>CM026215.1:17455577-17811777 GCA_014839995.1 Xenentodon cancila
GCATTATTTTACTTTGTAGTTTAGCTGCTGTGGCTTCCACTCTGTGCTCATAGAAATGGCTAAGTCGCGTAATGGTTAATGCCAGTTGAAGTTAGACAAAAACACGATTTAATACAGTAATAATATGCCAGAATTCCAAATAATTTGTGTGATGTGAATGGAGCGGATAAGCTCAGGATTTAAAGGAATAGCTCAACAATTTGGGAAATATGCTCCTGAAGATTCTTGATCTCTTTGTTTGTAGAGTTGGAGTACCTGTCGAAAGGGCTTTGGTGTTTGGAAACCGAAAACAAAACCTGCACACACAAACAAAATTGATCAGGTTTTGATTTGTTGAATTTCACATTTGCATTAATTCTAGTGCGCCCCATCTCCCTGTGTTTCTCATTCCCACATCTCCCTTTATCTTAAGCTCTTATTCATGTTGTGGTCATGTAACCAGTCTGCGAGCATAACCTTAAACGTAAAACATTTATGATTCTGAAACAAGATCATGGATTATTATCACTTTGTGTCAGCGTGAGTGCCATCCAGAGGCACATGCATACATGCATGCTCAATTTTCGTCCACGTCTCTGCTTCTCTGCCCCCCCTCATCGCTTTGCTCTGCAGCAGTTCTAATTGCGATCAATTAGGAAACTTCAGAAGGCTGAAATCGGAGCTGTGACGAGGGCCATTCGCTGAACTGGCTGGCAAGGGAGAGAGGGGGAAAAAAGAGGCGAGAGCGAGAGAGGAGTGGAGGGAAAACAGTGATACAGGAGCGGAGAAAGCATGGGAGGGGCAGGAGAGACGAGTCCAAGTTGATGTCAAGAGATGAGCTAATGGCAATAGCATGATTGATGCGACCACAGCAGATGAAAGTCACATCGTTTTTCATGCCAGGTATCGATTCCTGACACCTTCTTGTTAGCTTTGGGGTGCATTGAATTGGGCATGGCTCAAACATCACCATGGTTAGCGCTCCGAGTTGCACACCAGGTTGATATGAATGTTGTTACACTTCTGAAAGGTGCTGTGAGCAAAAGCATCATGGTCTACAATCCCAGCACGCTAGCTGGAAAACGAGCGGAGCTTGCAAACTGATTTTAAAAAGCAGTTGCATCAACACTGTTCGTATCTCATGCATGACCATTATTTTTTACACTTTGTTTTCTTTAGTTTCACAATTATGTCCTCCTGCTGCTTGGTTAGGATCGGGCACCAACATGTTCTGCTTCGGTTTAAAAGTGAAAAAAGACCATTTTAGACACCTTCAGCTTAAACCAAAGTGTGTTAAAAAAGCAAAAGTAAAACTTGAAATGACAAAAACATGTACAAATATAAAATATTAACAACACTTATAAAAGATGTAAAAAAAAAAAATAACACTTGTAGTAAAGGCAAAAGTATACAGAACAATAGAAGAAAAAGAGGACATCAAAACAAGTTCTGCAGAAAAAAGATCAGGAAAATGATCATAAACTCTGAGAAGAAGGTAATACTAACGGTTTCAGAGCAAAGAAAAAGTCTGAACACTGAACCTTAACTGGGGAGCTGGTTCTTGTGGATTTGCCTTGCACACTTGACCTGAGATTCTGGAAACATCATGTAAACAGCCCGTTTCCACCAAGAAGTACAGTACAAGTTTAGTGCAGTTAGATACAGTACAGTAAACAGTTATTTGTGTTCATCAAACGCTGCAAACAGTACTAAAATAAGTGTACCGTACTGTGCTGTTTTTTTGGCATCCTTCTGTTTGGTTTTGGTAAGCTTAAAGTGGAGCTACAGAGCAAAACCACCAGTGTTAAATTCACACTGAGAGTGTTAAATTTAACAGGAGATGAGTGTGTATATGTGTCCACTCTTGTGATTGTTATTTTAACACTGAAAAATAGGTAATTATCTAACACTGAACCAGTTACTCCAACACTGTATGGTGTATGTACGACCAAAAGGCTCACAATTCAGTACCTAATTGCCAGTTCGATAACAGTATAGGCTAAAATACTACTGGCACTCGTCTATGAAATATTTCCACACGAATCCAGTTAAATGATATATTTTTCGACCAAATATTTCTTTTAAACGTAGAACTTTATAAAGCAAAACTTCCAGCAGACGATGTTGCGCTGTTTCTCAGTACGGCCACACCCCTGGCAGACAACGCAAGGCTCAAAGATTACGATACAAACTGTCCTGCAGTGACCCAAACCGAGCCGTACCACTCTTATTCTTCTTATTAGGTTATAAACAACAACAACAATGGCGCCTTTAAGGCAAGACAAGGCTTGGTCATCAAAAGCGTATGAAGCATTTAATATTCAAGTAAAAAAACTGGGAGCCTAGGTAGAGACGCAAACTCTAGGATATGTCATTTTATAAATGTCTATCTATCTATCTATCTATCTATCTATCTATCTATCTATCTATCTATCTATCTATCTATCTATCTATCTATCTATCTATCTATCTATCTATCTATCTATCTATCTATCTATCTATCTATCTATCTATCTATCTATCTATCTATCTATCGAGAGAGAGAGAGAGAGACAGAGAGAGAGAGAGAGAGAGAGAGAGAGAGAGATATATAATGTGTCGGCTGAACGCAGCAGTAATGTTTGATTTCACCAGCAAATGAAGATGTGAACTTGGAATATTCTGCTGTAAACGTATGCTGGCAGCTTTGCAGTTATTTCATCAGTCATCGGCAAAAGGAACCGGAAGCCACGGCTAACTTCAGTTGACATATGGTGGTCATGTTCCCGTTGGCTTCCTGGACACTATGGCTCCACGCAGTCTAAAAAAAACACTTTATAGTTTTTGTGTTTCTTACAGTCTATGGGAAAAAGAGGCTCCTCAATAAAGAAATGGGTTATGTGACCAGTGCTTCATGCACTGTATTTTACAGTCTATTACAGCTGCATCACAAGTATATAGAATACAGTTTTAAAGTCTCAATTAATACACATTTTCCTGGTAATGATTTTGTGATGAACAGTTCAATCATATATTTAGCTTTGCTGGCTCATTGGCTCGCCGTTGCCTTGTTGGCTCAAACATAATATACTATATGTCCCCGTTCTTTGTGAGAGTTTAGATAGTGCCAAGAAATGGTCAAAAAAGGTCAAATCAATAGCTTTAAGGCAGATCATCAAACATAAGCCTGGCTCTCAACATTCCCTTTTTCTGAATATTCTCTGGGATCTGAATACAATCTCTGAAACAATTTCTCACAAAAAAAGAAGTAGTGCGCATTTAGAGTCAAGTATTCCCCCAAAGCAAAGCTTATAAATAGAATTATTATCCAGAAAATCTCTTCCAAACTGCAGACAGCGCCTGGTTGCTTTCAGCTTTCTGAGGAAACAGCAGAAGAATGTTTCGACCACCAGAATACTACAAGATTTATGTTGTTTCACATAGAACTCGATTTGAAGATAAAAATAAGCTTATTAATAAACCAAATGGCGATTCTATTCTGACGACTCCTGTCAGATATATGGCAGTATGTCAGTAGCTTTTGGTTTCTTCAGCACTTTTTCTTTTTGATAAACACAAGACATTGAGAGCCTCTGGTCTCTTGTTTAGCTGGCTTTGCCTTGGGGCATCCAGACCCTTTTATCTTGTCACCCTAATGTATGTGTGTGTATGTACGTGTGTGTTTGTGTGGTTGGTAGTGTGCGATTGTGAGAGAGGCAGAGAACGAGAGAGAGAGAGAGAGAGAGAGAGAGAGAGAGAGAGAGAGAGAGCTATTGAGGAGATAGGAGGATCAATACTAAGCCGTCAGGAGGTCTGCCAGTCCCAGAGAGAGGGAGGGAACAAGACACCCAGCAGAGTGTATGTGGTGGTGGTGGTGGTGGTGGGGGGCAAAGTGAGAAAAAAGAAGAAGGGAGACAAGAAGAGAGGAAGACACAGAGGGAGAGATAGGAGAGATGGATGGAGAGTGGTCGAGTAACATATCATTGTGGAGGAGAATGGATGCGACCAGGGAGAAATTATCTTACAGGGCAGGACTGGGAGAACAAGGGGAAACAAATATATCAGATGGAGGCAGGAACTGCTATGATACCAGCGGCAACAGGTGAAAATTATGACTGAAACCTAATGGTCAATTAAACAATCTAAAAGTCTGAGTCTTAACACTCAGAAAAAGGCTAAATATCCATCAAAGCCCAACAGTTAGTAGAAGCATTGAGCAGGTGCATATTTGATTATGTAGCCAAAGAGGAGAGTCCGTGTAGACAATAATTAAAAGAGCTGTTTAAAATGTCCCACATTAGATTTCTTGCTTTTAGCCCGAAACCTGTAGTATAGTTGCTCCCTCTAATTTGAGTTTTGAATTGCTGTGTAATCTGGAAGAATTATGTGTACATCACATTCCCACAGCTGACAGTAACGTCTGGTATTCGTAAGTATGGCGGGACTGAACGGAGAAACACCCGGTGAACTCAGTGGATCATTTTCACGCATGCTTAAGCTAAATGGGGAAGGTTCAATCAAAGACATGTGGAGCATAAACCCCACATGTCATCAAGCATAAACCCTTTTTTTTTTAATGATTCCCATAGGTGTGAACCGAATGTAGAAGTCATCATATAATAAAAAGGTTCACATATTTAAACCCTGGAAGGAACTGTGAATCTATCAAACTTTCATGTGACATCATTAATGTGGATCGGGCCACCTCCAAGCCTGGAATTTAAATGTCAACCTGCACTTTTTCTTGCATTTCCTTTCCATTACAGTAACCTTGGATATCTGCTAATTCAGGATTTTTCCCCCCAGTGTGGATAATACCACCTTGAGTGCTGAGGATGACTGTCGTGGAGGTACCTCGACGTTTGAGTGTACCTTCTTACAGAAACAATGACAACACGCAAAGTGTATTTATAACATTGGTTTTGATGCATAATTCAGTGAACATAAACATCAAATCAGGGTAGAAGCAGGACTGTATCCCACAAAAGCTAAAAGCTTCGACTTGACACCTATAATGAATATTTAAACTCTGGTGACCTTACTCTGCATATGCCGGTAAATCATTTATTGTTCTGCCTCCCACTAATCCATTATTATACACTTGGTTGCTTTTTAAAGAAAATAAATAGTTTCACCTCTTTCTACTTTGTTCTTCTGACACATTTGCTTCAATTCCTGTTTTAAATACAAGACAGATAACGATCCGCGGTGAGCCTACCAGTTGGAGAGCAAATTGCTGAAAATAAAATCAAAAGAAAGAAAGACAGAAAAAGAATCATCTTATCATCTATGAACATCATCAACTGTAATTATCTCTACACGCTGAATTTCAGCCGGTGATGATTAAGTTTCTTAATGGGCTCTGGGAATAGTATTATTTAATGTAGGGGTCTAAAACGGAGAAATAATAGCCCATTATTATTAAAAGTATTCATGATGAGGAATTTTAGCAGTGACTTTTTTGCAATACTTTGGGCCAATAATGACGTAGGTTCCTTGATGAAAGGAATGACTCTGAGGCATAACACAGTTTCTCACAACGAAGAAAGAAAAAAAAACCTTTATCATTCATTTTAAAATGAACATTTTATACTTTTAATACGTAATTTTCTAGTAATGATTTTCTGATGCTAATCAGACTTTCACAGCCGCAACAAAGATCAAAATAAAAGATATATTATAAAAAGAATATCGATATGAATCGATATGATCGCAGAATTGTGGAAATATTCACAGTCTAATCCTGGAAAATGTACCTGTTTACACATCATTTTGATTGAAAACAAAAATAAAGGGCAATACTGTTTCTTAATACATTTTTGATTTTTTAAATACATTTGAGCAAATATTTTCAGTCAATGAATGAAAACATCCAAAAATCCATTTAGGATCCCAAATGTTGTGAGGCTCAAAAATTCAAATTTGGAATTTGAATTAGAATCGACAAAACGGCTGATTCCTAAAACAGAGGAATATAGAACCTTTAAATCCTTTTGAAATGTCTTGTCCTGGTTTCTCCACCTTTTATTTCAAGGATATCTTTAGAGGCGCACATTTCATGTATAGGGTTGGGCTGCAAAACCCAAGTTCTTTGTAATAGCTGATTTAAAGATTTAAAAAACAAAACAAAAAAAAAAATAAAACATTAGCGGTAAACTGATGCATGGCACTCAAGAGTAAAATACGCATGATTCCCTATATTATTACTTAAGCAGGCTGAGCTATCTTATATATGACATATCCAATGATGAAGACCAGCAGCTTCATTTATATCTGTGCCTTTGCAACCTGCATCACTCTCCGTCTGTCTCAAGGTTAGGGCTCGCAGGGGAGGAGAGGCATCAGGTTACACTAATGCATCATGGCTGCTGGAGGACACACATGCATACACCTCTTCACACACTGTCTCACCCCATCTCACTTTCTCTTGCACACACCCTTGTGAGCTGATACCCTTGCGGAGATCTTAAGCATAGTCGTGGCCTTCTTATGGACAGATCACTCGTCTCCGAGGCAGAGCTCAAACCGTACACAAATCACGGGCCTAACTGAGGTTAATCGGTGGAACAGCACACTTTAAATTAAAATCTCTTAAATGTAAAATCCAGCGTCTAAGTGTGACTAAATGCACTGGTAGCAGTTGATTCCGGAGAGTTCACATTACATATGCCCGGTTTTGCATAGTGAGGCTGTTTTTTTTTTGTTTTTTTTTTATCCTTTTCACATTGCTGTTGAAACCCTGTAAAACAACAACAAAAAAACAATCTGCATTTTAACAAAGCCAGAGCTAAAAGTTCAACACAGCATTCCAACACAATCCACAGACATGTAATGTACTGAGATCAGTTTGATGATGTTCCACTCCTCCTGCCAATAATGCATTTCATCCTCTCTGTCTGTCTGTCAACATGTCGCGGGGATTGCATTTACTCAGCAGGTATCCACATTGCCTCAAGTGTGCACTTTCTATGATACTTCCACCCACTCATTAAAAAGCAGACGCCTTAATCAGCTTCTGCATGTGCATGTTGCCTGGCGATCTCTCCTTTTATGTGGGACATGTTTGGACTGAATCAGCGACACGAAGGACTTCTCTCCGACTTGAGAGACTGATCAGAAGAGTTTTTAATGTTCTATAGCTGACTGTGTGTTCATAAAATGATTAATCAACTGGACTGTACATTTTTTTTAGTTTTTTTTTTTTAATGTTGACTATCAGCTCTTTGCTGTAATTATTGTCCTGTGGGAGCTGGAGCGCACCAAGCAAAGTCACCTTCACTCTCACATTCAGCTAATAGCAGCCGGTGACCGCTCACACTGAGGGCCACTGCGCTGACATGGCATTTGAGATTTAAAAAAAACAAAAAAAAATTTTTTAAAATAGTTGTGGTCGTCCTGACATAGATGTGCTACGCACACCTTTCTCGCATCAGCTGTCTCACCCCAAAGTTTGCTCATGTTTTAGCTCGAGTGCAGTCACAGTTCATCGTACGTGTCAAAGTCTAATACAGATAGATAAATCAGTTTAGAGTCTGTTTTTTTTTTTTCCTGCATGTTTACGTTCAGTCAGACCAAAACTGCATACATGTTCCATAAACAGTTAGCAATAGAGAGTAACCACAAGAGACGACACGGCAGCATTTGTAAACAGCAAAGCATATTATGAATTATACAGAACTGCAAAGCTGTCCAGGTCAGTTGATATGGAAGAAATGTGCTTCCAAGCAAACTGCTTTTTACTTGTTGGTAACAAGTCAGCTGGAAAAAAAAAAGGCACTAACAAGGTAAAAGAGGGCATTTCACCACCTGTCGTAGCTGAATTGGATGTATTCCCACCAGTAAAGTAATTCCCCTCTTGTATTAGTGCGTCTGGACAAGGACAATTTAGTTAAATCGCCTAGTCTGGATATAACAGTGGGTTCACCTAACTCTATGTAAATGTCTGACTGATAGCTGCCTTGTAGTACAGATGAGATTCACCCTGCAGGAGACTACAATTTCCAGTGGAAGACCCACCACTGACCTCTAATACTGAGAAAACCACCAGAGTGCACAAGGATCTTCTCTCGCCCTTCCAGACACGCACCAACACACACGGACATAAACACTCTCACGCACACACACACACACACACACACACACACACACACACACACACACACACACACACACACACACACACACACACACACACACACACACACACACTCTCTTTTTCCCAAAGTGTAGTGAGAGGGCCTTATTGTAAGAGCCCAGAGGAAATGCAGACACAGCAGAGGACAGGCCATCCATTGATCTGGGTTTAAACTCTCTCCTTCTCAGCCTCTCCTCTCCTTTCTCTCTCGTTGCTGTCCCCCTGTTTTTTTTTCCTTATCTCAACCCTTTGCTTACTCTAATCTTTATGTCATCCCCGCCCCACTCTCCTACATGTAGTTTTGTATCCCTGTGATCTGCCACCCTCCTCTCTCACTACATCATAGCTCTGTTGCCCTTGGCTATTTCTATTACTTCTACTACATCCTCTGCCTGCTTGTATCTGGTAACCATGCTTTCTTCCACTCTCGCGGCTGTGTTTCTGGTGCCCCATCTCTGTTTATTATCTATGTCTGCAAAAAATAACCCATTCTTTCTCTCTTTATTTCCTGTTCCCTTTCACATCAACATACTGTCCTCCTCTTTGATTTTTTTTTTTAAGTCTTCCACCACTGATGGGATTTTAGGAACAGAAATGCTCCTTGACAAAAGGAAATCACAGGCAAAGAAGTTAACATGAAAAAGAAATAAAAAAAAAAAATTAAGACATGATGAAATGATGAAAGTATGGCAGGTCTCAGAAATGGAGGCTATGAAGGAAAAAAGAATCTGTACGAGTGGAGGAACAAAGACTACAAGGAAGTTTAAGATTAGCAGTGACAAGGTAGAAAAAAAATGGGAGTACAAAAGTGACAAGGTGTCATGGAAGAAAAAGGAGGTAAACCTGAAGACAGGCCGGTGACTGAAGGCACTGACAGGTGGTTTATATGTCGAGATGTGATGAAGCTGGGTTGAAGCAAGTGCAGAGCAGGAAAGGAAGAGTTTTGATTGTGAATAATGCAAACTCGCAACCATATTTAAATCCTAAACAGCCTCCATGATGATCAAAGTAGCCCTCAAGGGTTGGTAATCAACAAATTTCTCCACTTTTCTTCATCTTCCTCATCCCCTTCACGTTTTCTCCCTCGCTGCTTTCACGAGCCCCTCTTGTCATCCCTTCATCACCCTCTTCCTCATCCATCTTGTCACTGCTGTGGCCCCTCCACCCAGTTTCCTCCCTCCGTGGTCCTGCTGCCTTCCTGCCAGACTGGCTTTTATATGAGCCATGTGGACGTCCCTAATGACATGTGAACCTGCGTGTGTTCTGTCGGAGGCGCTGACATGCGCGAGTGTGTTTGCATGTCTGCGTGTGTGTATTGACATGCCTGTGTGCGGAGGAGGTGCTGACAGGCCTGATCGTGGTGTGCTTCTCCTGCAGAAGTTGTGCCGACAGCCTTTTTACCTTTGAAGAGACCATGGAGTGAAATGGGGCAAGTGAGGTGATGAGTGAGAGCTTGGAAGGGCCAGAAATGAGGAAAGTCAAGGAAAGTCAAAAGTGTAGGTGGAAACAAAAAAAAAAAAAAAAAAAAGATAAAATAAATAATAGAAAAATGAGAGGTTGGATCTCTCGAGGCCGTGAAACACAAAGGATAATAGCTTTTGAAAAGTGAAAGGAAGTTTCTGGGTTGTTTCTTGTGCTGCTTGTCATCAAATCAGCTTTTTTCTATAGAAATATTAAGGCATAGAGGTCTGATTTGAATGCGCGGATTGTAAGAAATAGAAATCTAGCAGAATGAATGGAGGGAGTCACACAAAGAATGGGATAGGGTGGAGATGAGGAGGGGAAAGGAGGAAATAAAAGGATAAAGGGAAAAGACACCTTAGCATACACAAGCTGCTTTGGATATCGTGTTTCAGCCTCTCAGGGCGGTGCTGGGATGAGAGGACGCTGAGCAAGACAGAGCAGCTAAAACAGATTTGAGGGTTTGTCACAGTGTGAAATGAGCCTTCTTGAGGGATGACAAGTTTTAAAGAGCGCTGATTTTTTATTTTTAAGTGTTTCCTGAGGACTCTCCTCCACTGAAAGGGACACGCCACCTGCTCAGAGGTAAGAGGCCACTTCTCTAAAGTGGTTCACGTAGCTTTTTTTTTTTTTTTTTTTTTTATGTTTTGCTCATGGTCAGTGGAAATAAGTTGACAATCCAGATTTCAAAATCTAAAAAAAAAATGAATTAATGTCCATCAAAGGAAAACAAATGTTTATGATTAGCACCGCATAAACCATGCTCCAGCTCCTCTAATGCATCGAAAGGGTTTTTCTATCAACTTACACGTTTTTATTGTTTCAGATATCTTTTACTTATATAATAATGGTTATACTATAATTGGCAAAAAAAAGGTAAACGTTGGGTTGTTGACAAACAGGTATTGTTACGTGCTAGTTTGTGTCGGCTGAGGTTTTTTCAGTCTGCATTATTGAGCTGGGAAAGAAATTCCATAAAAAAAACCTTTATGGGAAAGTTTAAGATTACAATAAAAACTCTTTGGCTGGTTAAGTGAGACTGTAGACAACGGCAGAGCCACTTTGGGGTTTACCACTGGCTTGTGCAGTTTATTTGTCTATTTTAATCTAAATGACTATAAAGTAGTTGACTTTTTTCTTTTTTTCAACACGTGTTGCCACCTACTGGTCAGCAGATATAAGACACATTTAACTAACATTGCTTATGTTTGCTTTGCTGCCTCAGCTAGAAGCTTCCTCAATCAGGCTTTGGCCCCAGTCCTTCTTTGTGGATTTTGGATATGTTCTTTCCATGCTTTTCCAGGTTTTTCTCCAGGTATTCTGGGTTCCGTCCAATCCAAAAATGTATAGATTAGAAAGACCAGTAATTGTAAATTATCCATTATTATTGTTAATCTCATTTGTCTCTGTTTGACCCTGTGATTGACAGATGATATCTGTTATCATCTGATCCAGGGTGCACTGGATCAGCTCCAGCTCTCCTTGTGGTCCTAAAATATGTGAGTGTGATCACTAGTAAACAGAGCAGGTATATGTATTTGGTATACCATGAAGCATCTCATTTTCCAAGAACTTGCAAGTATCTGCATTGTCTTGTTTGTATAAAAAAATAAAAAGAATATCCCACATGTGTTTAACAGTTTACAAAAACTAATTGCATTCTACTAAGGGAAACGTGTGCATGGTGGCAGTAATTCTGGTCTAATAATCCAAGTTCCAGCGTGAAGTGGAAGAAAAAAAGCAGTAAAAAATACTAACGCCTCAGATGTTCTCACAACCTGCTTGGTGTTAACTCCACCGCTGGCCCTGAAACGGGTCAGCTGAGGTTTAATGGATGGATGGATGGATGGATGGATGGATGGATGGATGGATGGATGGATGGATGGATGGATGGATGGATGGATGGATGGATGGATGGATGGATGGATGGATGGATGGATGGATGGAGTAAAAGCTAAAGAAGAAAGCATGCTTTATGCTCTGTGCCCTTGGTTAAAAAAAGTATCATAACAAGAATAGAAATGATTCTTTTTGACTTTTTGATTGTACATTTCTAGAAGTATATCTCTCCTCAAGTGGTATTAAAGCAAACTCTATGCTTTGAAGCAAATAGAAGGTCATTCGTGCCTTATAGCAATATTTAAAAGATGAAAGGAAAGAGAGGAAAAAAAAGACCAATTATTTACTGCAACAGACCTTTCAAAAGCAAAATATAATATATGATTATAGAGCAACATTGACCAAGGATAGCCTGTTGGTACATTTAGATAAATAGGAGGGAAATTAAAGGGGTTCCCAGCAGTCAAACTTATTAAAATGCTGTGATTTACAAAACCTTTAGGAATCACATTTTTCAACTTTCAGGCAGTTTTTTCCTCCACCAAAGAAAGAGTCAGAAGAGAAGTGATTTTTTTGATGGTTAGAAAAGCAGAGGAGGAATATTTTCAGTTTTGGTGTCAGTCGGGAGCAGTTTTACATTTATTCAAAAAGCAAAACAAAACAAAAAAAAAAAACTTGGCTTTAGTGGAAGATTAATCGACATTACCGTTGCTCTAAATGTGGTGAAAGAGGGGGGACAATTGTTTTTGGATTAACCCTTATGTCCTTTTTTGTAACAATATATTATGTTAATATTTAACAACCAAATACCACGCAGTCGGGGTCCCTGGTAGAGCGCCGTGCAGGTCTTTCTAATCTGTTTTCATAATCTGGCTGCCACACACTTGCGGTGGATTTCTGACCATTACACCAGCGTATTCTGACTATTTACACAATAGTTCCATTGATTTGTGGTAAACCTCTTTGTAGCAGAAAGTGTCCAGCTTTCCTTCTATTCATCATTTCCATCAACAAAACCAGGAGCAGTAAAGAAACATCTTGAACCATCAGCGTTTAAATAGTTAAATCTGCTGACACCCTGGTTTAGCGCAATAATGGAGCCATAATTAGAAAACGACATCCAAAAGAAAGTAGGGAACAAATAAGTGGTAAAGTGCAAGATAGACTGATACAAAAACAGCACTTTACTTGACTTCTTTTATACACTAACGCAAGGAAAAATGATAGTAAAATCTTGAAGAGTGTGTATGTTCAACAAACGTTGGAGCAAAGACTAGCTCACCCTGAGCAACAAGCCTGTTCTGTGAAAAGAAAATTGTAATTTACTCTCACAAATCTCTGCTTATTCTCAACTTTGCATGCACAGTGTCTCAACACTGGATCAAAGTTCCTAGTTAGACAAAAATAAATACATAAAAACAAAATCTCTGGTTCTGTATAGTTAGCTGACTGTGGTTTTAACCTGGAAAAAAAGCAGCAAAAAGCAGTTTTTTTTTTTATAAGATAGTTTTTTGTTCCTTTTTTTTTGAACACATAAGTAATGCTGTGCCAAGTTGAACAAGTGTGCATACAGCTTTATGATAGAGCAATAACATTTTAAAGCACAGAAAAGGCTTGTTTACTCTGAGAAAATGAAACTCATTCAAATGACATGTGCTCGACCAGGATTAGGTACAAATATTACCCAATAACCTTCATCCTGCCTTTTATTTTATTTTATTTTATTTCTTAACACACAGACTCACGTAGCTTCGTGTTTCTATGGTGAAAACTAGGTTTAACCGTGTGTTAACCCCAGTCTTTGACTCAATCATCTAGTTAAAGACTGCTCCTCCAGCCTGGAGCAAAGTTAACACCACCCACTCAGAACCACTCGCCTGCATTTGTGGATTTTGCAGATTTCAAACTATGTTTGAAAAATAGGAGATCAAATCCCCGCATTGAAAACGCCTGCTTTGCCTCGCACACACTGCGTGGTCCCAAAAGTTAGTATAGGAACGGTTTAACAGCACGGCTAGTTAAGAGTGATCGATGCCCTCAGCCTTCTCAGCTGTTAAGGAGAGATGAGGGAGAGCAAGTGATGCAAATCAGATTGGAAACTGCCTGCTGGCATCTGACTTCAGGAATGGTGATTAAAAACACATTATGACAAAGACAACATCTGGTGGTGCATTTGATGCATCAACTGAACGGTAGTGTAGTGCTACATTACCCCGGCAGAGCATGCACTGAAGATGAAAGGCAAGCCGCAACCCTCCAGACTGCGCTCCAAACAAAGAAATATGACTGTGAAGACACGGTCAGCATTGTACTGCTCGGTGGTGCTTTGAGGAAACTCACAACAGTCACTTTGCTAATGAGTTTCATTTTCATGGTGTTTTTCCAACCATCTGTGGATTAGCTTTGAATTTTGAAAGAATATTTGTTCTTTCCATCATCTGGCTTCCACGCTGATTTATACAATGATCCTTTTTAAAGTGAATGAAAACATATCAGTGGGTAAATTAACTGCTATTCCTCATCCTTTTTTCCCGCTGATGTTCATGGATCAAAGTGACAGGCCTCAAATATGCGCCACAGTTATTACAATTTATTGTGTATGGCTGCAAGTAATAGTTTCCTCATTGTAAACATTTATCTTCTATAAAAAGTTGGTACTCTGATCATCATTACATTTAGTGAAAGATTTCTTTGCCTACGCAGCCTTTGTATTGGAAACATCCCTTAGTTGTTGAAAATGAGAAACTCCTGGGTTTGAGGTTTATATTTGTTATTCACCAAAACTATGCTTTGTTTTAGTTTGTTTCCCAACCTGTGAGATGAAGTCGATTACTTACAAAAACAAATGAGGGCCACGAAAGAGAAAAGGCTCATTGGTGTAGAAAGCAAAGCAACAAATATTACTTTGTTGTTTCACGTGAAATGCTCTAACATATCAAATCATTTCATGCATTTAGCCTGCTTTATTCCTTTACAGACACCTCTTCTTAGCACGTGACATGTTTTTTCACCGAGGTCTGCGTGACTCTGTGTTTATGTATATTTTACATTTGAAATTGTGAAAGTCGGCAGATGAAACCTTTTACTTTGCCTTCACGTTTTGTCTGTATGATTCACCTACACATCAAGGTTGTGATGGGGCCAGAATGAAACCAAGAACAACAAAATGTTTTCTCAGGGTTTAATCTGTAACTGCGGAGAAAAAGATAGGGACCAAAGGGACGTAGACCGACTGTATGTAAATTAGCTGACGTGCCAACTCGGTGTGCGCTTACTCTTTTGCAACTGTCAGAGTGTGCAAAGAGTTGCTTTCTCAAACAATAGAAACATTGAAAGGCTGTGATGCCACTTTTAAAGATGCCAATCAGAAGAAAAGAATACAGAGATGCTGTTTAGCTTTAAGTGGACTGTATCATGCCCCCAGACGCTGCAGAAAAAACTGACATTTCTATCTTTAAACCTAAATCCTGAAATCTTCAGAGGAAAAAAAAAAAAAAAAGGGAAGGGGGGGGGGGGGGGGGGGGGGTTAATTTAACACCCCACTGAGTTATGTGAAAACGAGCTTACTTGAAACCTTATGATCCCTTCTCCAAATGCAATGCAAAGCCAGACAGATCAATGCTTCGAAGACAGACCTCCTTGTAATGAACTGACCCTCGTGTTCGCCATCGTGCTCAAGTGATAAATCTGTGGGCTCGTTTTGGTAGTGAGACGATTGCAGTCGGACTGCAAAAAAGTCAGAAATGCTTCAAACAAATTTGTAAACTTTCAGTAAAAACTTGGGTGAATGTGGCTTGTAAAAAAAAAAAAAACCCGGCCTCAATAAAATTGTCGTGAAAATGGATCGGGAAGGTCAATGAACAAAAACTAATCAAACCCCTGAGAGAGTGACAAAGTCAAATGTTGCTTTGTCACGAGGAGACACACCGCTGCCAGTAAAGTGTTATTCCATTTTCATTTGACATTTCTAAGAGATTCTTCAGCTTAAAAGCTGTGCCGCTATCAGAATTAAACATTTGAGCTTTCATGCAAACAATAGAAAAAAACACTAATTCTACCAATGGAAAAGTGTGTTCCATAAAACAGGTGGCACAAATGAACATATCTGACTACAGGTGCAAAAATGAAAATAACGAGCATTGTCGGAAAAGATTTTATCAATTACACATTTCATTTGCTTTCGTAACCAAAATCTTTTAAAAATACCAGTTCAGAATTATTCATCGAGTCTTAATTGCATTTTGGCTCTCACTGCACTTGATTATTAAATTAATATTGTGGTCTGGTTTAATACATAATAAGTCAACAATGAGTTGGATCACAATGTGCTTTGGCACATTAAATCAAAACTACCCAATAAGTAAGTAAAGCCGCCCTACACACACACACACACACACACACACACACACACACACACACACACACACACACACACACACACACACACACACTCCTCTCAGCAATGGTAAATGTAGGGCATCATTCATGCAAACGTTGCCTGTGAAAATGATTTAATTTCTATGAGACCTGCTTTTCACATTTCATTTCTCTTTTCTTTTTTTTTTTTTTTCATCGTTTGTTTTGCCGAGTGGAGATGTTTAATCTGTCATGATCTTATTTTAGTGAAACCACATGGAAACATAGACAAGCGCACACAGCCACAGCCATAAAAAAAAACCAACAAAAGCAAACACATAACATAATGGGGGTGACATACACACCTCAGCTCATGGCCTCCAGAGGAAATGCTCCAATTCATCTATGTGAGCTGTAGTTTAGTTAGCAGATAATTGGCTTGGCACTACGGGTTTCTTCCCAGGGCCTGAATTCGTCTGTGTGTGTGTGTGTGTGTCTGTGCACGTGGTGTGAGCTTGGGGTGCAGTGGAGAGGTTAATCCTAACTTGTTGTTCTACACCACTGCTAACCAAACTTTCTGCTCGTCTGCATTTCCAGTCTGATTCCTTGTGTTTTCTCTGTTTTTGTTCTTCATTTCCTCTCTCTTTGTTATGTGTTACTATGCTGCCCAGTCCTCTGTTTTGTCCACTTGTCTTAAAATCTCTTTATTCCTTACTCTCCCCTTCAGCACCCACATGCCTTCTTTTCCACCCATTGCATACCTATTTATCTTTTTTTATTTCCATTTTTTTTCTCCTCTCTTACTCTTATTTCCCCTCTCTATCAATCCCTCTGCCCACCTCCCATTTAATGAAAGCTCTCTGTATTGGACTAATCTAGTAGTGGAGTGTTCTGTGTCTCCGTTGCTTCATTTCCCAGTATCTCACTGCTCATCCTCCATCTTAACATTTCTCCCTTACCCTCTTTTAATGAAAGTCCCCCACTATCTTGGTAATCCAGTGTCTCTCTCTCCCTCCACCTTTCTGTTGCTCTTTCTTTTCCTCTTCCTCTCTGTAGACTAATGAAAGTCTGTGGTGTTGGTCTAATCCCCCCGGCTGTGTGCTCACAGCCTCTTTGTTGGTCAAATCTGACTAATGCCCTCCGTCTCACTCCACAGCACAGGAGCCTCTTACCTCAGCCCCCGCAGACACACATACAAGTACTTTCAAACATCAGAGGCAACTTGGAAAATAATGTGATTTTGCTGAGAATGTATGTGTCCATCTAAGGGCGGTGATTGTCTCTTAGGAGAACCTTAAGCACAGAAGGTTGTGAATGCACTCACAGTGGCAAACCCTACAAACCCATCTAAGCTTCATTTCGATTTGGCATTATTACATTTTTCTTAACACCACATGGCTTCTTTGTGCAGAAAAAGAAAAAAAAACCTGTTTGTGGATATTAACTCTTAAGGTCATCCATATAAATCCTCACTATGTTCTTCTTACCTATTTGTTTACATTCTTTCATTTACTGCCTCTGCATTATGCATGAGGAAGAATAGTGGTGTACTGTTTATGGCTTTCAAAGGTGCACGCTCTGATTTTATAATAGGAACCAACTGTGCTCCCAATCAAATTTTATTGACCTAAATATTTCTTTAATTTGAGCTGCTGTTGAGTGCTGCAGCAGTAATGACACGAGCATTTTTAAGATGATATGCTTGTGCAGAGAACACTAATGCAAACTATTATAACTTTTATTTAACAGCAGTTTCTGTTTACATAGTCCTCAACATGTATTTGTTGAGGACACATTTTAGTTTAGTCAAACAACTCTGGTTTGACCTTTTATTTAGCTACTCTCTTCCTTTTTTATAGTAATTATCTTTACTATGTCAAGTACTTCCCGCTTCTATGCGCCAACATCACCACCCCCCAAAGAGCACATTTATATTGAAATATTGTGAGACTACAAGTTAGTGCTGGTACTATTGGATTTTTTCGAGCAACAGGAAGCTAGACAGTCGTGCATCAGCTGGGAAAACTGAAGGGAGAAGTGTACACTTTGCGCCTCGAAATCCAGCCAAGTGTAATTGGATTGAACCATGTAGAGGAGTCTATGTGAGAGGGGTATGCTGCTCAAGTTGTCGTCTTAACTCGCTTGCAGGTTTCACCAAACATTTATAGGTAAACAATGCATTAAGAGTAGTTAAGTTTTGGAATGACCCCAAGTAAGGCTTTAGTCTGAATGTCCTTTTTTTTAAAACTTCCTTCACACGTGCGTCATCACTAAGAGCGTTCTCTCAAATGCACCAAACGAAAACAAAAAAAAACATAAAATCTATGCTTTATATGGCAATGCGTGCTTCTAGTAGCAACAAGCATGCTTTTATTACCTCAGATGATATTACCATGCTATCACTGTAGTGATAGCATGGTAATATCATCATGTATCACTAACTCCAGTCAACTGACCCAATTGGTTTTCTCAACAATTTCCGCTGGCAACCTCTACTGTGGTTTTGTGAAAAAATTCTGCTGACACCAAATCCAAAAAAACCTCTATAGAGAACTTCTTGACTTTGGAAACGTCAGCTGCTTTGTAGGGTAATGGTCCTGCTGGTGTAAATAGGCTGTCATAAAAAAAAATTGATTTGCTTTGTTGCCAAACTGATACGAAGCACCTGTAACCACATTAAAGATGACCTGACCTCAAAGAAACATGACGACGTAAGGTTTAGACACAAAGCTACAATTGTGTGTGCTAATTGGTTAACTTTACAGGATTAACGCCATAAAAGGTTGATTATTATATGATGACGTTATATAAGTAAATATATAGTGTGCACTATTTGGCTGACTGATAAGAGGAGCAATATGAGATCTAGCAGGCCAGCTAATTTAGTTCAGTAGCTTTCAATAGTTTTTCCCAATATTGTTGGGGTTTTTTTACTTTTTTTATGTCTTTGAGGCTCCAGCGTGTTGCCACACAGAAAACACTGAGCAAACGTATCTTAGAGGTAGAACCTATAAGTTCACTTAGTCTCACAAAATACTATGTTCCTCTAGCGGGAGACTGTTTCCACTCGCCAAACAATACAGATGTTGAGAACAGCTGTACATGACGCCGAGTGGAATCAAGAACATTTCCATGGGAACCGTTAAACGTCTGAATACAGTCAGAATCCTTTCGTATTTGTTGTAGGCGGTTAAAACTCCCTTAAAGTATTTCTTTAAAAGGGTAGTGACAATGATTCACAAATGCTACAAAGAAAACCTACATCTTATACCTTTAAATGCATTTACATTTACAGACAAAAGTGAAACCAGGATCCCTGTTGTATTGAATTAGCTAAATTCAAATAGACTATCTTGTCATACCTGAAAGGAAAAAAGAAGAGAGCTCGTGGCCATAAAGCCCTGAGGCAGAAAGTCAGAAGCTACTGCGTTTCTTTAAATTAGATCTCTGGCCTCTTAGCAATGCTCAACAGTAAATCTTTGCATCTGTGAACCGCGGTCAGCATTGATCTGACCTCAGCTCACCTACGGCGCTGTGATAGACAGCAAGGCATCATGCTGACCCTGACACCTACGCGCCGGTCAGCAACCACAGTCATAACCTCATTCACAGACAAGACCGTGACCTCGTTTAATCAATCATACAATCATACTTCTGTGATGTTGTTAGCTTATGTTGACAGACGGATATGTCCCTATCACACGCAGATGTTCAATGGAATATTCTTGCATAATTTGAGGTGTGCAGTGGAGCAAAATTTGCTGCTTTGTCTTTTGTAAAATTGCCTTGTTTTTTTGGTGCCAGCAGAACAGCAGTGCTGACTTTGGATCACAGTGTGATGTGACATTTATGTTTGTGTGTTTGTGCAATCACAAATAGATGCCAAAATGTACATTTATACTGTTATGCATGTGCGTGTGTGTGTTACCATTGCTGAGAGGAGTGTGTGTGTGTGTGTGTGTGTGTGTGTGTGTGTGTGTGTGTGTGTGTGTGTGTGTGTGTGTGTGTGTGTGTGTCCATGAACATCTGAGAGCTGGGTCTTTCCGAGTTCAGAATGTGTGTGTAATATTTCCAGTCATTAGAATGCCTGTTTATGGAGATGCAATAAATCATGACAAAACATAACCAAACACAAGTGTGTGTATATCAACATGGAAAAGCTGTTTCAGACTTTGCATATTTTCAGCTGTGAATGTTGCACTGAGATTGAATTGTTTCAGTTTGCTGAAACTGCACTGGAATCTAGCATTGACATGCTCAATTGTTCCCATAATGTGAGTTATTTTGTATGTTGCTGAGTTCTACACCTTGGAGACTTCTATCAGCTTAGCCTTTACAAGGGAATTTTAACCTTGAATCAATATTTTGAGAAACAAAGTAAAAGAATGTGTTTAGCAGCTGTTTGGGTTGCAGTTTATGAACCGATTCCGGATGACCAGCCAAGTGTGTGCTAATAAAAAACACGTTTAACTTGATTTCAACAAGACAGATTAAATGCTCAGGGCTGGGCAAAAATTAGGGACAGGGTGTTGCCCTGAGAGACCATGTTCTAGGATATTATGTAAAAAAAAAAACAACAAAAACAACAAAAAAAACAAAGACAAATGCAAAACGCACCCATGAATCAAAGAAAAAATATACTATCATGATTTGCTGTGGTAGTCACAAGTAATTTAATAGAAAAAAAAAAAAAACATGGATAAATAATCCAAAATTATGCATGAATAAAATGAGAAACTTTGAGCAACAGAGTGGTGATAGGGTAACCTGACACACCAGATGGTTTGTTAGACAGAACCATCTGGGAAGCCTTTGTTGAAAACTGTTTGGAAAAGGGCAGACACTTTCCAAAATTCTTGACGAGTTTTGATGAGCAGGGAAGTGATCGAAATCTGCATCTGGCAGGATGAGGATTTCAAGTGGCTGACTGGGTCTTTGGAAATTGGAAGGAGGTGCCTGACTGACAGAATTAACATTCGTTGTTTGTGTTACACTTTCATTCATTTGTGAGTTTATGCAGCAATGATGTCAAAACGTGTGTTATCCATCTATCATATCCATCTAGGCTCTTTTATTCTAAATCACTTTAAACGCCAGGCGATTACTTAGATTTTAAATGTCAGAATTTCACAACAGCTGTTCAGCTTTTCTCTTCTACCTCCTCTACTCTTCTTAATGCTACTTCTAAATGTAGGTGACCATATTTCCAGCAGATTCTCTCATGTGGGAAGTTTTAACATGTACAAGTCAGCCAAAGGTGAAATTCATGCCTGCCAAGGGAGATTTTCGGCTTTCGGGGTCTCAGGCAAGGCTCTTCTGATTCATAAAGGGTGTGCCGAGGGTGTGAATAATTTTGTGTGAGACTGTGTGTAATCAAAAGAAAGTCAAGACTTTTATACCATCTCATCCACAGGGGCATCTATGGAGTCTTTTGTTTTCCTAACACTGACACTCAAGCCAACGATGCTCAAAATCTTTGCTTGACGTTTGAAAAATTGCGAATCGGCTGCATGTGCACCTCAAACATAACTAAGTAAAGAGAAAACAGCAACCGATAATGTTATATAAATGTGTGTTATAGTTATTCTAAATTTGTCCCGGATTGACGAATTAAAAAAAAAAAAATACAGATGTCAATTAAAAGATTATAACAAATAAAACGATTCATCAAAAGACATAGAAAAGAGACAGAGACTCAAAATGGCAAATGAAAAGTAATAAGGGTAGCTCCCCCTCCAAAAAGGTATAATATTAATTATAAAATACGCCCATAGACGTGGAAAATGTAAACATCATAAATGTCAAAAGGAAAATAGTGAACAGTATCCCGAAGTCTTTTGGTATCCTCTCCGACCTCCAACATAATCTGGCAGAAGCTGCCACGGAGTCATCACTTCTTTTTCTTGCCACCTGCCTTGAGTGTAAAAACCCCCGTGGCATCAAGCAGAGAGAATAACGGAAGAGCAGAGGTACTAATCCACCTGTCAGTCTGCAGGCTCTGGCTTTGCTTACTGTGAAGGAGCTGGATGAACAGGAATATCTTTCCCTGCATGCTTCCATTATTGTAAAACATTAGTTAAATCTTTTCACTGCGTCTCTTGTGTTATCTGTGTTTCTGTCTGTAAGAGCATCTTTTGCAAGCCTAGTCTTACTGCAAAATGTGGTGATGAATGTTTTATTTTGGCGTTATATTATTGTCCGCTGGCAGAAAAGAAAAGTAAATTGTGTCTGTGGCTGAGGATCAATAGATTCAGATTTTGTCTCTCTTACATTTTGCCATGAGACACGATTGTTATTTTCAAGCCCAGTGCTCGGTTTTTTCATCTTGTCTCTTAGTAAACACTGTGGTTTCTCTGCTTTTCCTCCTCACTGCTTCAGGAAAGTTTTTGCTAATATCTCTACTCCAAACCACCCTGTTTGCCAATCTGCCTCCCAAAATACAGCTTACAGTTTCATTGCAACTGCCAATTCATATAGAATAAGATCCAAAACTGAACAATGTGGCCATGGCAGTCCTTGTCCACAGTTTATTACTTATTTATAAACACCTTTTTTTGTGCTCCTCCAAGGTGAGAGCCAAGACAGAGATTCAGGGACACTGACATTCGTTTGTCAGTCTGTCACCAAGATTATGCAAACGCTATCAATGGCAGTTTAATCAATTTTGTTGAAGAAGTGGAGCATGGGTGGGTGACTATCCCTGTAAAAAAAAATTATTTAGACCCAGATCGCTGTTATTAAAACTTCTAAGTAGAGGATTGGCCTTGGTTATGTCAGTACTCCCCACATGCCCTTCTTGTATAGTTAAAGATCCCTTTCATCAGATGAATTAAATACCATGCTGAATTATTTATTAACTGTATTTTCCAGGAAAGTCTTTTACCCCTCCCGACATTCTGCAGTGAGACCTTCTAGATAACACACCAGGATAATCAACGTTTACCCAGACCATATATCCATCGAGGAGGCTTGTTAATACAACGCAGCTTCTAGTGTCATGTTGAGTATGTTAGGTTTCATTCCTAAGAGGACTAGTCTCACAGAAAACTACTTCAGAAGAAATAACAATAAATGAGTAGTCCTAGAAATGTTCATTAGAAATGTGTTCAACGTTTTAACGTTTTCTGGGTTCTTACCAGTCAAGTGGCCAACATGTCAAGAAGCAGAGCAAAGGGTCATATGTAATAAAAAGGTGTTTTAATGTCTCTGTAAAGCACTTTGAATCACCTTGTTGTTTAAATGTACTGTATAAATAAGTAGTCATGTTTGTGCATAAATGTTAAAGTTGGTGTTCTCAGTCAGTAAAAAGAGACTGACGTAGAAAAGACAGCTGGCAAGTCAAGCCTGTGTGAAAATAAATCTACCAGCACCTTCAAAGTTTTCTTGTTAAACACTAAAATGTAGGGCTGGCCCCAATACCATTTTATGGGCTCTGGATGTTTTGTGGAAGGTCTTATAGGATGAGCTCTTTGGTTTTTTAAAAAGGAAGACTACATGCCAAAGTGAACTGAAGCATTGCTGCTGGTGAGACTGACAGCCGACAGCGAGAGATAGTGCTGTGATCTGTGTAGCCGAGCAGAGGCTATTATATATTACATTTTAAGTTGCAGTAAAAATTATAACATGCATTTATTTACAAATGCATTTTTGCAGTTTGGGTTAAATAACGGAAGAAAACTGAATATCTGGATACAAAACTGGTTATCCGTCTAAAAAACATCTGGACATCAGAATATTTGGGTACATTAAAATATTAAAATGTCAATGGACTTCAAAATCCCCAAAAGAATGAAGTTCAAAAGTAAAAGTGCCAAACCTTTTTCATTAAGGGACAGTTGCACCTACTAAGCTCTGTGTATGACATGTATAATGTATCATAAACTATGTGAAAGCATGATGTTATCTCACTTTTGGCACAAAATACAATCAGTATATTTTCCAAAATGTCAAAGTATTCTTTGAATGCTTTTGTAATAGCGTCTGCTAACTTGACCAAGATGTAAAATAAAATAGACAGTAGCTTATTTCTACGGTGCAAACAATATCAGGAGAGCTAAAAATGCTTAATCTATAAGTTGCAGTCTGGCGTGAATATTTGTCAGAGTAATGACCTGTTCAGAGTACGTCTTGCCCGTCTTGCACCTGGATGCTGATGGTCTTCGGGCCCTCAGGTGGCACTGCATTAAAAACAGGCATGACTCTCTACTGGAAATCACTGCGTGGGCTCAGAAGCATTTCCAGAGATCTCAGTTCGCTGTGCAATTCAAGCCAGCCATATGTGAAGAAATTAGGATCAGGCTTTGCTGCTGTCCTAATGGAGTAGGGCAAAATGTAAAACTGTCCTGTTGACATGTGTCAACGTTTGGAATTATTTTTGGAAATCAGGGATGTGGCGTCCTGTGAAATGCAGAGGAGATGGACAGTCCAGCTTGTTATTGGTGTTTGGTTCAAAAGCCTGCATCTCTGATTGTATGGGGTTGCATTAGTGTCTATGGTGTGGACAGTTTACACTTCTGGGATAGCACCACTATTGCTGGAGTTCACAGAGGTTTTGGAGCAAAAAATGCTCCCATCCAGACAATGTGACTGTCACAGAAGACCTTGAATATTTCAGCAAGACAATGGTAAACAATATACTGCATCAATCACAACAGCATGGCTTCCCAGGAGACAAGTGCTGAACTGGCCTGCCTGAAGTCCAGACATTTTCCCATCGTGAAATGAATAATCTAGGAGGCCCAGGACTGTTTATCAGTTCGAATCCTGCAATAGACAAGAACTGGACAATGTTCTTCTCTTCAAACTCCAGTAACCGACCTCCTCACTTCCCAGACATTTACAGACAGTGGTTGAAAGAAAAACAAAAAAAAGATACTACACACTGGTAAACATCCCCCTGTTCCAGCTTTTTGGAGATGTGCTGGTGCCATCAAATTCAAAATGAGCTAATATTTTTCAGCAAGTCTCTATTCCAACATCTGATTTAATGCATATGTTCTACTGGGAATAAAATATGTTTTTTTTTTAGATTTGAAAATCATTGCATTCTCCTTTTTTAATTTACATTTTACACAGCACCCCGACTTTTCTGGAATTTGGGTTATAAAAAATAAATAATTTATTGCGGGTGTGTTGTTTATGCATAAACATAGTTGATAAGAGCTGTCTATCTGCAGTCAGAGCTGGATGATCGAAATGAACCCTTTAATTCTGCATTTGAACAACATCATGTTGATTCATGTTGGCAAAGCTGCTGATGGAGAATTAAATGTTACAAAATCAGCTCATTAATAAAAGACCGATTGATTAGTGACTGGTCTCATACTGGGAATTAGTTCCCTGTTGACTTTTAAAATTTGCTGAAAATATGGTGCAGAAAAGCGTGAGTAAATAAATCATTTGGATGGCATGTTCTAAAAGAAAGGCCATGCAAATTGTTTGTACCTCTGTTTTATGCCTAAGGATCATCAGTTTTTGTTGCTGTTGTTGTTTTTTTCCTCATCAGTTATCTATCTTTAAATTATTTATCACCGGGAACCACCCCTGTCTGGTAGGCTCACGGACAATAGAAGATTCTAAAAACATTGCCTGGTCTGATGAGTTTTGATTTCAGCAGTGACATTCAGATATTTGGTGTAAACAGCATAAATAAAATCTTCCATCCTGTCTTGGATCAACAGTTTGAGCTGCTGGTGCTGGTGTGATGCTGTGGGCACTCTTTAGGCCCTCTGTGCAGACTTCAAATTCCACAGCCTACCTGAGTAGTTTTGCTTACCTTGTCCAACCCTTTATGACCACAGTGTACCCACCGTCTGATGGCTGCTTCCAGCAGGATGATGCACCATCTTAAAACTGGTTTCTTGAACATGACAATGAAGTCACTGTACTCCAGTGGCCCCCAGTCCGCAGATCTCAATCCAGAGCACCTTTGGGATGTGGTGGATTAGGATATTTGCACTGTGGATGTGCAGCCAACAAATGTGCAGCAAGTTATGCTAACATGCCAATATGGACCAAAATCCCTGAGGAATGTTTCCAACACCTTCTTGTATCCATGCCACGGAGACCTAAAGTGTACCTAATACATTGGCGTGCGATTGTTTCTTTTATAATATTTGAGTCTCTACATTTTAAATATTATCCTTCCTTAAATCAAATCAAATGTATTATTTTTGTTGTTTTTTTTTTGTAAAAATATATGCTTCACCATGATACGTGGAGTTTAACTGACGTTGCAGAAGAGCACATGTGCATTGAATTTAGCAGATTGTGAATTAGCTGAACCCAGTGGTGAACAGTGGATTTCATCCTGTGGCTAATTATTATCAATCATCTGCTAAATGCCTCCACTTTGCCATCAGCTGTATCTGCCTTGTAAAACAGTGCTTTTGTGCTATATCACCTGACTGTTTCTCAACTTTCCAAACACCTCTCAATTTCACTGTCTGCTTTTCTCGTTGTATAACCCCGGTACCCACTTTTTTTTTTTTTTTTTTTTTTTTTTTTGTGTTTGGCAACTTAATAAGGCAGCTAAATATAAATATACAACAATGGACCAATAGATATGCAGAATTAGTTTAGACTATGCCAAAGCATTTTTAACAAAAGGGTGGGAAGAGAGTTAAATAAATAAATAAATAAGAGAAAAAGTTACTCTAAAAAAAACAGACCAAAATTTGTGAAATAAGTCAATTTCAATTCAATTTCAATTTCAATTTTATTTATATAGCGTCTATTACAACACAAGTTGTCTCTAGGCGCTTTCCAGAGACCCGGAACATGACCCCCGAGCAATTATTACATAAACAGCGGCAGGTAAAAACTCCCCTAGTGGAAGAAAAACCGTAAGCCAAACAAGTCAGTTTACTTGAGCTGTGCTCACCAGAGAAAAAAAAGAGTGAGCAAAGATGGTCACAACCAGGCCCTCGACAGAAAACAGTAGAATTTCTTTGAACGTCTACTATTACAGATAAGTGCAGAATCTTCACAAAGACCCATTTGTTTTGATAAAGGCATATTCCTCCATCCCAAGAGCGATGTGAAAAAAGACAGAAAGAATTAAACAAATGGACAAATTAAGAAAGAAGGGGACGAGGAAGGGCTCTCTATGGTATTAGATCTTCTGATATGAGTACTATGTTATTTTCCATATTTTGTGCTTCTTTAGCAGTTTCCCAACTTCTTTTTGATACCTATTCTATATTTTCATTAATTTGTTCTTTACTCTAGGGTTGTACATTCTTCTCTTTTCTACTGTGTGTTCCAACTGTCCTTTTCACCTACCTTTCACTTTTGTCTTTCATTCTCTCTCCTACATTCAACTATAATCAGTCTGTTGGGATGAAGAAACAGCTGCCTCAAAGACATGGCTACCATTGTCATCTGATGACCTTTACAGAGGGCTATACCATTTAAAGTCTTGACTCGACAGTGAATTTAAAAATGACCATCACGTTTACCCAATGCTGGGTTCGTACAACTGGATGGTTGCTATAAACTCTCCTGGTACAAAAAAATTCACCCCCCTCAGAGGTGTCATGGATGTGTTATCAAATGATTGAGACCAAAACGATTTTTTGAACCAGGCTATATGTTTATTTCTGCTCTGAAGTTGGACATTTTAACACTGACGACAATGAGATTGACTCGCTTTTGGAGCAGGCTTATCTGTCAATCGAGGAACTGCAACGAAACTTAGTTCTGCATGAGCATCAATGTGGAAGTGAGATGGTTGGTTCTTGGTTGCATCATTTGCAGGGTTTTGATCACATCAAAGTGTCCAGGAAATACTTCCAACATGGCAAAACATTTTCTCTACAAAAACTGAGAAAAAAAAAATTTATCATTAAGATTGTATTTTATGTCACAATGTTCATTTAAAACAGTTCCTGTTTTTCAGCTTAAGCCAGCTTTGATTTAGTTGAAGTCGAGTGAAAAATGTAGATGCGTACTTGAAAATAAAGTGTTAATGCGACCAAAGTCATTTGTGCTATATATAACTGGATGAGTATCAATGAGAAAACTGATAAGAAACTGAATCAATAAGTGATATTGATAATGGAACCTGAACCGCTAAATTCCGGTTCCATAAAACATAAAACAAACTGATTGCATAAAATATGCTGATTTTTAACATAAATCTACAGGGGACTCTTTTCCTTTAAGTAAAGTAACAGGCTGTGCTTCACATGGATGAACAGAGGCTACAAAAGAACAACAAAATAAACTATCACAGCTATGCAGATAACACACAAATATATATTACAATATCAACAGGAGACCCCTCAGATCATCTAGATCTGTTTTTTTTTTTTTATCAGTTCCCAGAGTCAGAACCAGACCTACAGAAACTTCCTTCAGCTTCTATGCTCCACATGTCTGGAATAAACTCCCAGAAAGCCTCAGATCAGCTGAAACACTGAGTTTATTTAAATCCAGGTTGAAGACTCACCTGTTCGCAGCAGCATTTGAATAAAGCTTCAAATCCACAATACTTTACTTTTAAGCCTAAGTTTCAAAACTTGATTACATTGGTATCTTCTTTCTTTCTTTTGTTTATTTTAATTCATGCTTTTTTTTAATTTATGTGATGTTTTAATGTCTCTGCAAAGCACTTCAAATCACCTTGTTGTTGAATTCTGCTATATAAATAAACTTGCCTTGCCTTCTAAACAACATGGGCTGTGAAAGCAAGAAGCAGGCATATAGGCTACTATAAGGCAGTAAACTTATCACTTTCTGTTTCATGTGATGTCACAAACTAAAGCACAGCACATTAAAATGAACAATATCTAAAACTTGTAACTCAAAGCTCTGAAACACTAATGGAGCCTTAACACAACTAGTTAATTTTTGATAAATATATATGAAAGCAAAAGGTTTGGCAGGTTTTTGATCTGAAGTATTCTCAGATCTCGATTTCAATAAAAATATTAGAGGAGCAATTGTTGCTGGCCATTAAAACTAGGTAAGGTCCATTTCCAAAGTATTAGTAGTCCATCATTCCACAGTGACAAAGATCATTTACACATCACAAATTTTCAAGACAGTTGCAGTCTTAGTCGGAGTGGACATTCCAAGTTCAACCAAGGTCAGATTGTGTCGTGTTTAGAGAATTATGACAATACACAGTACACAGAGTAAAACAAGAAAACTTCACCAATACGACTTGTTTGGAAGAATTGCTAGAAAAAAGCCTCTTTAAAAAAACACACACACACAGATTCACAGCTGAGGTTTCCAAAACTCCATCTGAACAAAGTAAAATAACTTTGGAAAAATGTCAGTTGAACAAACAAAACCAAAGTGGAGATGTTTGATCACAATGCACAAGGTCACCGTTGTCTAAAACCAAACACAGCATACTGGTACAAACACTTCATAATGACTATCATGTGCAGAAGTTGAGAGCTTGGGTGTTTTGCAACCACGTAAACGTGGGCACCTTGCAGTTTCTCAGTCAATGTATATGAGGGTTTATCATAAGGCAAATGAGAGGCCATCTGTCTCACAGCTAAAGTTTGTCTGAATCATGTAACAAAACAATCTTGACACACACAAGAAGGTCTACTGGAGTTAAATAGTCGGTCAGTCCAGTAATTAGTGGGAGCTGAAGAGAACTGAGGATAAAAGTATGCACCAAAGAACTTCAGAGTCAAGTTTATTGTCAATTCTACCACATGTGAGATACATACAGAGAATCGAAATTGCGTTACCCTCAAACCCTCGGTGCTACACAATAAATACATTTTAAACACAAAGTGCAAGTTAAAAAGAGACAAGAAACAAGTTGTGACATGACAACAACAGTTGTCATGTCTTACTGAATGATGGAGAATAGCCTACTTAGTTGTTAAATTAATGTATGTTTTTGGGTTGTGAGATTTTATTCACCTGACCAGACGTCTTTTTAAATCTGTCCTAAAGTGTAAAATCCTGTGCTTAAGAGGCTGGAATTTCTTTTCGTTCTTCAGTCTACCTCTCTAAAGGGCTAGGTACATAAAAGAAGGTATGAACTCTGACACAAACTGGTCTCGTTCAGTGATAGGTCAAATACACACTCATACTTTTCAAGTTTTTACTTTTTTTTTTTTTATTCTGTTTATCAAAAGGTTATTTCAGAAAGTCAGACACAGTTTTGACTTGCTTGCAAATACAATGCTTCATCAAGTGTTTGGAATAAAACGTTTGGAAACCCCAAAGCAATGGCGAGTTTTAGAAACACATGGTTCAACTAAAGGCATAAAACCACATGTGGATTTTTGTACTGAGTCCGGGAATACAATTGCAAATGAAGGTGGCAATAAAAAGATTATTTTAGTGCATAAATTGATAGCACTGTTGCATGATTTCCTTAATTAAAGCAACGAGGGGGTTGTAGTAGATGAAATTCCATAAGCTCTTTTGGTTAACATTAGGTTGCATTGTCTCCACTAAAGCATATAAATGTAAATAAATAGAAAATCTGTATAGCTGAAGATGTAGAATAATGCTCTGTCTTCCATTTGACCCATTTCTCTGAAATGCGGACCAGTAGTAATGAGGGCCACAGGTCACAGAACAAACTCAGACAACCATAAGGTCCTGTCACAAATGGGCAGAGTGCTGGAAACTTTAATTGAAAGCTCGTTCTGTTCCCCACACAAGCTTTGCTCCCTGAACCATTCTCTCGTGCTTCTCCTTATATAAATCTCCCCCATCATAAAAGTGCAGTGATAAGTCTTTTTTTTTTTTTTCTTTTTATTGGAACAGCTGCCAGATTGGTCGAAGCCCTTTGTGTGGCTGAAATGAGAATAAAACATGAAATCTGTTTTATTCCCCTTGGGAAGTCAACCAGTGGCTAGTGGTGAAGCTGTGTCTGGTATATAGAAAAACAGTAACATTGACCACAAAAAAAAAGCACCCAAAAACCTGACAAACCATGATTTAATACAGGACCATTAACCTGATACTCTTATATAATTCTTAGCAATGTTTTTCCTTTAAGACTTCCACTGTTTTGTTTGGTTTTTGTGTTTTTTTAAGGTTTTGTTCTCGCCTCCAGAGTTTTGGGCGCCTCAGCAACAAAATTCCTGTTGAGAAAAACAAAATATTTGTGATAGAAAAACGCAGCTTTCACAGAATATTTTTGTGAGTCAAAGCAACGAAGAAAACTCAAACTTATTTAAGTTATGTCATCCAGAATTCATACATTTTGGGTTGGCCTACATCCTTTCTCCAAAAATTATAGAAAAGAAAAAGGTAAACACAGAGAGAGGTTATTACAGTAGCACCATTCCCTGTGCTTTTGCTCATTACACATTACCTCCACTAAAAAGTAACAATATTAACATTGAAGAGTCAAGTGGCTGGAGCCCCGTCAACCTTAAAAGTTGCTGCATTTCTGCCTAATCTTCTGTCCTTAAAAAAATAAAAACCTCTCTGAAGGGTGCCGGGGTTCAGAGAATCGATAGATCACTCAGACTGCAAATGTATTATCTTACAAGGGGTGGGGGGAAGGGGTGGATGGAGAAGGAAACTGAAGGAATGAAGGCGAGGTGAGGAGAGGTGCTGGAGAGAGGGATATAAAGGAGAGATGAAAAAGGAGAGAAGAATGTAGAGGAAGTGAAGGATAAGGGGTAAATGGGGTGATGCTGATGGACAGCGAGGCAGTTTTGAAAGTGTGGAAAAAAGGGCCCAGTGATGCAGACGGAAACAGTTACATAGAGTTACAAAAGGAGAAAAAAAATCCTTGAAGCACTTTTAATGGTTCGAGGAGGAATTAGAGTAGAAACTAGAAACTGCATAATGCACATATAATTGAGAATAGAGTACTGGAAGTACTGAATGGTAATAGGTGGTATGGCAGCCAATGGCAGAACCAGAAGCCAGTCATGTGACTGCTGTGCCTGCTTCCTCTAGTGTGGACTTTGGACTTGGTAGCTTAACAGCAAAATGAAAAGCTATTTAACAAACTACATATCAAAATTGATCCCTTTATAGTTATCATATTTAGTTGCAACTTAACTTATGAACTAATAGACACATCTCAAAATTCAAAACAAACCTAGAGGTTACAGAATACATACTACTCTCTAAATCACACTCTGTATAGAAGCAACGTTTGAACATTTAAGCCACTAAACTGTAATGGGACTTTCCACAGTTCAGCAGTTCTTGCCGCAGACCTGAACCTTTCTAAAGTCCAGGTAGTTCACTTTGAAGTAACAAAGTTGAGAAGTGGGCAGATGAGGAGGGTGACCGGAATGCTCAAGTTTCAGCTCCGGGGACCTGGGAAACAAACCCTGCACATGCAACATCATTCCCAATTCATCACTATGTTTTTTTTTTTGTTTTTTTTAGTTTGCTTTGAGACAAACGCTGGTGTTCTCTTCATAAATGCCTGGTCCGGGAACTGCCGTGAGTGTCACTGCTCCAGTCGAGATGAAAAGCAGAACGCGCTGCTTATCCGCCTCTTTGGTGTCATCTTTCACAACGGCATTTGTCTTAATCTCCTGTACCTTATGGTCCATCATATTTCTAAGATGGAACCATTATACTAATTTATTTTAATAAGGTTGAATGAACTCATTCATTTTCAGAGAAATTACTATTAATCAACAGAGCCATTTACAGTAGGAGTGATGAATAAAGAAACCCAACATGCCCTGGACTAATAAATATGACAGCCATAAAATGGAAAAATGCACAATTTAACAAACACACCTCTCACTGTACTTAATTATGCCACCATCACAGTCATTTTGTTTATGTACGCACCATGCAAATGAAATCTAATGGGAATGAATGAATGCGCTTCCCTCAGGATGACATTGAAAGCAGCTCCCCTGCTCTCTGTTTCTGTCTCATACACTCACAACCATAAAGTCATCCATAAATGCACCTATAAACACGCATGCACACCGGCAGAGAGATCAATATGGTCTCATTTCACACCTTGTGCAGCCCGAGTTCTCCTTTGTAGAGGCAGCAAAACTCAGATAGGCATCAGCTATGGATAGCCAGACAGCTAGAGACAGATGGAGGAGGGTGAAAGTGGATGTCAGAAACAAGGTACAAATGGAGAGCTGAGTCCCAACAAATGTGTTTGAGGTGCAACAATTGAAACTTGAAGCATTGCTGACTCTAGTGAGATTGTTATGTGTGACTGGGTGTCAAGACTGGAGTGTTTTGTGTTCACAGATCTCCTTGGTTACCCCTTCCCCACCTCTTATGACCACAGCACTCAACTTTTTTTATGTTTAGAATTTATTATTACATGAAGCTGACACATTCGCCATCTGTTTCTAATGATAAACACAATGGGAGACTAGGCTTGAAGTGTAGGCCTCCATTACACACTCGAAAAAACAAAGCACTAAAGTCAAAGGGTTAGTGTTTTCATAGCAATTATTTGACCCCGCAGAATAACCAAGTCATTTTTAATAGCATGAGCCCCTCTGGCCTCTCTTCTCTCCTCTTTAGTGGTATACAAAATGAGACTGCAGCCTTTAGTTTAATCATGATGTGTGAATGCGAAGCCTCCTATGTTCGCTGGAGACAGATGCTCGGTTTCAGCTCGCATGTGAATATCCTTCCTCTCTGACTTGCCCACTCCACACTGGCTCTGCTCCACGGGCTGCAGACTTTGGTAATCAATATATATGTGTGTCTGTGTGGAGGTGTGAGGGCATGCACCAGTAATGGAGTGGAATCTGACAGCGATTGCCAGTCATCTCACATGGACTACGTAATTAAATCTAAAATGGAGAGGCAGAAAGCTGTGCGTATGCGTGTCCTCATTCATATGTATGGATAAAGGAGCATAGAAAGCATTTGATTAACATCCATCTCTGCATCACCTCTTTTTGAGCTGCCTCCCAACAATAAAAAAGCATTACAGCCACTTTGCTGTACACCATTGAATGTTTGTCATGCCATTGTGCCACTTAACAGCACTGCAAGATTACTTTTGTTCAGTCATTTTTCATTCTTTAACGTTTGCATTCTTTTCCTGGAGAAATGTCTCACAATTCATCTTTCTTGGACTGGAATTATGTATGTGTTCGTGTCATTTCATCTTTTTTCCTTTAAAGGTCAGTTTGCAGGATTCCTTCCCCTCCTCTGGAGGGGTTTATTCAGCCCGCTATGTTCCTCAGTTCCTCAGTTATTGCACTACCTCCAGGATTTGTTGTGTAGAACCCTGTTCAACTTTGACCCACGTTGTAACTTAACACTGTTTTGATGACACCAAAGGATAATTACAGTTCCATAGAACTCCCGCGTTCTGTTAAGAACAACATATGGTTTTATAAGGTTTGGATGTCATTCCATCCTTTTATTTATTTACATTTTACACATACAGCTGTTTTGGAAACAGGGCTTTAGATGGTTTTCAAACTGATTCATGTGGGAACTGTTTGCTGCTGAATTGAATGAGTGAGTGAGTTTTTACTGAGTTCAAGGTTGATTGACAAGAAAGAAATTAGGGACTTCACATTATTTGGGAAAATCTCAGCGTAATCAAATGTTCATTGGCATTTAAGTCCTTAAGCTTTACCCACCCAATCAGCGAGCCAAAATCCTCCAGTGAGCTAATGGCAGATGTACAAAAATTCAGTTAACTCGCTCTCGACTTAGTACCATGAAATTACATTTAGACAAAACCCACATGACCGGAAAAATTGGAACCAAATGGATTATTTCAAGACAGGAAAACTAGAAAAGATGCCATTTAATAAAACATGTTGATAATAACATATGGTTGTATCCTTGCACACTTTTATTACAACATTTGGCCTTGTATCAGTCTCCTGCATGATTTCGACATGATGTAACTTGAACAAACTTGAAAAGAAAAGCAATTATATTTCTCTTTTCTCCTTTTTTTTTGGAAGATCACATTAAAGAGAGAACTCTTCTGATGAATATGTTCTTATTCTTAACTTTTTAAGGCTTTGTGTAGACTTGCTGATAATTTTATTTTACTTTTTCTTTAAGTTAGTTTCATTTAGGAATTTCTTTCAGACATGTTGCTTCATTTGCTGAGTGACAAGGGGGATCGAAGTTTAAAAGTTCGGTGCAGTAAAAACTCTTTTTCAGTGTCATCTAATGTGCTGTTTTGAGTCCTGAATGAGTGGGTAGATACAGTATTGTAAAGTGCACGTAAGCCTCTAAGCATGTGTAAATGTTTTGTCTGGTGTGTAAAGTCTTCAGCGATGAGACTTTTAGTGAGTAGAGGAGATGAGTCATGTCACTTTCTTTCCATTTTACTTGTTGTTTATTTCTACTCAGTTATTTACTTTTTTTCCATCTTCTTGCACATGTTGTCTCAGCAATTTCTCATATCCTTCTCAGCGTGTCATCATGTTTTTTTTTGCCCCCAGTCTTTATTTCCGCATCTTTTTGTTGTCCAACTTTATCTTTGTCTTCATTTTTGCCTAATAACGCTGCCTTTTAGTTTCCTCTCTCTCCGTACACTTCCACCCTTGATGATTTATATTGTTCTGAGGAGCATGACTGCAACTTTGGTAGCAAACTTCCCTACGTCATTGAGATGCAGCAAGATGTGCACAAAAGGAGCCAACCCAGACGATGCTTGGCCAAACCTGTGTAACAGATTGCCTCGCTAATAAACTATGAAAGGGCAGGAGCATAGTGCTAGAGGTGTGACACTATGTGTATAGGTATCTGCGTGTGTAGTTATGCGTGCTTGAGGGAACAAAGCAAGAAGCGAATGCAAATAGTTCTGTCAAGACCTTCACGAGTCAAGTTCGTGCTTAAAGCACCACACAGAAGTAGATACCCGGAGACACACACATGTCGTTACTCGCTTTAACATACTGTCACTTCAGCTGGAGCTGCACCTCAAGGTTAAGATTCAAGCTGCTGATGTTTACGTTTGTGAAAAAAAAAGACAGAAATCTGTTGCTTTTGATTAGTTTGCCTGATTCATTTTCTTCCAATGATTTATAATGTTCCCTCTTTGCTTGAGTAATGACCCATTTCAAATGAGCCATTTATTCAGAATCACCAAGCCAACTGCCAAGAAGTCTGAAGAAAAAAAACAAATAAATACAAAAAGAAGGTTCTCATGCTAATGAGGTTTAAGGGTAGAGCCAATTTGGACTTAACAATAACAATTGAAGTGATTACCCAAAAACATCCTTATACTGAGAGAAAATCAAAGTGTATAATTGTATTTTCATCTTTATTTCTGAAGGTAGTACTGTTGGCTTTGTATCTACGTTTCACTTATTAATGTTTCTGATATATATATATATATATATATATATATATATATATATATATATATATATATACACCCCTAATTTAGTCTTTAACAGTTTTCCTACTGTATATCTGTGAATACATTGGGTAATTTAATCTATTTTTCTATTTGTTTCATAGAATATTTTTAATTGTTTCCAAGTCACTTTTATTGTTTCGCTTCTTCAGATGTCTCAGAAATGTATGTTAGAAATATCTTATTTCATTTTTTAAAGCAGAGGGAGAAGCAGAGTTTCCATACTTTGCCCGTGTACATCAGGTTTTCCCTGCGACGGGGAGCTATTTCGCATTTTTGTTTTGCACCTACGTCTGAAGAGCTGACATATAAAATGTCCAGTTACAGATGCTGCTTTTTTCTTATAAAATGATTTTTTTATTATTTTTTGTAAGCGTAAACAAAAAAAAACAAGCATTTGAAAAATGAAGTGCCAGTAATTGAAAGGCAGCTGAAAAGAAACCACATTTAGCCAACTTCATGGCAGCATTCATTGTTTTTACAGCTTGGTACCAAAACTCGGCTGGGTTCTGTTCTGTAGTTCTGAGCTCAGCCGGTCCCCTTATAGGTGCGGAAGTAAAGTTGATTTTACAACATCCCAGGACGTGTTTGTTGCTGTGCTTGGTCCCATTCTTAGTTTCTCTTCCAACATTACCTCCTTGAGTCTCTCGCTTGCCCTGGTATTTACTTAATTCATCTGCCATGACGTCAGCTGTAGCTCTGTCAGCTGGTTTCATCGTTGTTGATGTGTCACGTACAGCGAAATGCAGTCGTCGCATGAGACAACCAGGACGGGAGTCCAAAGCTACTTTGACGGGGTTTTGCCAATGGTAAGAACGGGAGACTGCAAGAGCTGGACTACAAAAGTAATACTAATTAAATTGAAACAGATATTTTAGTGTGAATTTTACGCTGTTTTAAGTTCTTAAGCTTTATATAATTAGTGCAGTCAAGAGTAGAAAACAACTTTGTATGTCACGAAGCATCGTTTCTCTGATCTATTCCTTTTAATGGGAGACATTATGGCAAAATGACATCATTAATGTGTCTAAGAACAATTATATGGGTGTTTGAAGTGACTTCAAAATTATAACAAGCTCGTCACTTTTTTAGTGTTTGCAGACACAACCGCTTTAGGTGAAATGCTAACTCAACCACACAAAACTGTCTAAAAATAGATATTTAAAGACGTGGCTTAAAAGTGGACGTTTGTACTGAGTTCCTGTAGTATTTTTACAAAAGTATGTCACAGACATTTTAGCAATGCATCAGGAAATTGTACCATCTTTTTTTATTTTTTTTAAAGGGCATCTTACCAAAAACCTCAAACAGCAAAAAAAAAAAAAAAAAAAAAAATCCCAAAAACTATGATTCTGCAGTTGCTACATCTCTCTTTTATGAATAGTCTACATTTTGGCCAGCAGTCTATTTTGGTTCATCTCAGTGACATCATTTGAATACACACCGAAACAGATTTGCATTCAGATGTTGTCACCATCACCGCTTACTCATGGGCGTATCATCGCCACAGCAATTCCACCGGGAAGTTCGGGGCTCTCTGCTGTGTGAATCTATGCTATACTGTCATCACTGTTTACCGGAGGATGAGAGTCAGAGATTAAATAGAAAGACTCATAGAGGGAGGGAAGATGGGAGCAGTGGAAAGAATTGTAAGTGGCAGTGGGGAGAGTACATTAGAAAGGTGAATAAAGAAGCGCCTTGAAAAGGTGGAGAGGATGACAGATATGAGGGTAGCAGGTGGAAGGGAGAAAATGTGGAATGAGATGTGAATTGAGAGACTGAGAGCGAGGGACAGACAGCCTGTTTAATGTTGAATCATAGCTTCAAAAGGAAAGACAGAAAGCAAGAAAATGGCAGACAGAATGTGTGACTTTAGGGCTTGTGTTGAAGGAAGGGGGAGCTGACTGAGCTAATGAACGAGTCTCTCGCTCTGCAAAACACACACAGCCAAGCACACACGTACACAACGAAGGTGAGCTCAGATACTGACATCAGTGTTAAGTCAGTGATGACTAAAACTGCGATATTCCGCTGCAGATGACTCCTGCTGTGATGTAACCTGATGTCCTGATCACGAAGCAGCTTTATGTTTTCACATACGGTTCCACTTACTACGTTTTATGGTGTAAGTCTTGTTTATGAGCCAGACAAACAAGGCATCAAATCGCAATCCAGAGCCTGATTGTCTTCCACGTATTGTGGCATGAACATCATGATATAGATCTGGTCGGTCAAAGTCATAAACATTCATTTGACCTCAGTTGTTTGCCGTTAAACTCGCGAAGATGGAAAAGCTTAGTGAGCTTTGATTCAAAACTGTTCCTAATATGAGCAAATAGTTCCTCTCCTTCAGGTACCAGACCCCCTACTTTTCCCAGTTAACTGATACTCACTAGGTTTGTTACTATTAACTTTTAAATTGTACAAATTGGAAAAAAATGAAATGAAAACACAAAAGTGTTTTGCAGGAAAAGATATGAACCTGCACAATTGAAGAGATTCTGGACATCATCTATTCAACTTTTTGTCACATTGAACGACTCAGTTGATTTTTTATTGACATTTCAAAATATGTTTGACATTTTGAACTAAAACTGTAATAGAAACGTGACAACTGGCACATCACCTCTGCTCTCGTTTTAATTCAACCTCTGATATTTGTCTTTTTTCCACGCGTATGTAAAGCTGTTGCATCGGCTCCATCTCCCCTTCGCTTATTCTCCTCACTAGAGGTTACCGAGACGCTGAGTCTCTCTGAGTCTTTGAGCTCATATCTGAGGAACCTGTGTCCTCTGCCCACCAAGCCAACTTGCTCTTACCCGCCTCACACACGGCTGACTGGTACCCTCTGAGAGCTCAGTGGTGACCTCGGAGCTGCTGAAAGAAAAATGCACAACTCTTGCAACCTTGCTGGTCCATGAGCTATCAGTCACTCAGGTTCTCCTTCGCATCCAGTGTCGGTCCTGCTAAAACGACATTTTACAACAACAGCATCACAACTGACAGGGAGACTATTTTCAAACTTCAAAACACTTCTCAATCCTGCTCCAGCCACAGGCCTCCTTGTTGACATCTTTGTCAGTTTAATTACAGAGAAACTAATGACAATCAGCAGTTGATTCTGTGACTCACTCAGGAACAAAGGCACATTATCCTCCCAGAACACATCCTTTTATAGAGCAGCACAAACATAAGCTAAACTTACGCCTGTACTGCAGTTAATTATTAATCAGAGATCATGGTAGAAAACATGGTCTGCTAAATAGCTCAGTATAATGTGTGACTTTGACTATTTGCAGTCCAGTCTCACAGGAAAATATGCCGTTCTCCTGTGCAAAACATAGTCTCACAATTCAGGGATGAAAATCAAAAGATGGCAATTTCTGTCTAACTTAAAAAGACATATTTTAAAGCCCAACCATGCTTTTTATAGCACCTAACTCCTATAGCTATAGGCTTTAATTATAAACCTACAACGTTGCACTTTTTTTCTAAATTCATAACTCTAACTATTTGTGATCGGTGAACATCATCATGGATCCAGATGTTTTACATGAACATGACACAGGAGCTGTGTAGTTGGAAAAAGGGAAATGTTCAGGGAAGTTGTGGTCATTGTTAATTATTCAGTTTTTTTCCTGTGAATTGAAATGTTTTGCGCAGCAAACTAATTTAGTAGTAATACATTCTGTTTTAAGAGTCTTTCCTTTCCTATTTTATTCCCGTCACATGACTCTGGTATGGTTTTTAATAGATAAACCCTAAGGTTTGTCTATCCTGATCTATTAGCTGGCTTTCACTAGATTTTATTTGTTCCCTAAAGGAACTGGGGGAGATTTCATAAGATATGTTTCATATAATAGTTCTTTATGAATATATGAAATCTACAGGGGGAATAAAAATAAGAATTGCAAAACAAAAAACAAAAAAAAAAAGTCAAATATTATCGACTCTCTTGTATTTTTCTAAGGCAAGGAAAGGTAAGTCAGCAACTAAATCAAAGATGTGTATGTCCTTGAATACACACACACTACTATTTTAGCCACATATTTACTGAGAGAGAAGCAACAGGCACTTAACTGTATTTTAGTAGATGCTCTAAAACATTGTGTATGTTTGTCTGGTTGCTGAGGTTCTTTGCCACCCAAGTAACCCTAGAGAGGATGTGTGTTTTGGGTATTCATGGATGTTTGTGCGTTTTATTTGCTGCATAAATTACATGAGTACGTTCAAGGTTAGTGGATATTTTTGTACATTTTCCTGCACTACTTATTTTTGGTTTAATGTTCCTGTCTGTGTGTGTGTGTCTCACATGTTGTGTGTGGAATGGATATGCCCGTGTGCACCACCCAAAACGGCAAGGCCACCCAACTGATAACCAGACCTACATCCAGGCCAAACTGTAGGAATTTACTTCACAAATAGCCTCCTGCGGTGAAGTCCAGCAGAAAGTTGAACAGATAGTATTTGTGCTGTGTATGTGTGTGTGTGTGTGTGTGTGTGTGTGTGTGTATAAAAGTGGGCGTTTTAATGTGTGTAAGCTCAATCTATGCTGGCACTGTATCCACTGTATTTACTAAGGTGGCTTGGCAAATACATTGAGTAAACACACAAAAGTTACACGGCGATGAAACAAGCCAGGAAGAAAATGTGTGTTCATCTTTCTCAGTTCCTTGTGCTTCATGAATCTCCTGCTTCATCTTCCATTTTTTCTGTTTCTATCATTTGCATCAGCCCTTCTTCTCTTCTTATCTTTTCTTCCATCCCAACACTCCTCACATCTTAATGATAATGGTGTGTGTTTGGGAGTGTTCATTTAAGGCAAACCCTCATTTTCAGCCAGTTCATTTCCGTTATTAATTTACATTTCTGTGCTAGCAGGAGAAGACAACAGTGGCACCGAAAGGTTTTCCAAACCAAGGTTAAACATAAAGGATAATATTGAGTAGTAAGCATTTCCTTCTTTTCATTACTTTTCATCCACACAAGCCTGGACTGCGTGCCGGTCAGTGGAGTAGGCAATTATTCCCAATATAACATCAGCTGGTTTTGGAAGAAACAAACCCATCATCATACCGGCCCAAAGGAATGTTTCAGCTTGGTTTGTGTGGAAGTGACTACTCTGCTCTTCAGAGAAGTCTCCAGATTCTCTTTATGCTTTTGGTGAATGGTTGGATTGGATTTTTTTGATCGCAAAATGTTCCACCTCAGAGTGAAAATGGAAAAAAAAAAAAACATCTACTGCTGTCATTTTTCTTTCTTTTTCCATAAACTGATTTGTAACTTATGACGATCTAAACACGAATGCAATATTTACTCTTTCCGGAATTCATGGAGTTGAAGAAAATTCACAGGTGCAGAGATGTGTTACTGGAAATGACCATAAAACTGCTGATAAACTTAACAAGCTACTCTAAAGTTCTGGAGGGCGACGTCATTCGTCATTCGTCAGCGTTTTGCCTTTGTTTTCTTTACTTGTCTGTGAACAGATTTTGTCAATGAAATTGTGTCACCAAAAAAGTAATGTACAGCCACGATGGTTAGCAGGTGTTTAGCAGACATCGAAATGGTTTAAAAAAGAGTTTAAAAGTGTTTTTTTGTCAAAGAAAACTCACAGTGCAGTGGGCGTCACAGCCGGCGGGATCGCTGATTCATTTTCCAACATATGTTGATGAGTTTTGGTCCTCTTTATATCTACCCTCTATGGATCTTTTTCAATGCTATAAAAGGAAGAAAAAAAGTTTCTAATTGCTTACCATTAAACTGTTTGCTTGCTGTTGATTCTATTAGATAAACATTAAAAGAATAATTATGCAGAAATGATCCGATGATTGAAGTTATTGTCGAATCCCTGACTATATTTACTTGTATCTACATTGCAGGGTTCTTATAAACGGTTTAGAACAGCAACACCAACATCATGTTGCGACTTCTTTTTTCTTACTACTATTCATTTTGTATAACGGTGATGGTGAGTCAGTGAGCTGCCAATCAGTGCTATTGAATTTAGAAAAGGTGGGGCAGTGACTCTGAGAGTTTGACCCACTGTGGGCAAGGCCTCGGCTCTGGTTCTGATTAAGTCCCAGTAAAAACACCTCTGTTCAGAACATCACAGCCTGTTCATCACGTTCCCTCAAACACACACACACACACACACACACACACACACACACACACACACACACACACAGCTCCTGGAGGCTCCCTGTTCACAAAACACCCATCATTCACAGCCTTATAGGACTTAAGAATGTTGACGCGCACACGCTCATTACACACATACACACACACACGCACACACACACAAAGTGCTCTGTTTTCTTAGCTTTGATACACTTACAGAGTTCAGAGGTGAGAGGGCTGGAGGTAACAGTGTGTTTTTCCAGAGCTCTCTAACCACCTAAATCTGCTTCTACACACACAAGGAGGTCCAGATGGCTGGGTTGGAGACAAAGACACTTGCAAGCGCACACACTCATAATCTTAAAAGAAGAAAAGAAAATCCTACACAAGTTGTCATATGGTGACTCCAACTGATATATGCGCGGTAAGATAAGTCTGTTTATCTACGCTCGGGTCAGGTTTATCTCTGACTGTAGCAAGTTTAATGATATTAAGCATTTACTGATCGCCGCTGATGATGCTCATAAATGACTAGAAGTAGGTGCTTTCAGGGATGAACCCATTCCCAGCCGTGCCAAGTATGCAGCTGGTGTTGTAGCAAACCTATATGTTTGGACACAACAGCCATGTGACGCGGGGACCTCCAGCGGCGGCGGCGCTGCTCCGCGAGACGCGATGCAAAGCGGCCGATGTGTTCAGGTCCTCTGAATCTCAGCCAGCTGAAGCCAGTCACATGTGATCAATGGCTAAATTTATCACTCAGAGCCGAACGCTGTCACCCGCATGTACAAGGGATCGCATGTGTGCGCTTGTGTGTTTACGTGCTCAACCCCTGCTACCTCTTGAGACGCCATTGATGCTGTCTTTAGCGAGCAATTATAGCCAGCGCGACTGTGAAAAAGGTCACAGCCATCCAGCTATCAACACTCAGCACTAAATGCCAACTGTGTGCGCCTGCGTGCGTGTTCGTGTGCGCACTGTTCCCAAAATGCCAGCAGACACACTATCTGGCTAGACTCCCGACCCTGCCCCTCAGTTCTTGTAGTTAATCTGCCGCTACCCTACGTGATTGATGAGAGAATTAGTGTTCCTGAGCACAGCAAAGCATTATGGGAAGGAGGAAGTTGTAATACTGGATAGGGAGTTTGACATAAAAGGTTAAAGTGGCACTTCTCACGTGTGATTAGTTATGTGTGTAAATGTGTGTTCGGTCAGGACAGTTACTGATGGATGCTGTGCCAGCAAAGTTTTTTTTTTTTTTTTTCAGTCTGGTTATTATCCATCAGGGTCACCGGCAGAATAAACTCATTAACATTTGAGCTAATTAATGTTTGAAACCTGGGCGAACAAATTCTCGTCAGTTAGTAACGGCACCATTAAGGATCAAATAAATGTTAAAGCACCTGGAGCACGAGGGGGATAAAAAAAAAAAAAAGACTGTATTGTCTTTAAATCATCGCAAGATATTTGTCTTTCTCAAGCTGAAAATTTAAACTTACAACGATAAAACACATGAATGTCTATGAATATTACCACGAATTTACCTTTCCTGCCCAGTCGCCTGGTCTTCATCACTCATTATTTTTCCATGTAACATTAAACCTTGACAAGAAAGAAAATATATTCCAAGGAACTGCAGTGGGGGGGGGCAAGCTCCAAGCAAGGGCAAATGTGTCAAAAAGTAAGTTATTCAGTCTATAGATTAAGTGGAAAATAGAAGTCGTTTTTTCTTCAGTGATTGTCCTCGTGCAGTACAAGTCCAACTCTTGAATTGGAGGTCATACCTGAGAGCTTTAAGGTCTTAGTTCAGATGATGTTATACTAGAATATCATCCCTTAAACAAGGTGGCAATCACCACCCTTTGTCTTAGGCACGTTACTGATTTTAAGTCTTTATTATGGCTTTGTGTCTATGTTTAGATTCTAAGGGGACATATTCTGTCCTCTTTTGTTGTGTTTTTTTTTATTTTTTTTATTTTAGAGGTAGAGCAAATGTAGCAAAATGTGAAAATAGGCAGAAGTATTGAAGGGGAAGCTGATGTGAGTCTGTGATGTCACCGAATCCCGTAAATCTGAACAGTTCACTGAATCGTATCTTTTTATACTTCTGTGGATCCAAACAAAGTCACAAGTCTGAGCTTTCTCAAAGTTCTGGAGCTGATAGTTACTTCAGACACCTAAACATATGCTTTTAAGCTCAAAAGAAAACAACAAAAAAAAAACAAACAAAAAGAAAACAACTTGCTTTTAAAGAAACTGCTTCTTTTGAAAGCCTTATGTTTGCGCCCCAAGAGATTTCTGTTTTGGCTGCTTGTTTTGTACTTTCTCCAGTTTCTACATCGGGCAGTGTATCATTTGTGTTCGCAGTCCATTCCTCCAGATGGTGGGCTGCATTGCTATGAGTCAGTGTGTGAAACAGTGAAGGCTGGGGAAGGTGTGATTTTACAGATTTATAACATATACCAGATTAAACGGTTTCAGTTAAACAACTGAAGTCGAACCGGGACCCAGCTGGATAATCCTCCTCTTGCCTCAGCAGCGTAGAATCTCCAATTACCCATACGATCCATATATCTCAATTCAGTGCACGCCCTCTGGGCATTACTTTATAAAAAAGGTATCTACATCCCTTTAGGAGGTAAATCATTGTTTTGATTCTTTCATTGTCATTGGAATGGGCGGCGTTTTTCACACGTGATGGATATCTCAGTTTCAGGAAAAACTCTTCATGTGCGACTTGCAGCTGGAGGCCTCGCAGACAACAACTCAATGCATCTATTGTTCGCTTTTCATGTTCATTTGATAACCGTGCTTGATGCTCCTGAGGGCTGCAGTCTGCACTCCCACTATAAATCAAAGAGCTAATTTTTTACAGATTTTTATTTATTTTATTTTTTTCCAATGCAGACACCTTTATAAATTATTTTGTCTTACAGCGTGCTCATGTGGGGTGGGAGGGTTTTTTATTTATTTATTTATTCATTCAGTTACTTGTTTTTTGTTGAGATGGTGAACAATAATACAACTCTGTCTAAACTTTTTTGAACTTTGAACGAATACTAATTATTATAATAAGCTTGGACTGACTCATAATGAACAAAAAAGTTTTTATTTCCAAAGGACAGTTCCATTATAAGGTGACTGATTGGTTTTTTTCTTTTTTTTTAAGTCAAACACTGAAGTTGAGTTTTGGTCATTTTGGACCAATGAAAGAAAGAAAGAATTAAAAAAAAAAAGACTATGTCGAGGCGTTTCTTTGTAAGAAACGTGCATTCTATCTTCACAAACACACCCCAGCTCGCCTAGTGCATTTTCCCTTCTGGCTTTCCAATTTAAATGCAAATGTTCCCAAATCGGACTCTACGAAAATGCAGAGGCAAAATCATTTGATGCAGATGAATTATATATTTTAATTAAGCAGGCAAAAGAATCACGCCAATTCAGCCCTTTCCCCTCCAATAAGAAATGAATAAATAAATATGGAATAAGAAAGCAGAGGGGATAAATAAAAGTGTTGTGGAGACATAGATGGGTGGAAGAAGGCAGGAGGCTGTGTATTGAGTTTTATGTGATTGCAGCGCTAACCACCCGTGGACTGTCATTATGTGAGCGATCTGAAGCTGTCAGATTTCAGAAATGTATTGTTTTCTGATAGACGGGCTAAATACCCCCACCGTTTCAAGCACATACACACACACATTCTTGGGTTTTGATAGGCAAACGAGCACTTAGAAAATGAAGAACAGAGATGGGGTTTGTGATGCTCTGACAAGGGACGCAATTTTAATTTCACCCCCTGTCACTCTCCTCAGTATCTCTTCAAATGAAATACATATGAACTGCCAATCACTTTTACATACTCACAAACACACAATGCTTACTATGCATGCAAACTTGCAATGGTTACTTCTGTCTTTCACAAGAGCATATGTGCACAAAGCAAAGTGCGAAAACATAAAGTGCTAAACTAATTAGAGTCCAGAGCAGCATTTAACATGTAATTTTAACAACTAATTGAATGGTGTCTGAAACTTCAGTGAGAGAAATAAATTAGTATTAACAGTCAATTGGCTTTGCAAAGTTTTTAAAATGATTTATTCTGCAGCAGAAGGAGTGCAGTCTCTCCGAGCAAAGACAGAGACATGACATATATAGCATGTTTGTTCAGTTAAAGACAGTTAACGGTGAACGTTTCCATAAATGCATACATTGTACATAATAGACAATCTATTACAATGTTCATAACAAACATTTAAAATTAGGGAAAAAGCAATAGTTTATTCATCCAAACATTTTTGATTAACTGTGAAATGTATTTTGAAGGATGTTCAAATCCAAAGTCATTATTGAATGTGGATGCTTAGCTTTTTTTCTTTACAGATTGCTACTCTTGTATTATAGTTGACAGTTAGAAACCTAAAATGGTAAACCCATGTGTTGCTGGGTAGTGAATATACTAAAAAGTTTACAGACAGGCATTTCTACCGGTACAGGATGAAGAGAACCAGCAGGCTTCATACAAAGACTCATGCAGGACCATCCTAGAGTCCCAACCAAGGTGATTACTGCAACTCCGGCAGCAGCATTCACCAGCGTCCCTACTCCTCAGCACACCATTTTGGATCTCCTTTGTTAATATTAGTCTAGTCTACACTCGGCCTACGTCACATGCTTTGTTTCTCTGATTGATTGAATGATTATCAAATGGTGTCCAAAGGCAGTTTCCTAAATATCCATTGGTATTCCTCCTGGAAATCAAAGCCAAATCCAAAGGAACCAGACTTATTATTTGTATCAAAGAGGAAGTTAATTAGGATGGCTGGCCAGGTTAGATCTTTTTCTTTTTCTTATGGTACCCTGGTGGCCAAATCCTTTTTGATTCTTAACGCTAACCAGGTAGTTTTGTTGCCTAAACATAACAAGGAACAAGAGCTGTCCAACCTTGACCAAGCAGGTGAGGTGCATAAATAGTGAGTAAAACTTGAAAGACAAGAGTGAATGAATAAAAGCAAGGAAGGGGAAAAAACAGTCATATCACGATATCAAACCACAGCCGACGCAATCATTCATCCGATGACCCTAAAGAAGACCCGGGGTTCTTCCTGTAGTCAAAATGTGAACTGGTAAAAGCTGCAGATCGACTAATGACAAGACTGAGTCAATATTTATGCAATTATTTCATTTTACTTGATGTAATCTAATTTAATATTGTTTTGTTCTATGCCTTAGAAAAGGAGCATATTAAGTCTTTATGAAATATGTTACAGGAAACATCTTTAGTACCGTCATTTCAATACTTTGTGTTTAACCTTGCCCTAAACAAATACGCAGGGTAATTTTTTACACAATTATTCTACAGAACATTTATTTGTTCTTTAAATACACATGTGAATGTAAAAGCATTCCTTTGGAAACATGATTTGGTTGGTAATTCACACAAAAATCTCCCCATAAAACAGCCTTCGACTGCTTTATGGCCTTTAGACATTTTATTCAGACTATAAAAGCTTTTTCATGTTCTTGAACGTCACTCCAAAGTGCTTGCAGATATGTTTTTTTTTTTTTTTTTTTTTTGCTTTAACATGTGGTATTCTTCGTAACGCGAAGAGACAGAATGAGTGAGAAATATGATATGAAGAAAGGCATTTGAGAGATGAGGAGAGAGAGAAAAAGACTGACCATGAAAGAGCAGAGAAATGAAAGAGAGGAAAAGAGTATTAAGATAGAGAAAAGAAGTAGCTGAAGCCAAACAAAGAGCAAGAGGTAATGGGATATGACAGAAGTTTCTAACGGAGGGGTTCTTGCCTCAAAAGAACAGGAAAATTCACTTTCCTTTTCTCGGCTCTGTTTCGAGTGTTCACTTTGTTCTTCACATGCAGACTAACACACCTTACTGAGTGCAAATCTCAGCAGCACCAGACCCTTAGGTGACCTTTGTGTGTGTGATAACCAGCAATTGTCCTTGATGAATAGAGGAAAGGATAGAAGGACAGCCAAAAAAAACAGGAGACAAGATGGAGAGACAAAGGAGAGGACACATTTTTAAGGAAAAAGCTAGATTCAAGCCATCTTGCTGGCCGGACCTCAACCACCTCAGCTGTTCGCACGCTAAGCGGTGAATTCAGAGAAGCCCCAGCAGGATTTCTCACCTTACAAGTTAAATTGGAAGGGGTGGGACCGCCGAATGTTTTTTGTATGGGATCGTATCTCAAGCTGACCTAAAAATATACATTTCTTTCCGTACAAAAAAGCAGAAAACAATTATTGTGGTGGAAGTTGCAGTTGGCTTTTTTTTTTTTTTTTTTTTTTTTGCTGAACAGCAGATGGGCGCCATGCTTATTGTTACCATGAGGCCTCGGCAGAAGACAGAAACCAGAAACTCACTGCTCACTAATTGTATCAAATCACATGTCCAACAGCCTATGCCACACAGATGTGCTGAGTGGAATAAAAGTTGAAGTTGGCCTGTCAAAGAGGTTTTTCTCTCGTGAAACAGCACATTTCTCTTTTCTCAGAAGTCGGACATTTCAGGTGGTTATTGTGAAAAGAACACAATAATAATTTTGCTCAGGTGAAATGATTTTTTAAATTAGTCGCCTGCAACTGGCTTTGCACATATGTAGATAAGAGTGAGTCATGATAGTTTCTTTGCAACATGCAAAGAAAACTACCAGCGCTGCAAAGTAAAAAAAAGAAGTGCAACTCATATTTGTAAAATGAAAATCTTTAGCTCCATCTGACTGATAAAAATGTAAAACAAAGTTGGAATGAAATGGAAAATGTAAACAAGGAAGACAGAATAAGCAGTGAACCTTAATTTACTTTGAATATAACAAACAACAATGATTTGCCTCATTACCTTCTGTTTATCGTGGTCCAGAAAGAATTGTGACTGGACAACTGGGCTACATATATTTCACAAAGCTACAAGGCAGTGTAAAGAATTATTGAAAGGTTTCAAGGTATCTGGAGGAATATCAGTGTGTAAATGCAAAATTGCAAGCTGAGGTGGAAATCTGTGATTCCCCAATCCCTCAGATGGATTTGTCAAGCACATTCAGCTACTTTCTCAAATGTCACTTGAACTTTTAATGTGTATGACAGAAGCATTAGTTAACCTTGAGACAACGTCCCTGGGCTCCAAGGGATCTGGGATGGACTATTATGTTGTGAAAACTACTACTGGGATCAGAAAAATTGGTATTCTTTTTTTTTTTGTTTGTTTTGATAGCCATTTAGAAAAGGATTATCCAGACTGGTTTCAGCAGCACGTTCAAAAGCCAGGGTTTGTGATAATAAAGGGCTGCGTTAGTGCCACTTACATTTCAGTTACAGCAGCATTAATGCACAAAACTACATCGGTACTTGCTTTCCTCAACAAGACAATCCAAATACACATTCTGCCCATATTCCAAACTTATGGCATGGGTACTGGACTGTTCTTTCCGCTCTGCCGTTCTTTTTTTCTCCAACACGTGTAGTGGATTTTGTAACGTTGACGGATTTTGAAACGGAAAACCCTGAACCATCAAGCAGATTTGCGGGACAAATGGGACAAAATAATGGCTGAAATCCTTCAGTTCTTGGTATCCTTGGTGACGGGATGTCGTTTGAGTGTTGCGAGAAGCAACGGCCTCATAACTCAGTGGGGAAAAGATTTACTATCCCAACTTCATTTGGAACGTGATGGAGACCTGAAAGTTCAAGAACTGATGTGTATAAATAAATGAAGAGAAAATGAAAAAAAACCCAACGCATTAATGTAGCAGTGAGACGTCGTTGTTGCTGGAGGAGAAGTTGGTTTTAAGGAGAAATACAATGAATTTGACGGTTCATGACAACACTAATGGCAAACTCTAATACATAAATCCATTTTTAGTCATCAGACTTTTTCTCTAGTCCTTTTTGTGACATAATGGCTCACACAATCATTAAAATGAAACCCTTTGAGAACTTTAACTGAAAAAAAAAAAAAAACTTTTGTTGGCGTGATAAAAGCTAACTGATGGAACTCTTTAACCTTCAACTGTGTCGTCTTTAAAAAATGCGTCATATGACATTGCGGCTAAAGCTGTCAAATAAATTTAAAAATAAATGGGCAATACTTACCTTAAAAAAGTAGAAGCCTAAAAAAAAAAAGAAATCCAATATTGAAACAAAGTAAAAGTTGCCCAAATGAGCACAAACAGATGAAAATGCCTTTCACCTCTTACATGTCACGTCTCATTTTATAATCCACAGTGGCTCACATGTTGAAACAGGTACTTTATATAAGCAACAATGGACCAAAGGGACGCCCGAGACTACTGTTGTTTTGTTTTTATGAATGCTGTTTGTTTATGGTGTGCTATACCTTTAAGAGCTGCTGGCCATGGCCCATCCCAGAGAGGATGGACCCATTAGACTGATGAACAGAGCCCAATAGAGAGAAGGAGAGAGGGAGATGCAGAAGAGAGAACCAATATATATATATATATATATATATATATATATATATATATTGTGACTAGGATAACCATAGTGAGAGAAGTAAAGGAAAGAAATAAGGGAGCTTGACAGGTAGGAAAGAAAAAGCAAAGTACAGAATAAAGGGCTCTTCAAGGACTTTTTAGTATACTGAAAGGAGATTGACACTGAAAGATACAAAGAGAACAGGAAGCAGCTATCTCTCCATCTCTAACATGGTGATGTAGGCATCTACGGGTTGGTCTGTCAATCAGGACAGGCAGACACACTCGCTGGCTCTCACATGCACTGATGACTTTGCTGTGTGTGTGTCTTCAGATGGCCAACCTTGTGACATCGTTGTGCTGTGTAGTTCTGGCTGCAGTGGTGGTAGCCTACGCTCAAAGACGCAGTCAGCTCGGTGAGTAAGAATCTTATCTCCTTTATCACACCGCTCCGTTTTCCTTCACCGGCTGGTCCACGTCAACCTTTTTTCTTTCCTTTTCCTTTCTTTTTTGTGTGGCCAACCTTTTCTTATTTAATCTTGTTAAAGTTATGTCTCTTTTATGCTTTAGTAAACTTACGTTATGGTTCCCACTTTTTACAGTTTTACTTTTATTTCAACTCTTAATTTGAGTCTCTTTTGCAACTGAACATGTAATGTTATTTAATTTGACAACCATTGCACTTTTTTATTCCACTTGAGTTGATTTATTCTGAAGTTCGGCTGTGATTTGGTGCATGTTTCATGACGTTGGCTGTCAGTTAGCAGCTTATTTGCTATGAAGTTATGAGGTGAAAGACGCAGCAATAAAACAGAACTGTACCTGAGAAAGCTGCAGATGAATTCTAGTCTTGATTTTGCTTGAGCTTGCAATCAGTGGAAAAGTAAAACCACTTTGGTGTCCCTTGCTGAGCAAGATGATGCAAAAAATAGAGTTCAACAAAGACACTAGTCAGGTCAACTGATGATCATGAGCATGATTCAAAAATGTGCATTTAGACGTTTGAGGGTAAAAGGAGAGGCAGCAGAGAAACAAAAGCAGCACCACCTCCCCTGGGAGTTCACGTGGGATCCATGACCATTAATTATTCCATGTCTGTCATATGTGAGGATGGTGAATGAGAGTCAGTTTGTGACTTGGATTTTAGTGAAAAGTAGCTATGACGTATCAGCCAAAGAGAGTGGCCTATTTAAATCAGCTGACTCAAAGAATGAGTCTAAGAAAGTCAATAAGTCCTCAGTGACTCACGTCACTGTGTCACGAGGGATGGACACACACACGCACGCACACACACACACATACACACGCACGCACACACACACACACATACACACACACACACACACAAACATACGCAGACCCACAAACAAACACACACACACACACACACACACACACAAACATACGCAGACCCACAAACACACACACACAAACATACGCAGACCCACAAACAAACACACACAAACTTACGCAGACACACAAACAAACACACACACACACACACACACACACACACACACACACACACAAACATACGCAGACCCACAAACAAACACACACAAACTTACGCAGACACACACACAAACATACGCAGACCCACAAACAAACACACACACACACACACACACACACACACACACACACACACACACGAACATACGCAGACCCACAAACAAACACACACAAACTTACACAGACACACACACATACACACACACACACACACACATACACACACACACAAACACATACACACACACACACGCACGCTCACAGAAATTAATAGAAAACTAATAAAAAGTGGAAGCAGAGACTGCAAGTGCAATAAAATAATGAAAAACAAATGAAAGCAAATGGAACAGTTTAAGGAGTAAAGGTGAAGCGAACCGACAACTAATGGTAAAAGGAATGAAGGTGGCAGAAATGCATGTTTAGAAGATAAAAGTAATATTTTTTTGAGGTTAATAGTTTTTCTGGAGCATTCATTAACTCTGGCAGAATTCGAGATTCCTTATTTACTTTAATACAATTCATAAAACACACTAACTTGGTCATGGATTTTTTTTAAGATGCTTTGCAATTTGATTTTTTGCATTATGTTGAGAATTTAAAAGAAAGTTTAATAATAACAAAGAAAGTGAAAGTGCATCTTTTGAGGGAATAACAGGAACAGAAGGAGGAATAATCAACAAGTAGGTTTGTCTTTGGGAAGAGCTTTCTGTCAGTTCGTGTTTGCGGTCAAACCGCTGCGTCACTAACCTCAGCTTTTCGTTTAACATGGAATCAATCGACAAACCGAAATCAAAACACACAGTACATAAAAAAAGGAACAAAAGCATAACTGTTGTATACATTTGCACCCATGCACGTTTATCTGTCTGTCTGTCTTGGAAAGCTTAATTTCACTGACAACTTGTTTGATTGACAGGGTTCCCCAGCGTATGCTTTCCAGTGGCACAAACATCCACAGACTCACACAGACAAAAACATTTAATATTGCATGCGTGCACACATATATGCATAGGCAGTTCCAAAGAAATGGAAGGAGGATGAACTCTTTTGTAAAGGTGGACTCAATTTGTTGGAAATAAACATACAGAGGAAGGCTCTGAGTGTGTGTGTGTGTGTGTGTGTGTGTGTGTGTGTGTGTGTGTGTGTGTGTGTGTGTGTGTGTGTGTGCTTGTGTGTGTGTGTATAAAACAGAGAAAGACAGAGAGGGTATAGGAAATCTATCTTAAGACCTCATAATTAACGACAGCAGTGTTTCTGAACAAAGACAATGAGAAACGGTGAAAGGAAACATCTGCACGCAGAGTAAAACAAATAGAGGCAAACCTCACATTTACAGAAGCTTGTGCTGTCTGCAAAATACGGAGATAAAAAAATGGATTGACAGTGAGGAAATATTAAAGGATGGAGCAATGACTTTGGCAGATGACATCATAACTAATATGATGTCATTTAAGAGGAACAGTAACACCAAACAAGGAGGGGGGGGCTGCCAAAACTAGAGATCAGTAGTTTGAATCCTGGTCAGGAGTAGCTTCCAGCCACCAAATTCAAAAACTGTACAAGCGAGAGACGTGTAAATGTTGCCTTGCTTTGATGTCGTCTGAATTAATAAAGTCTGGGTGAGGATGGGACGTGGAGTACTAAAATAAGACATTCAACATCAAACTGTAATATCACTATCTATGCAACCTTATTGGGTTGGCCTATATGCAGAGGATGTGGGACTAATGGATGTGTCGAAACCCAGCGTCTAAGATAACACAGAAATAAATGCTAACTCAGCGCTGCAACCTCTGCAAACAGAATCTGCTTCCACAGCGAGAGATCAATGAGATACAACAAAGATACTACAGCAAGGGGAAAGCTAGACGACAGGTCAGGGATTATACATCACCGTCCCCACGATCTGAAAATGAATACTAATCCCCAATAACAAGCCTTGACAGCTGAAACACATAAGCTGCTGACCTTAGACGGGGAATCACAAGTACAACGGAAAACTTGAGCCTCCTTGACACATTGCTAAGGATAAGTGGCAAAAAGTACCCTTGTACCCTCTGAATATATGCTTAAAAAAAAAAATAAAAAGGAAAAAGTGTCAGCATCCTGATTTTAAAGGCAGGACGAGGAGCATTCAGCTACTGTCTGTGCTTCATTTTTATAGACCAGCTGGTGGGAAAAAAAAAGTTGGATGGAAACTGTAGCAGCACAAATGACAGTCTCTTAATAAAACATAAATTGAGACAACAGAGGAAAAAGGAAAATAATTGAAAGCTAAAAAAACCCATAGAGGGAAAGAAAGAGAGGCAAGTCGGACTCTGAGGTAAGGCCAATTAAGCCTTCCTGAGTATGAATTTGATTTTTCGTTGCAAGAAAAACAGATGTTGAGACGTTTTTTGTGGATAGACAGGAAAGATATTGGGTAGGTGACAAAGACACAAAGCAGATACATTCTTGGGGGGTGGGGTGGGTGGGGGTGGGGGGGTTGAGAAAATACAGAACAGATGACAGATGATGAGACAAGAGTGAGAGCAGATGCTGATGACACTCTTTTTTTTTTTTTTTTTTTTTTTTACTTTTTATGGCATATTACTTATGTGTAAACACACTTAACCCTGCATTATCCTCAGAAAATAGTGGAAATGTGCTGATTTAGATCCCCCAAACGTTATCACGAAGCCGTCACCGTCACTGCGAGTCAACAGTAACGTTTTACCTCGTGCGGTTTGAGCGTATTTTTTTTTTTTCTGCTGTTCTTAGGTAATGTCTCAGTTCCAGACATACTGTATGGCTCTTCTGACCCCGACCCCCTCAACATCTCTGTGGTTGAAAAAAGCATTCCTGCAAGGATCAAGAACATTATTTATATGCATTGGTAATGGAGGGAAAGCGAGATGTTCTGCCACAGCAACAGTTCATAAAAATGCAAGAATGTGCAGATAACACGGTGCCATGCTGACAGCATCGACAGCATTTTCTAGTTTTCAGGCTTCAGATAGGTAAAACAATCATGTGTATTTATATTGTGTTGTCAAGCTGGGGATCTATAAGATTGTAGTTCGGAGGTTGTGGTTTGGAGTCCTCTGTTGCAGGATGACACACAAACAAACGAGCATCCCAGAGGTCTCCATGCTTCTGTTTTGTTCCTGAAACAGAAGCATGAAGACGGCTTCAGCGCAGCTGCTTTCACGCTCACTAACTCATTTTGGAGAGAAACCCAGTAAACTCTCTGGGCTCCTCTGATCACAAAATAAAACACCTATTTGGATTTGATTTTTGCTTAATAACTATCCATTCAAGTGTCTTGGCATATTTGCGAATTACAGAATTGCTGAAACATCTGACGTTTTAAGCTCGGAAGAGCTGCAAAACGCATTTGCACTCATGATTAACATCATCAATTTCAAAACTGGCCTGCTATGAAGTGAGTGTATCATTTTCTGTTTTGATGAGAGAAAGACTCGTTATTCATGTCTGCCCGGAAGTCTGTGTCACTTGCAGCGAGAGTGGTCACGTGCATGAGGAACCTGTAGGGAAAATAAGTTGTATTTTATTTTCCTCTTACTTCTTGACTTCATATTGTTTTGCTTCTCTTTTCATGTGTTTACACTCGCTCATTCTCTCTCTGTGTCTTCCCATGTTTCTCTAATCCTGAGATAAAACAGAAAGTTGCGGCAGAGCAATGCTATTTCATTAATGGGGTGCCTCATGCAATAAATATTAAGAGCAAGCTCCACGAGAATACCAATGAACGTAGTAAACGAAGCTGAAACATAGAGTGGAGGAGCTGAGCGTTAGGAATGGTGAAACTTAAACATCAAGGCAGGATAATATGCTGCAATTGATGCTTTTTGCAGTCATGTCCACTTGATTTTCTTCCTTTAACGACAGAAGTGGTGCAGCTGCATCTGCTCTCCCACTGCAACTATCGCTCCAGCTTGTACTGTGTGTGTGTGTGTGTGTGTGTGTGTGTGTGTGTGTGTGTGTGTGTGTGTGTGTGTGAGCCTGTGGTGACATGATGCCGTTGACTGAGAGAGCGTATTATTTATGGGAGTCCATATCCTGATTGAGAGACGAACATTTCCACTCATAATCATTCCCTCCATCTAGCTCTTCCCTCAGCCCCTCTATGCCTCCCCATCCCCCTCCCTCCTCGACACATCACTGACGTAATACTTGCTCCTCCTTTCCCACTTTACCATAAACATCGTACACACTTGCCGCCCTGATTTTTCCCTTATTTCCACCGAAATCCTAACCTTCTCTTTAACTCCTTAATCCACCGGTCAAGTGATCAGAAGCAGATTTACTGCCCACATCACTTGCCACTTCATACTGTCACTAAAAGTTTCAGTGTGCTTCGTCGCTACCCTTTTTCTTGGCATCTGCGCTGATCCCTCTGACTGTTATGCACAGATGAGAGATGGAAGAAGACAGACGAGGCTCAGAAAACAGGAAGGCAGAAGGAAAGAGAAGGAATGAGTGAGGGACAGCAGGAGAGTAAGCAGTTAACTCCCCCCACTAATTCCCTGGTATTACAGCTGTCAAAGCTGTATTTATTTCTTGAGCATTCAACACATGCTGCTGTGACTCTTTAACATGCCCGGCTCGGCTGTGCTTGTCTGTGCAGCCTTATTTATCCGGCCTTGTGAATGGATCATGTAAATTGTTTAAATCAAATTAATCCTTGCACGTTGGAGCCCACCCCTATCGTGCATGACAGCCAAGTCTAATCTAATTCATGTGCAGAAACTCATATAGATGGATGTAATTAACATTAACAGACGCAATGGCCCAAAAGCAAAATGTCAGACAGAAAATATACAATGTCAGATCTATTCAGCTGATACGGTGTTTTCAGGTAAATATTTATGTTTTCATTCAGATACCTGAGTATCCTTCCTGTCGGATGTGGTCTAAATGTTGTATATCTACAATTAGAATCCAGTATAATCGTAGATCGGATGAATACAAGGACAATAAACATTATAAAGAGAAAAAAAAAAAAAACATTCCCTGGGTGAGTGGTGTATAAAGTATAAAGATCCTCCAAAACCTGATGCATTTATACATTTACGCACTTTTGGACAACAAAAGAACAATCTGGAACACAAAATGGAATCAGTTATTCAAATAACTAACTTAACTACTCTCCGATTCTTCATCAGAGAATACGGACCACTGCAAGTGAGTGAAACAGGGACACGAACGAACGCAGGTGTGTGTTCGTCTTGTATGTTTAAAACATATAGTCCATGTGAGGGAGGGTGGTGCTGGTGGTGGTGGTGCTGGTGGTGGTGCTGGCGGTGCTGGGGGACTTCTGTTGCACTCATTAGCCTGAGTAGCACTCAGTGTAATCAGCGTTCCCTGTTTCGCATGCTGCCTGTATTAAATCCAAAATGGAGCACAGCCAGTTGATTGAGTGACGGTATTGGCAGATACGTTACAGGCTGACTGACTCGATGACTGGCAGCCAGGCACCGTAAAGTGATGCTAATCCCATTTATTTGTGGCGTGGAAATGCAGAATATAAAGAAAATGTTCATTTTAAGTGCCAATTTATATATATATATATATATATATAGCTATATTGTTATTTGTATGTTGCTTAAAATTGAAAACCAAAACTGGACCGGATATATTCTGCCTTTACCTCTAAGTATTCTCCTAACAGAGAACATTTAAATACTCAAGTGTGTGCGTAGCCTTTTCCTCCAGTTGACTGACTGATTACATGGTTAACCATCTTGGTGCCTGACAAACAGACTCGTCAATTACTTGACTTGCACATTCCTGTTTTTTAGCACAGACTAAGACTGTTGTGACCCCGCAAGGGGGAACAGATTGAAGACTGACTGATTAGTTGTGCAATTTAGTGACTGTCTGCCACAAAGAAGCCACAGCTACAGATACCTCGTATGGAAGATTTTCTTTTTTCGAGGTTTCATTTAGCTATTTTTACTGGATATTTAACTAAAGAGAGCCGCAGAGGAGAGAGTCTTAATAGTCTGTCTATTTGTGTGCTAATGTAAAAAAAAAACAAAAAAAAAAAAAAACACTGAACTGGATCGGGTGGTGGGGATGGAGAAAAAAGGAGTCCAAAAGAGAAGTAAAATGACTTTTGGCTGAAAAGAACAAATATAAAGACTTGAAGAGGAGACACATTGTCTTTAAGAATACAGTTCGTGTTTTAACTCTTAGTTTGTTATGCAATATGCAATCAATTTACTTGCCTGTTCTGCGAGAAATAAAAGAAAAAAATCAAACAGGAACTCCATATCAGCGTGTAGGTGAGGGCGAAAATTGGCCCAATGCTTCCCAGTGCATAGCCCTGCAGCACATATGCATAATCATGAAACATTTATCCTCTCCCATATTCAACCATGCCTATACTTGAACCTTCTTTTTTTTTAAAAGCTTTAAAGTTAAATGAGGCCACAGTGACTGGGACTATTTGCAAACATCACTCAGACTTGGCTCCTGCTCCTGACTTCTGGCTGTGTTTAAAAGGAACCCCGACGGATATGACTTATTAGATTAACACTGGCATTGGTTACAAGGCTGCAATATTTAAAAGATTCAAGATGTCTTTCTTTTTCTAAGATTGAAGAAAATACTTCTCCTTATTGTCCGTGATTGTTGTTTACTTCACAAAGGATCGCGGGCTGCAGTGATGTAAGCAGGCTGAAATGGTCCCTGCACCAAGACTAAAAATAAGAAGACTGGTGGCTTCAGTTTGAACCTAAGTGTAATGCAAGCGGTGGAAAAAAAACAAAACAAAACAAAAAACAAAAAACTGAAAATATTACTTAGAATATAACCAGGCACAGCAACAAGTCTCTGCAAAACTAAGTTTCAAAAATAATTACAAATGTCAAATGCAGCACCGATTCTTACATATTTATCCATCTGGGGTCTCACGAAGTACCACACTAAAGTGTTAAAACAGTCATGATATTTGATATTGCTCTCTGTGATAGATGAAACTCGTTTTTCTACCATTTCCTCTTTGTGTATTGAAGATAACATTCTTCTATTTAGCTGGTCCATTTAATGTCTCCCTCGTGGGTGCAGTTCCTGATCTCTGTCCATTACTTTAAGACTTTTAGGACACTGAAAAGTCATTGAAATTCATGGGCATTTGGAAATGGTGTTCACAGCATCTGTAAATGCCATAGAAATGACAAGTCAACTCCAGTTAAATACAATAGTTTTATATATTCGTATTTGTTTTTCTTTACATTATTATTCTTTCTTGAGATGGCGATTTGCTGTAGGGGATACAAATAAACAAGGTATCAGCAGAGATTGACTCTGGTAGGACTGTGAAATGAGTCGTCTTCTTGCGTTTACACTTTATTAAATAATGTCAATCAGGCTCCTGCATTTTAAATCCTAAAATAACCCATGATGTCAGGTGAACCTTAAAAAGTACAAGTACATGAACTGGTTTTGTCTTTACAAACTGTGAGTCTGGGTTGTCGTCTGATAAATTTGTTGTATCTGCTCCTTAAACTAAAATTCTTACAAATGTTTTACAACATTTATTGCTCAGACTAACAATCCACATCTAAAACATGGATATAAGATGAGAAGTGTTGAAAGCACCGAGAGGTGAAAGGCAAAGCATAATGCTCAGAAGCCTTGGCATGTATGGGGAGAAACAACTGTGTGTTTTTGGCTTTTTTTTTTTTTTTTACGTTTTAAAATGGAAAATACTCTATTTTTCTCTATTGAGCTGTCTGGAAAAGTATTTTCCAACAGAAAAATGGAGAAAGGCAACCACAGTGTTGTATTTTCTTTCTCAAGTTATCATTACCATCAAAAATGTATAAATATAAATTCAGAGGTACAAAAAGGAAATATGGATACATTATATTTCTGAAAATGCAGCCATAATGGAGCCAGTCTTTGAAACATGATTCAAGTATGAATGGTACCACTACAAACAGAAACACAGTCATTCATTTTTATCAATTAATCTACATTTTTACCACACACCATTGTATTATGAATAATAAAAGTTGTACAGACAGACAAAATAACAAAGTGACACTTAAATACAAACGTCTTTAGAATCAATAATGAGTGAAAGTTCATTTGTCTACTAAAGGGCCAGGATTCCCGACTATCAGATGAAATCTGCGGGATAATGGACCATTTCCAACCAATCAGTCCTGTGCTAAGATATGGAATCTTGGAATCTCACTGTCTGAGTGTAAGGGTTTATGTCTGTTTCTTGTTGTGTCTGAAAGAGTGCGTAGATGTGTGTGTGTGTGTGTGTGTGTGTGTGTGTGTGTGTGTGTGTGTGTGTGTGTGTGTGTGTGTGTGTGTGTGTGTGTGTGTGTGTGTGTGTGGGTTTGTTCCATCTAACTCTTTTAGGTCATTAATCTTTTAGGAGGGATTCCTTGTAATGCTTCGATCAAGGCCTCGCTTTTATTTTCTTATGCCTGTTTCCCAAAAGTCAGAAGCTGTTAAACAACAGCGTACTGTACATTTGCCATGAAAAGTCATGTGTTTTTATATCATTCATTACTCATTTATTATATACATAAAATAAATAAGTAACTATTTTAAACCCATATACAAGACATTCCCTCATATCCATTAACTATAGGTGCTTTTTACTGTTTTATTCTTCCATAGATTATATTAATTATAGACAAACAGAAAGACTTTGATGTTTTACCAGTGGCTTTTCCCAGCATGATAGATGATACAGGTGTAACGCTGAGGAAACACAAGTATGACTTTAAGAGTTTATTTAGTAATACTGTCCGTCTCAATGAATTTAATCAAATTGTTTTAGGCTCAATCCTGCTGCTGAGCTTTTATCAGACGGTGTAAACTGGCCAACGCTGTGGTTATCAGTCATGTAGTGATGTCCCATTCCAATCATGTGATCAGGATTGGAGATTGGCATGTGTGGGTTTTTTTCTTCTTTTTTTTTCATTTTCCAAGTTACATTATTTGATAATCACAGGGTCACATATAGATACGAACAACTGTACACGCTCACACTCAGACCTACCGGCAATTTAGAATAATAACCAATCAACCTAACATGCATGTTTTTGGCCTTTGGCCTGTGGAAAAAAGCCGGACTACTCGGAGGGAACCCACACAGGAACGGGGAGAACATGCAAACTCCACACAGAAAGACTCCCGCGTGCCCAGAAATCGAACCAGGAACTTTCTTGCTTTCTTATTTCCGCTTTTTTGCTCAAATGGTTCTCGCTCTTCTCAGTGAGCAGTCTGTTCTAAATATTTTAAGTATTTTTTTACTTCCTTTTAATCTCTTCCATGAATTAATATATCTCTCCTACAGCATCAATTACAATTTTATAGAAATTGTAAAACCTAAAGTTACTGTCTTTACTAAGGATTTAGACTGGCTGATATAAACGTAGAGCAAACATGAAGTGGGCTCCTCGGCATTTCAGAAATGTCTGCAATTTGGGAATATTTCAGATTGGACAGGGAATGCAGTGCTACAGCGGCTTCTACTCAATTCTGGAATAGTTTTTTTTTTTTGTTTGTTTGTTTTTTCTTTTCTTTTATGTGGATTGCCTGAAAGTATTGCATCTGGATGCGGTATGGGCTGATACTTAAAATCCAAGGACTCAGACTCAGGAGCAAAACGTGTGATTATGACGTCCGTCAGTCTCTGTTGGACTGGTGAGGCAGCCAGGGTGAACTGTACCCCCGACCCCCATGACCCTCCAAAGAATAAAGCGGAGGGGTTCTTTGACTAAAAGTCTAAGTGGCTGTTGATGCCTATTGCTTTTTTCCTTTGACTTGTCAGATAAAGCTCTGCTGTGTGTTGTGAATTGTAGGAACATCCATTTAAAGGCTTTTCACCAGATCTTTTAAATTACTTTGTGTTAATGGTTTTAAAGCACTCTTTTTGCTGGCTCAGTACCCGCACCTCTGAAATGGAAAACAGTAGTTAATTTAAGAAAAATCTACAGGGAGTTGGTCTATTATTGGAATTTATAAATGTAGAAAACATGCTGTAGCTTTGATAGTACGTGCAAATACACTTAAAAGGCAAAAAAAAATAATAATAATAAAACAACAAACAAACAGTATGGGTGTTTGTGAAAGATAAAACTAAAAATAACCTTACTGTGCAAAGAAAGGTTTTTTTTTTTTAATAAAACACTTCATGAGCAAAAAGAAATGACAAACATCAACTTATACAACTGTTAGAACCAGTTTAATAAAAAATAGATATATAAAACCATTTTTTGAAAAGTTATTCACATTCAAATATTTATTCGTTTCACGTAGCAAAAAGCTACATAGTTTGTTTTTTTTTCCTTTTACCTGATTTTAAACTTCAAAGAAGAATAAATGAGTTATTCTGCTTGTTAAAAAGTTGTGCTGCTTTCAGTTTGAAGACAGCATTTATCCACATTAAGCTATGAGCTACCACAGACGTTACAGACTTATGCTGACGCCGCCACACTAATAACTCAGACCCCAGCACGCATAAATAAGTTTTAAAGCAAAGTAAGTATTTCAGTATTTATTTCTCTTCCTTCTTGATGGCGTTCAACACATACGTTGTGAAAGTTGCTCAGGATTTGACAGTCTGAGTTGTTCTAGTTTCTGGGTCCAGCACCTGTCGCAGTTTACATTGATCTTCATCTTGTGCTTGCTGATTCTTTCAGTGTTTGTGTTTGTTTGTTTTTTAATGTAGTGGAAACTGAACAATCATTTTTAACACCATCAGCCCTGGAATTAAATGGTAAATACATTTTCTTTTGCTTTATGTGAATGCTTTCTTTGGGAATCCCTATAAACAATGTTGAATGTAGTTTAATTTTCCTGATGGTAACAATTCAGAGACCTTTTTTTTTTTTTTCATCCAGCTGGATAAGTGAAAATAGATGATGATTGGTCCAGGGATCGTGAAGACAGTTGGATTTGTCGACTGAAAGAGGTCAGAGAAAGTTGGTGGATAGCAAACAACAACAGCACAGTTTGGAGTAATGAAAAATTCATGTAACTGTCTTATTTTTTTTTTTTTTGTTTGTTCAATCAGACAAGTGTATGAAATTTTCAACTTCCAAACACAGAACTCAGAATATTTTCCCCTGGTAAGTGGGCAACTTGAACAGAGTCCACATTACATCAGGTCCGAGGTCCACTCCACATGCAGATGGTCCTCAAAAATGCACGAGAACCCAAATGAGCAATAGTTCACTTTTACTTAGAAAGGTTTACAGAGTTTAAGAGGACTTGGCAACATCATTTTTGACACTCAACACCTAAAAACCGCCAAGCAGTGCCTTTATCTCCTTTTCTCTATCTTGCTTTGCTTGCACATCTCTTTTTCAAATATTCTCAAGATGAAAGCGGAGGAAGAGGAGGCCCAGGTGATACTTCCCCTTGAGCAGTGTTGAACTTCACTAGTTGCCTCACATCCACACACCTTAGCTTGAACAATTTTCAAAGGACCAGATAAAGCACGTGGTCTAATGTTTGTGTGAGCGTCGCCTGAAGTAACTAATTAGTGGAAGTGAAGTTTAATGAGGCTTGCCAGTGTTTGATGATAAATAACTATTTAACAGAGCCATGTGATGATGAGTCAAATAGTGTTTAGCATTTTGAAGCAATATCTTTTTTTTTTTTTTTTTAACGTTTTGTTCTGACTCATGAAAACACACATAAAGTGCAGACACACGCGTGCAGCGGGCTGAAGTGTGCGTGAGTATGTGTTTCTCTGAATAAAGTATAAGATGGCTCATAACTCACTCAGACATTTTTCAGTTTTTCACTTTTGATGCAAGTGTTTCTTTTCCTTCTTAAAATGTGATGGAGTGATTCGGTTACCACGTCGGCTACCAGTCATGCTCTGCCATGGGTATGAGTGTAAAAGCATTTGCGCATGTGACCTGTTTTGGGCCGCAGTTGTTAAAATATTCAGATTCGACTGTGAGAACAGAATTAGTTCGGCTAATGACTGTGTGTGTCTGACTTTTCATTTTGTTTCTCCCTAATAGTGGGACAGAAAAATATATTAGAGATATAGGGGATGATTGATGTTGTTAGTTTCAACTTATTAACTTTACTTTGAAATAAGTGATACTTTAAGATATTGTAGTGTGCAATGCTTTTAAGGCATTCCCAGGCAATGTGCCATGCAAACAGAAACCAGCAAACAGTTTTTCTACCCAGACTATATATCATACTCTGTGAAAGGCCTCCTCCTTTATATACATAGGTTTGTATTATTGGATGGTTTATTTCTATGTAATTTATTATGTTGCACTCTCATTTTCACAGGGCAGTTAATCTAGGGTGGAGTGTGACCGATGGACTTTAAGTGTTGAAATCCTGCCCTACAAATCTTTACATTTTCATTATTATTATTTTTATTATGACTGTCTAAATGTCAGAATTGTAGGGAATGGCCTTAAAAAGCAGGAGATCAGGGGGGCAGAGGAAAAATTAATAAAGCCCTTTAATTTTGAACTAAACTACATACATAAACGGGCAACGCAAGGAACTAAAGAACATGCACAGAGAAATCGCACACTAAAAAGAGGAGGAGGGAGGACAGGCTAATATATAGACACACACACTTGAGACAGCAAGACACAGGTGGAAACCACACACTGCATATAACAACGGACGGAGGATTCGTTCATGTGAAACACTGGTTTTTCTAAAGGTTTTGAAGTCCATTTTTATTCATATAGGACATTTTACTCAGCAAACCGACAGGAATACGCCGACTGCATGTCAGTCACAGTTAGCCTTTGCTCTCAGCTCCTTCAGCAGAACCCCGCCGAAATAGCTGCAGAGGTGCTGCGAGCCCACCTCTATCGGTCAGTCGAGCAACTGCAACGAAACGTTCCGCACGATTGGTCCTAAACCATTCAGAGCTTTATAGACCAACATCAGAAAGACTATCCTCTAACGGACAGGCAGCCAGTGTAAAGACCTCAGAGCTGGACTGACGTGGTCCACTTTTTTGTGGTCAGACTGGAGCAGCAGAGTTCTGAATGAGCTGCAGATGTCTTACTGATTTTTTAGGTGGACCTGTAAAGATGCTGATACATTAATCAATTAGCTCAAGAAACGATCTTATCTCAGCATTAAAAAGCATTTAATTTGTAATTGAACAGAAGGTCTCTCTAATCAATTATGGGACTCTTTCTGAGATAGATTTTCAGTCTTCAGCCATATAGTTGAATCCAACCCATTCAATCTTGTATTGTGTATTTTTGTAACTCCACCAGTTGTCCCCAATTCCTCCTATTATATACTGTTCAGTATGTCCACACTTTCAGTTATCTACTGCAAATTTAAGCCAATAGGAGCAGTTTTGGCCAGTGTTACTTTGCAATAAAACGTTGGTCCAAGACATTGTAACTCAATCACGAGATGTTTAAGAGAGCTCTCAGGATTCCTCAGTTGTGTGACACCTCTAAATATATGTGTTTAATTTGATCTGTTCTGATCAGAAAAACCTCAAATGTAGTGCATTGTGGGTAGAACTTAGAGGACTGGCAGGGGGTCATTTGTTACATTGAACTTCAATTTAATCCAATTCAGCTCAGCTTAATTGTGATTCCTCTCAACTTGAGCCATTTCACTTAACTCGAATGCACTAAGAAACAAGAAAATAAATAAATAAAATAAAAACAATTTGAGTGCAACACTGCAAGGGAAAGTGGAATGAAACCCAATCAATCAATGAAAGCTGTGACAAAAACTAGAAACGGGACGCAACAATGAAAAGCAATTACTGCAGTTGTGTGAAAATAACTGATGCTCAAGAGTTAATAATCAAACTAAACATGGAATTAAAATGATGTACTGAAACTTAACAATGCTTGTCAAAAAAAAAAGCTATAAGAACAAAAGGACAAAACAACATAAAATGTTCTTAGAAGACAAACTGCTACTTTCCACAAATACCATTTAGTGTAGAGCCGAGTTTTATATGGCATAACAATGTAATTCCCCTTAACTAATAAGAAAACTTATTTTATCTTTTATTTTTTTATACACAGACACACAGACACACACACACACACACACACACACACACACACACACACACACACACACACACACACACACACACGGACACACCATATTGCCAAAATGATTTGTTCACCTATCCAAATAATCGGAATCAGCTGTTCCCATCACTTTCATGGCCACAGGTGTATAAAATCAAGCACCTCGACATGCAGACTGTTTTTACAACTATTTGTAGAAGAACGGGTCGCTCTCAGGAGCTCAGTTAATTCCAACGTGGAACTGTGATGGGATGACACCTGTGCAACAAATCTAGTCTTGAAATTTCCTCGCTCCTAAATATTCCACAGTCAGCTGTATTATAAGCACATGGAAGTGTTTGGGAACTCAGCCACAAAGTGGTAGGCCACGTAAACTGACGGAGCGGGATCAGCGGATGCTGTATCGCATAGTGTGAAGAGGTCGCCAACTTTCTACAGAGTCAATAACTACAGACCTCCAAGCTTCATGTGACCTTCAGATCAGCTCAAGAACAGTGTGCAGGGAGCTTCATGGATGGTAGAGCAACTGCATCCAAATTCGCTTCTGGAAGAATGGTTCAAACTTCCCATAAACACACTAAAACCTTGTGGACAGCCTTCCCAGAATAGTTGAAGGCTGTTAAAGGGTGGGTCAGCGTCATATTGGACCTTATGGATTAGGAATGGGATGTCACTTAAGTTCATATGCAAGTCAAGGCGGGTGAGCGAATAGTTTTGGTCATATTGTGTGTGCGTGTGTGTTTGTATGTGTGTGTGTCTGTGTGTGTGTGTGTGTGTGTGTGTGTGTGTGTGTGTGTGTGTGTGTGTGTGTATGTATATATGTGTATATATTATGCTGTCTGGAAAGAAAAAGAAACTTGTCATGTCCTTTCACTTTGTGCTTGTGTCTTTGTCATTTTGCATTTCTTTAGAAATTGTTTTTGAAAAGAGAATGCCTGGATATATGGCCGTGAGCCAAACCAGTAAAAAAAAAAAAAAAAAAGAAGAAACATTGACTAAACTTTAGAAAAGCTGAAAAGAAAACCAAAAGACAACAGTAGCAACAACAAACACTGCAGTCTTGCTGTAAGAACTCCATGTCCTTGTGAACTAGAGGCATCAAAAGCAGAAACCAAGTCTAGTCGCTTGGCTTATGTGCTTCCTTGAGTGTGTGTGCACACGCATGGATGTGTTGATTGCCAATGACATTGTGCAAGGACAGTGCTATCTGTGTACCCTGAAGTGTGATTTCCTGCAGCGAAATGGATTCATACGCAAAAGCATACACTCCCCAAACCTCAAATCCCTATTGTCTGGTGACAATAACCTCCCGCCTCTCCTTTTGAATTAAAATTCCCAAAGCTGTCTTGTCCATCATGTTGAAAAAAACACTGACTACAGCTCAGAGATATTGAATGCCCATAGACGCTTGTAGAGGCTTGTAGGAGTGATAAGAGACTCTTTTGTTACACAAGAGACCAGCTTGATGCACATTTTGCATGCAGCCAGTAATTTGTTATATGAACTTATGCGATAAATTCAATCTTTAGGGAGTTTTGTATTTACAAGAGTATTTCCATTGCATATTGCACTGCACTGTGTTTAGTTTGTAATATTAAAGACTTTGGAGCTCAGTCTGTCCTTAAGCTTGAACATTTCCTGTTGCTGCTCTAAAGTGCACATGATGCCTATTTTCTTTCATGGCAAACATTTGAATGAAAACAATATGCTGCACAGCCAAATTTCAAACAACTAGAAGGTATCATTTTGTACAGTGCAAATCGGCTGTTTAAGGCAAAGACCGAGCTTTTAAAATGCTCTTAAAAATGTGAATATATCTATATGAATGTATAAAATCCCCAGGAGTAGTCTTCAAAATTTAAATAAGAATTAAAAAAAAAGCAGAATAGGTTTTCTACATGAAACACATAATAGGACTTTGAACAATGAAAGTGGGGACTGAGTCTTAAGCGAATGTTTTTGCCTCAAGTTTTACAAGTGGCATCACGGTCTAATGGTTGCAAGATTGTCGCATTATTAATAGATTACTGACTTGTTCTGCACAATAAGCACATGCCCTTAAGCGCGAAACAGATGCACGACCTGCTCCATCATTGTCAGACATGCAGCGACGCTGCTGCCTTGGGACGTCACATTGGATAATCCACCAGGACTAAGAGGTCGTTATGCAGCGTAATGTCCTGTCATAGCCTAGGTGACTGTCTATGGAATTATGACGAGGTATCTCATTTAGTCACCGGCAAATGGATAACATCTGCCTCAGATAAGGTGCCATGGATTCCTCCAAACAACAAATTGAGTGGAGGTTGTTGCAGATCAAGAGCAGGGTGTCCCTGCTGACTCCTGACTGCCAAGCAGGTGCAAAGATCCTAAAAACCTACTAATATAATTATGAGACATGAGAAGACATCAGATTAGCCACTATAAAACCCAAAATCAAGGGTTAGATTAGACTAAATTTGTAATATACCAAACAGCCAGTATATAATCCTGCATCTTAGAGATAAACCATATTTTTAAGCTCTGCAAGTTTGATACAGGTTCAGCTGCTGGTCAGGTTGTTTAAAAAACTTTAGTTTATCTATAGGAAAAATGATGTAGAAAATAACTTTTTGTGTACACAAGTGCACATATTTGAGTGTCTGAAGTGATTACCAAATCTAAATCTCAGATACAGTAAGTTTGAGTCAGAATATGCCATTTGGTGAGCTGTTTAAATTTGTAGAGTTCTTTGGCAGCACCAACCTGAATCAGAGAAGAATTACACAGTAATGACAGAGATCAGGGGCGGAGTCACGTTGTGTGGCTGACTCCACCCCCTTAAAATACGGTCATTAGAGCTGTAAAAGCATGTTGAACAAGGGAGCTGTTGTGCTCTGTCTGTTTCGACCAAAGCTGGTCAGTTATTTCCTTAGGACCTCAGGGAATTGAGTCAATTTTTAAAGAGGGGCCTTAAAACAACAACATAATTATGTTTTAAAAGTTTGATCAATATACGTATGTGCTTGTATTTGGAAAACATTTAGTTTGACACTACATTTAGGATTTCATATTGATGTCTTGAAAAAAGTAAAGGAAGAAAAAGAATCTAAGCAAGAACGTGTCAACATACACACAACAGCGTTGCCTCCACCTGTCATATTTCCTCAGCAGAATAAGTCACATCTGTCAGGCTGATAACGCACCTTATTCATCACAGCAGCTCTCACACACACACACACACACACACACACACACACACACACACACACACACACACATGCAGACACACTTTAGTTAATCTAGTCAGGGTAGCGTCAACCTTCTGCTTACCCTTTTTAAACGTAGTCTACACCCACATACTATGTGGAAAGTATACAAAGATACGTGTCACTGATAAATTGAGGCAATGCTGTTTTCTTTTCACATCAAAGTGTGGGTATACATCCGCGTGTGCATGCGTGCATGCGTGCATGCATACATGCGTCATTGACTGTGTGCCACTGTAGTCTGCAAAACAACTCATCTCTGTGAATGCTGTCACTTTGCTCCTGCTGCATTTCTTTCTGAAAGATTCATCAAAAACTAATGACACAATAAATAATATGCCTTCCCATGTGCACTATCAGTGTTCCTTGTTGGGAAGATATAGTGTCTATATGAAGATGTATGCCTGGTTACCCATCTGAGAATGTGTCAGAGATTTAAGCTTCTTATCACCGCTGGCCAGCATTGCTAAAATTCTACCTATCCATGTGTCTGTCGCCACCCAACCAGCAATTCAAAACCCAGAAGTACTCAAAGCACAATGGTATATTTAATAGAAGCAATGTGCTCAAAGTTGAGAAGCTTAAACCACACACAGTTTCTGTTTCATTTGCTGGATAAATGACAAATAAAGGATTATCAAATGAATTTATAACTGGTTGGTAGTTGGATGGTCATACTTACTTTGTCTGAGGGCTTATGCGTCCATGTTCACAGTTTTAACACCAGATTAGTGTTTGTATCGGGATAATTATATGCGAAACAGAGAGAGTATTTTAGCTCTGTCAGTAAAGGCTTAAATGGAGAAGTATTTCACATTATTATTTGACACCGATTCGCTCTTTGTGTCAACTCTGAGTGTTAATGTTCACGTCTTAACACCTCACTTCTTCATCTCATGTTTTGCATGACTTTGCTTTTTTTTAATGTTGTTTACGTGAAAAAGTGAATTTAATTTCGGGACTCAGATTATTAAATATCCAAATATTGTGAATATCTTTGGGTCAGTTTTGTCAATCAGATGATAACTTGCGTCACATAGTTCTTATGATCAGGACCGGGGTTGCATTTAATCAGTTTTGAAACAGATATGAAATACAGCTTGTCAATGTTGTTTTCAGGTTAAATAAATAAAAGAGATGGAGGTTCTTTTTCTTAATTGAATATAATGTCAGCTTTTGTTTCTTTAGGCAGTGTGTTTTTAATTGATATGTATTTTTTTTTTTTTTATCATGTTTTGATTTAGACAACAGTTGAAAAGGTTATTTGATATAATATGGTAACACTTTCTGGCTTTTACATATGCAAAGTTTTTCCATGAAAGCTTTTTCCTGATCTCTTCTCACTCAATATCGAAATTCAAAACCTCTACTTCCACCTTTGCCACCTCCTTGAACCCATTTCTTTCTCTCTCTCGTCATTATAGTCATTTTTTGGAGGAAGTCACAAGGTCTTCCAGGAGAACGGTCCCAGGTTTAATTCCTGACCTTAACGCACTCTCACATCAGATCAGAAATACAATAATGAAAAGATAAAATAGCAGTAATGAAAGTCGAGCGTTACAGTCACTGGCTTGTGGATAACTTGACATTTAGAGGCAATATGTCTGATACAGACACGTGAAAAAAATAAGTACATGGCACATGTTTTGTTGCAATTCCAAGGTTCAATATAATAACAATGATAATAGTAATTAAAAAAAAATCTGGTTCTTACCAAGTCTTGAAGACAAGCAAACACAGTCTTATAGTGCACAAGGTGGATAAGTGAAGTCTGTGTTTTACCGTAATTTACTGACATTAATCCTAGAAGCAATGTCAAGGACATTTTATCAAACGATTACCTTTTATTTAACATTTACTTTTAATATTGAGTTAAAAGGATCTGATTAGACACTCAAGATTTAGATTTCAGTGGCGACACGTCACATTTTGACAAGTGACAAAATCGGAGAATGGCATAACAGTCTATAAGTTGCCAAAGTAACAATACACGTAACAGTAAATATAACCGGTGCTTTCTTTGAAGCCCTGAAGGTTTTGTGCTGTCACAGAAAGGTTTTTGATGAAACATCAAATGTTTCCTTACGAATTGATGCAGCCAGACATGTCATCATAGGCTGAAGTTGTAATATAATATCACACTGTACTGCAATTGCCAAAATTACACCAGAAAAGAGGAAGAAAAGGTGATTCCTCCCGTCTTCACCGAATTAGTGATATGTGCATTCAGACAGGATTACAATGATCTCGTAACCTCAGTATTTGGTAAACTAGGGTAGGTAAATTGCTGTGTAAATTTGACTTTTACTATTTTAAATTTCAGACATGGCACGTTCATATTAAAATCACAGGTGTTCTCGAGAAAAAGCAAGACTAACCTCAGTTTTTCTATGGGGATAGAGTCAGACTGTAAATGATTGGAGCAGATACAGGAAAATATCAAAAAGAGCATGGCTGTATAGCATAGGCTCGAAAAGTTGTATTCAAACAAACCACAAGACCTCTGGAGGAATTCCTTTGGACAGATGACAAGAAAGAGGAGATCTGTCATAACGCACACCACTGCCCCTGTCTTTAATCAAAGCACCCCCATATGCAAACTCACATCATAGAAACTGGAAAGAACAGTGGTGGAGAGATGATAATGTAGGCTTGTTTTGCAGCCACTGGACCTTGGTACCATGTAGTCATTAAGGCAACCGTCCACTTCTCCATATATCAGAATATTCTAGAAGCAAATGTGAGATCTGTCTTACAGCTGAAACGTGGCTGAAACTGGGTCATGTAACAAGACCGTGATCACAAACACACCAGTAAATGTGTAAAAGTTTGGCTGAAGGCAAAGAAAATCAAGAAGGCCCAAAGGGATAGACTACCCAGGTGTTTTGGAACGGCAGCGTCTTTCCTTCTGGAAGGGACCTCCTTGCTCACATTGAAGCCTCATCACTTCTCAGTATCATTTATTCTCGCCTACAGTAGAATAGTAAAACATGCGGGTGCATGTGTGCTCAGAGGAATGGACTCATAGAACAACCCTTTCTTTACCAAGCATCCGAGACATGAATGGTTCTGTCTTCAACTGTGATGTTAACACATGTATGCTCATGTCTTCAACGCTGGGATACGATGTCTGCCACCACCTCTCAAAAGGCAACTATGCATTCTCCGGCCTTTGAGCACCTAGACAGGTTTAAAAAAAATGTTGTCTCTATATTGTATTTTATTCCAGAGTGAGTAAACATTTTAATGGGTAATATTGAAGTTATGGCCCATTATAACTTCAAGTACACGGAGAAACCTTGTGCTTGTCTGCCTATTCCAAGAACTAACCTGTTTCCAAAGAACTTTTCTCAAACCTAAGAAGAGACACAGAGATATGGAAGCAGGTTTAAGGGGCTTTATTGCAACTGGTTATGAGGGTTTTGTTTTGAGAGACTATCTATATGAAAAGTTTGAGTGGCTCGCAAGGAATGGCAGGCAGACAAAGCGGCTGGAATCCCGTGAAGAAGAGAGGCAGAAGGACTGCAACAGAGCGCAATAAACAAGAACAGAGTTCAGGCTAAGAGAGTGAAGTCATGGCTCATGTTCACCACACTGGCATGCACAACCATTTGGCAAAAAGTGGAGGAAAGATCAGAGTCAAAGTCTTGCTGAGCTGTTGAAATGATGGCATGCAGGTGTGGATGATAATCAGCAGGCGGTTTGGGAACCACGGGCACAGAGAGGGGAACCGGGGAGAGACCGGGTAACAGAAGCAAACAAAATGTAAATAAACCTCCAGGAACATGAGGATTGCAAACCTTACCCCTGCTACCAGGAACAGACAGATAAATAATCAAGTGACAAGCACGTTTTCATCCATCGGTGTTGTGTTATATAGTTGGCATACATTGTGATGTCCATTTCAAAAGGAGGAGAAAGAGTTTTATGGCTCAGATGTCAGCAAACACAGGATGACTGGGACTTCAGGCATGCAGCAGTGTCTTCTACTCCTGCCTTTCAAGGTTTCTTTATTACAACAAATAAAAAATAAAAAATAAAATAAAATCTACCTTTGTATACAACCTCCTGATGCTACTTTGTGCAGCTTTATGAAGGCATTCTGTTTTACTTGGAAACAGTGAAAATGCTGAAATTTAACCATCTCTACGTTAGTTACCAAGCTTACCTAAAAAATGGTTTCTTTTTTTTTTTTAATTTATAAAACTACAATGAAACATTTATTTTTAACCATGTTTTAATTAATCAGCAAACTGTATCCATTGTGGAAAACCGTTGGAAAGCTGGAAAGAGCTTTGGGAAGTGTTGAGTCAGTTGAGGCTCAGATTTGGGTCTTTAGTGGGACATTACATGGATCAAGAGCGTATATCTGCTATAAGTCAATATTTGATTACCTGATTAGAAGAATGTAACTACCTCGTTTGATGTTAACGAAACTCTCGCACTTCACGGAAAAGGACACTCTTTTTATATGTTTGGGTCACAGCTAATTTATCTACATAGGAAAAAGAAATAATTATAAAGTCGGTTTTGCGCACTTTTAAATGTAACCTTGTTGGGTTTTTTTGTGTGCTTATTGTATCATTTACATAGAGCTATAATTTTTAAAATCTCATTTTTGCTCTGTTTCATGTACAAATGACTGTATATCTTCCTGTTCTTAAGATGCTACTCGTGCTCGAGTCAGGTTTTAATCTAAACTGTAAAGAAGTGCATTTCAAAGATTTGGACAACGGTTTGTCTTAAGCCAAAGTTTCACACACAATGTGCGCATCATCCACTTTAGTCGCCTTACTGACAAAACACAGAATGTGCTGAAACACTGTCGATGTATTATTGTCATTCTACTGTAACAGTAGGCATCCAGCTACCTGCCTCATTAATAATACACAGCAGAGTACAGTGCAGTACATGTTCTGCTTCTGCAAAATTCAAGAATAAATCCAGTGAGCATCACTGGGCTGATGGAGAGCAGGGAGACTGTGGCCTCTCGTGACTTTGCTCCTTTTTCCTTTTGTTTTTAGTAAGAACATAGTGAGTAGATAGAAGTGTGTGTGTGTGTGTGTGTGTGTGTGTGTGTGTGTGTGTGTGTGTGTGTGTGTGTGTGTGTGGGGAGAGAGAGCTTGAGAAAAGAGAGGGGAGGTCTGTTTTGAATGAGGAGACTCTGGAGCAGACAAAGAGGCCAAGCTACTGGAATGTCAACAAGCCGGGTAGCGGGCTCACTGTGCATGCACATGTGTGTGTGTGTGTGTGTGTTTGCATGTGTGTTTGTATGTGCACACACAGTAACCCACACCAACGCATGCACACGCTGAGGAGAAAAGACACAAATGTACGGTAGAGTCTGTGCACACATGAACAAAGCAACGTACAAGTAGTGCATACTGCCGCACAGATGCACACAAGGATACGAAGTGTGTAATGAAATGTCAGTGCTAAGGCACGCGCATGCACGTGGGTGCACGGATACAGACTTTCCCACTGTGCTGACGCTCTGTTTGGAGCTGCGATGAGCCGTGTAAAATGAAGAGCAAACATACCTGGATGTCATTATAGCCAGACTTCAGACTGGATTATTGCTGGAAAAGAGAGCCTGAAACCACACTTTTGTGTCTTTGAGCGTGTGTGCATGCATGCCTTTTCCTTGTGCAAGCGCGCACACACACACAGGTCGCTTCTCTGCATACCATCAGAAGAGTGCCTGCAAGTGCATTAGGAATATAGCTGCTTTGCAAGCTGTATTTTTCCGTGTAGGGAATTTGACATGGAAAAGAATACATAATGAAGAGTGTTGTCTTTTTTGTTTCCCACTGACTCAAAAAATCTCTTCCTCCCTTACTTGTCACTTACCATATTGTTTAACTTTTGCTCCACTTTCTCTTCCCTTTCTTTCCGTCTCTTTCCGTCCTCTTCTTTCTCTCCCATCAAAGAGCCCTGACCATGCACAGTCATCCATAACATGTGTTTTGACATTCTATCTAAGCCCCAACAAAGCCCCTTAATTTCTCCCATTTGGTCGTCCTGTTGTTACAGCTCTAGCGTTTCTGCATTTCTGCGGTTTCACAGTCTGAAGCTAAAAAGGCTGACCCGTCTGTTTATACGAGAGTGTGTGTCTGCGTGTGTTTCCTATAAGGAGAGACAAAGACGATTACAGCGTTGATTAATTTCAGTAACAAACCTTTAATATGGCTCTCACAGTTTTTTCAGTTCTGAGACAGCAGTTAACAATGCTGCAATTGGTTTTATTTTACAGTGTCAGAAAAATAAGTGACCAAAAAAAAAAAAAAAAAAGAAAACACTTCAACTTTGACCTACGTTCAATATCAAACCACCTGTCTCAAAGAGAAAGGCATAAAGGAAATAATAAAGGGATAAAGAAAGAAAGAGGAAACGACTGACATTTGGGCCATTATACAAGTCCATCGATTCAGGCTGTCTGCTCCAGCCGGTGCTTTTCACTTGTTATTGACCATCTGGTCTGCACTTCTTTCTTCTTTTTTTTTTTTTGATATATATCAAAGATGCTGTTTATGCTGCAGTTTATTTTTAGTGCTTAAGGAAGTCTGTTTTATACGAGACCATGAGATGCAAAAGTTTTTCCAATAGAAAGCAAAGAGGAAGAAAACGGGCAAATCGGGAGAGCGTACATCCTGGAGTGTGGTCAAAGAATTGTGTGTCAGAGACCGTGCATGTAGTTACACACTGTCTTTAAAAGACAGATGACATTGGGCCTTTTTTTTTATACTGTGCTCTGCTGTGTGTTTTGCCTTGCACAGTCTGCAAAACTTATATGCACACGGTTTCCTGAACACATGTACATACTGCATTACACAGCTACAAGACTATTTTTTTTTGTCGTGACACGACTTTCTCCTTACTGAGCGTGTGGGCCATGTGTGCTTAGGTTTAAAGCTGCTTTTCTCTTGAGTTAGAGAGAGGCCTACCCACAGGTCCTCACCACACACACTAACATATGTTCACTCGCACAATGTGTGTCTGTGTGTGTGTGTGTGTTTCACAAATATTCTGTCACAAGCTCTTAATGTTGATGTTCATAAATGGTGTAATTAGACTAACAAATTGTTCTTGTATTGTTAAAGAGCTTGGCTGTGATCTTTTGATTTCCATGATAATTATTCCTCATCATCATTACAACCTACTGTAATATTTAACCTAAATTCCTTTGAACTCCTAATAGCTAAGCCCAGTCGAAATAGTGAGTCTGACTATGTGTCAGGTCTGTCTTTGATGTCAGGGGTATTCATGAGGCCTACTGGAAAGAGGGACAGCGTTGTCAGGGAAAATTAATCAGCGATAATGATTTTCATTGTTGCGAATGTTATGCTCGGCATCATTAGACTTCCTTTGACAAACGACGAGCGTGAAACTGGAAGTAAACTTGAGGATCAAGAACTGAGCAGCAACACTGCAGGTTCTGCTCCAGTTCAAATAAAGCTGTCTGTGTTAGTCTGTGTGTGTGAGTGTGTGCACGTGTGTGTGTGTGCGCTGCAGTGTCGTTGCTCTGTGTGTGAGTCTGCACTGTGCTGAGCTCCTGTAAAATTATTTGTTTTACACTTTCTTTTTCAGTCCTTCATAGCATGCCAGTTGAAGTTTGGGAGAGAAGTAATCTGTACCTTCTCGGCTGCTTTGATTACACATGTGGCAGCGTGTTCTGCAGCTGCTGAACCTGACAGCGCCTCTTTTCCCATTACACCTTGCTTGTTGTGTGTTTGAGCGCACTTATGTAAGGAATCAAGAGACAAAAAAAGCAGGTGGAGATGCAAATCTTTTAGGATGGAGGCTTTATTGGGATTCTGTGCACATCATTGTGTACATGCACTGTGAGTATTCTTAGCTGTAAGCGTCTGTTACAGTTCCACAGTCACGCATGATTGATTGCAGCTTCAGTAGCACTCATGTCTGTGTCCCCTGGTACTGTAACTACCAGTGCTTGGGAAAAAGAAAAAAAAAAAAAAATCCTTCTTGAGTTTCATGGAACCTATGTGGTGACAGGGAAACAGCCCCCACCCCATCCCAGTTGGAATGGTAGTTCTGTGATTGCCGACTCAAATAACAATGAAAATAATGCTAGACGCGCAGACTTCTATTTAGCGGCTGCAGCTGCAGTTTGACAAACCAGGCTGATTGCTGTTCTAAGATCCGGGTGATTGATAGCTCTGTGGCAGCTACTGCACATTGGGGTTTTGCAGCGGTACGGAAATAGCTTTCCATATGCAAAGACACATGTGCTATTCTACAAAATGACACATTCATTTGTTTCTAGCATTTCATCTATTATTTATTCTAATACTTTTATCCAAAACCAAATTTTCCACCACTTTGCGTTTGAAATGGACCTGCTGCAGAAATGAATGAATGAGTTTGAATAATTAAATACAACTGGTATAGAGTACAAATAGGCATTCATTTTTGCTTGTCTCATACATGAACTACTGGTTTTGGTTCCCTCTAACATATGGATACAGTGAAAATGTCAACTATTGGTTTTAAAAATGATGATCAGATTGATTTTATTTCTCTATTGTGCCCAGTGTGAAACAGTCATTTTACATTTGTAGAATGTGTTTGCAGAATGTGTAAAAGATTAGTATAATTTCATTGTTTTCATTCTAATAAGTGTCTTTTCCACATCACGACATTATGAAGCTTGATAAGGGAGATGCAAATTGAAAAAAAAACACTATCTTACTGTTCATACCGAAACTCTTTTTCCTACTCCTATCCTTATAGGTTTTGAGCCTAAAACTAATCTAACAGTAAAGTAAAGACGTTTCCGACAGGACTGCTTAAACAAGTGTCTTGGGTGCAACAAAATGAAAAAGCAATACTTCACCACGGATACTGAACCACAGTGTACTGACTTTATTCATCACCGCTGCTGCTGCCCCTCCAGCTTCCAAATACTGTATGAACTCATCTGGTACATGGAAAAGCATGCATCTTTGCATTCTCAGAAATAATCTGTAAAATGACCATATTCATGTCACAACTGGATTAATGGTAATTGAAGATCAGCAGATGCTTATAGGATAATTAGGCATATCAGAAAACCACAACCCAACAACCCACATCTTGTTGAAAGACACTTCAGTAGATACTTAAGAGACATAAATGTTTTGTAGTTACCACACAAACATGAGCGTGTGCCCAACCACTTTCTAAACTTTTTCTTCAGTAAAGTTTAAACCAAAGCTGCAGATTCATGGTCAACCCAATCACCTGCAGTTTCTGATCTTACTAAGATTAACAAATCATAATGAAAATATGTTTTACAGGTTAAATAACCCTAAACCCATTTCAGGCCACATCCCAAATTCATTATTTACATAAAAGCCCAAGTTCTATTTCTTCCTCTTAAAATGAATGTAAACTATTTTGAAAACTGACATCCTTGTACTGTTTCTTTACTGACAAAATTCAGAAAATCAGACAGTCAGTCAGTGTTCCTATGCTGGATGCAGGATATGTGCGGTCTCTGTATCCAACGAGAGAAACCATGACACAGTTTTGTCCAATCACTCATAAGAACCTGGATGACATCATACATCACCTGATTCCAGATAGATAACTACTGAGCTAACAAAAATAATATGTGGAGTTCCTCAAGGTTTAATTCTGGGGCCTCTGTTGTTTAAAATCTATATGCTCTCAGTTTTTCAAATTATGAAAACAAACAAAATGTGTTACCCCCAACTATACAGATGACACACAACTCTATATAACCATCTCACCAGTCTATAATCCAATTCAAACATTGATAAATTCATTGATCAATGCTTAAAGACTGAATGTGCTAGAATTTTCTTGAGTTAAATGAGGACAAAACAGAAATAATAGTGTTTGGAGCAAAGCAAGAAAGATTAAAAATCAGCAGTGAAGCTAATAAACAATTGCCAAGGCAGAAATCTGGGAGTGGTTCTGTATTCAGACCGGAATTTTAACAGCCACATTAAGACACTAGTTGCATCAGCCTATTATCACATAAAGAACAAATTGAAGGTTAAAGAACTGATTTCTCAACAGGACTTAGAAAAACCTGTCCATACTGTTATCTTCAGTAGACTGGACTATTGTAATGTTGTTCTCACAGGTCAACCAAAAAATCCATTGAACAGCAGCAGTTATTTCAGTTTGTACCCAAGTCCTCACTAAGACCAAGAGCGTGGACCATATATCTCCAGTTCTTAAATCTCTACACTGGATTCCTGTCTGTCACAGAATAGATTTTAAAATCATGCTGTTGGTTTATTAATCTTTGAATGGTCTTGGGCCAAATTACATCTCTGATCTCCTGGTCCATTATGAAGCAACCAGAACCCTCAGGTCGCCAGGGCCACGCCTACTTTATGTATCTAGAGTTAGAACCAAACACGGTGAGGCAGCGTTCAGCTTCTATACTCCTCACCTGTGGAACGAAATCCCAAGAATGCATCAGGGCTGCTGAAACTCTCCGTTGCTTTAAGTCGAGGTTGAAAACCTTTTTATTTACTGGTGCATTTCAGTGATACGCCCTAATGCACTACAGCCTTTATTTCTTGCATTTCATTTCTTTAATTATTTTTAACTTATGTCCCTTTGTCTTTAATTTGTGGTTTTAAAACTCTTTTACTTTTTGATGCATTTTTAACTCTGTTTAAGTAAAGCACTTTAAATTGTCTTGTACATGAAATGTGCTATACAAATAAACTTGGCTTGCCTTACAAAGTTTTTGTATTTGCTGTCTTGCGAAATGGTGGCAATTTATATTTAACATTTACCTGGCCAGGATTCTGCATCAAGGGAAATTTAAAGGACACAAACCTAGGGAAAAGCAAACAAGTAAAAATAAAAAAAGGCAAACATATAAAATTGTTTTATATAAGTTCTAAAATTGGAGCCAAAGTAACTTTTCATGTTGGCACTTTTAGTTCCTGTTTGAAGTTTCCAAATTTCTCTGCAGCTTCTTCTTCCCCGTTCAAGGTCGTGGTGTATTTTCATAGTGTTCCCATGATGAAGGCAGTAACGTTTGCTGATATTATCTTGGAACCCAGAAATATTGTCATATATTACAGACCATTAATTAAGGCGATCATGTCTCTCATCCCCCTCTTCTCGTCTCCCTCTGAAACCATTTCCTCCTCTATCTCCCCTTCACCCACCAACCCCTCCTCTTATCACTTAATTCTTTGTCTCCTTCTTTCCATAACTTTGAGTGCGTTCCCTCTTTTACACTTCTTATTCTGTCTTCAAACTTTGCTGTTTTCTCTCATTGTCTAAGTTAGGTTTTTTTTAATCTTTCTCTCTATTCTCATTATCCTTATTTTCTCCTGTTCTCATTTCTTCCTGTCTTCATTTGCACATTTGGTTTAATAAATGAGAGGCTCGATATTAGCACTGACCTTCTGAGTTTGGCTCTCGGGGAAGGCTTAGGGAGATGTTAGCCATGTTATTAACCAATAAGATTAGGACAGCGAGGGAGGTTTCAGCAGGCTTATGTCTGATTATTATTACAGTCTTGCCAAAGGAGGGAAAGAAAATTATTACACACACACTTCATTTCTACACCGGATGGTAACAAATGCATCCACTTTTTATAAGGTCTCGATGTTCCAGCTGATATTGTTGCTTGATAATGTTAAGCTTTAGAAATACACCAGTAATATTATTGGTGGGGAAATTGACTTAAATTTCAGGACTGAGAGAGAAGCATAAAATAAAGTTTGCCAAGAGATGAGACTGTGTCGCTCATGTAAGGATTTGTTGGCACAATGGAGAAATTATTAGTTTAACATCAAGGATCACCTTTTTCCAGCAAGACTAATTTCTCTGCTTAAAAAAAAAGCACAAGCAAATAACAAATACTGCTTGGATGCAAAATCTATTTAAAAACCAATAGAGTAAATTGGGGTAGTAATACTTCACACAAATACAGCACTCTGAATGGAGGACACACTTTTCTGCTGTTGAAGTAGGTACTGAAATGGTCTGCTTTCAGTTCTGATTTAATCCAGGAACAACCGGAACGTCCCCGTTTGAACATCTGAGCTGTGAATTAAAACTTGGAGATCATGATAACTCTTATTTCAAATATGTTGCTTGTTAAGCTGTTAACAGTCGACCTCGAGGAGTTGGCAGTAAAGGCCGCTGAGTGGCTCATGGCTCACAGTCTTTGGCTGAGATGCAAAAATTAGATAGGTAGTTGGAAAAAATGTTCACCGTCTTGCAGAAGACAGAGCAGCCAACTCCTCCCATTGTGCAACCTTCAGCTCAGGCCATTTCAGGATCCTTCCAGGTTCAATAAACGCACCGTAATCTAACAGGTAGCCAGTCATGCACGTGTTACTCGGCTGTTTACTCCACAAGGCAATCGGGCGACTGTGGGTCCCAGCAGAGCTCCAGTAGTGTTTGCTTCAGATCTGGCAGAAATTGTTTCAGATTTTGTTTTGGATGTTATTTTAGTAACAACATCTGAAATGAGGATGGACGGATAGATTCATAGCTTCATAGGTTCATAGATTCATAGATTCATAGCTTTATAGCTTCATAGGTTCATAGATTCATAGATTCATAGCTTCATAGGTTCATAGATTCATAGATTCATAGATTCATAGCTTCATAGGTTCATAGCTTCATATGTTTATATGTTCATAGGTTCATGACTTCATAAGTTCATATATTCATAGCTTCATAGGTTCATGGCTTCATAGGTTCATAGGTTCATAGGTTCATAGGTTCATAGCTTCATAGCTTCATCTGTTCATAGGTTAATGGCTTTATAGGTTCATAGGTTCATGACTTCATAAGTTCATAGCTTCATATGTTCATAAGTTCATATCTTCATAGCTTTATAGGTTCATAGGTTAGCATGAGCAAAGCCAAGCTAAAAAAAATCTAGCTTGTGATAATTTAAGCTAACATGAACATGTCCCAAATAGCCTTGAGGCTTACCTTCTCCACCCATTTGTCCATGTTTGAATGAACCAAGGTTGGGCAAAGTCAGTTTTTTTTTGATAGTTTCAGCTCTGTGCAGAGCGATTAAAGAGAAACTTCTAAGGTACTCTTCAGAAAAGCTAAAGGAGGTTTGTCCAGTACTTTTTATACAGTCTATAGTCCTGACCTGTCTGGAGATTTTTGAAACCACAAATGCAACAAAAACTATTTATCTTTTACTTTCCTCAGAGTCTTCCAAGAGACATGTGGAGGAATGGGAAAACTATAGGGCTGTAAAAGTTTTAGTGCTCACAATTTTTTTATTTTTTTTATGAATCTGTTGCACTCCTGAAAGACGGGAACTGATGTATATTAACTCATAGAGTAAAGTTGACAATGAAAAAAATTTAATGTCTTTGGTTCACACTGTCTGTAATTAAATAAAAGTCAAATTAAATGTCAGAATAATTTTGTCCTAAACCTTTTTAAAATGAATTTTCCAAACCATTCCTACTTTGTTTGATTTTGTGTTGTAAATAAGATGAAACGTGTCCGGACAAACAAATGAAGCAGGATGCAATCACTTCCTTTCTTCTACTCGCTGTTTTTCTCTCTTAAAACCTACAGATGTTTCTGATCAAAGCTTTCCAGCTGTCCCACTCCTGTTCTTTCATATTGGCTGTAGCTGAGTCTCAGGAATCTTTCTCCCATTCCTCATTTCATGACCTCTCTAATCCAGGCTCGTAAAACATTTACTGCCCTGCACTCGCTCTCTGTGGTTCCTCTTTCTTCCTCTGCCTTGGCCTTTATTCCATTAAATGTCGATCCCTTTTTTATCTTCCCATTTCATCTCTTTTCTTCTGCTTCCGCCTCTGCTTTTAACACTCTCTCTTATCGCCCTTGCTTCTAGGCTCCTCCCAGAACATCAGCATTTAAATTGTCAAGTATCAATTAACCCCCATCGCCTGCAAAAACCTTTGTCTTCTTTCTCTGGTAGCTTCAGTGAGCCAGATGATGCCATACTCTGACACCATATGTTTACATGAGTAGCGGGGCCAAGATAGGATGGCAGGAAACAGGAAGTGGATTTACGCGAGCGCTGGTGGCTTGACTCGTACACAGACATGCACAGAAAACACACAAACACAACAGCTGCAGCTGTCTCAATGTTCACATGAAAGGAGAGGCAAATGCAGAAGAAACGGCGGGAGTGAATGTTAATCTCTCTGTGGGAAAGAGACAGGAGAGGATGAAATGATAACTTCATTCCACGACGTTTGCAGAGGAAGCAAGTGCATAAGAGCATGCTTGTGGATGTAAAAGTGTGGATGTGTTATGAATACTTCTGAATGACTTTGCTTGTTTCTGGTGCCCGTGTGCGTGCAGGCGTACACTGCAGCACGCGTGGCCCTCGTGCATCTCTATCAGTGCAGTGATATGTGCTCATTCGTGAAAGTGTCAACAGGAGTTTATTGCAGATACTCATGTACAGTTGTGCAGCACTTAACAGAATCTCTGGCTTATAAATCACAGGGAGGATTTAGTATTTTGCTGCGTTTTACCTCAGAGAACATCTGAGGAACATGCCTTACCGGTCGGGCCACATGCTGACTGAGGTAACAAGCAGACAAAAATAAAAAGAAAAAATGTCATTACGAAAGAAAACCTGAGTAAATGCCCAGACGTAAAAAGTGTTCAAATTTCACTCTCCACTCTTTAGTGCTCTCAGAAAATCAAGTACTATAAATTTTTAGTGCCGTCTGCTATGATTATTTTTAATTAACGAGTATTTTTTTCCTTAGTGATTCATTGCTCAATCTATAAAGTGTCTGGAGATAATAAAAATATTTAAAAAAAAAGAAAGAAAATGCCTGTTGGAGTTCTTAGAGTCTGACTGCAATGAATAAAGAGAAGAAACATAAAAAATATTCAGCCATTTTCATTATTTTTCATCTTTAATTTTGTTTTGTCGGAAGACTTTGCCTGCTTGATATTAGACACGCAAAGGCCTCAGCAGTTTAAGCTGATTAGAGCTCTCCTCAGGGTTACTTACGTTGCAAATTTTTTTGATTTGTTATGGGGAGTTAATATTTTAATTAAACTGGCATTTGTTGTCACGCAACAGTCAGTAAAGCTCCACGATGGGGAGACACAGCATCTGGAAACAATTGATGGAAACACATCAGGATACCAAAACCTCTTATATGTTGCAAAATAAATAGATTTAAAAAATAAAATAAAAAATGCACTTGCATGTTGTGGTTTGTCCTACAATTTGAAAAGGAATGTTTAGCAAGACTGCGTTGGAAACATCTCGTTCAATTCTGCATGTCACATGATGTACCAAAAATAGTAACATTTGTTTTTTTTGTAGCAACCTGTCCCTTAGTTCACATTGAAAGAAGATGCAACAACACATAACCCAGCAAAGGTTGTGCAAATTACCCTAAAATCTTGAATCTCCTGCCCCTCCCTCAAATCTGGATAATGACTTTTAAAGTGAATTTATGAATTTTAAAGGCATCCAACCAGATTGGCAGAAATCAGCTGTCAGTACCGCATGCACAGATGTTTAAAACAATTTTTAGAAAAGTCTTTAGTTGGTTGTATGTATGTACAGCCTATAAAACACACTAGGCCGCAGCCTAAAGGAAATCACTGTAAATAAAGATGTTGCAAAGCCAACTATATTTAAGATGTATTATCCTTTCATCTGGGCCACTCTCATTACTCTCAGACACAAGGCTGTTTATGATTAGAGGGAACTTTTTTTTAACTCTAACCTCTAAATAAATGCGTAAAATACACCTTGCAATGTTCTGCTTAATAACCCACCAGCTTGGCATCTTACTACTTAAAGAGACCCGAAGAAGCACAGCTTGCCCACACAGCCCTAGAGGACTGTGTGGTGATGTCTGGCGGAGAATCCTTTGGGTCCTCGGGGTGGCAGGGTGCAGCTTGACTTGCTCCGATTCATCCCACAGCTGCTTGATCAAATTGGGATCTTGAGAGTTTGGAGTCCAGGTCAACACTTAAGCCAGGGTGTCGGACTGCTGCTTTCAGGCTTTTAGGGCCTGCTGTTGTTACGGTGGGGGGGGTCTGTGTTTAGTTTAGTGGTATATCTCACTTAACATCCACAGGAATTCCAGGACAAAACATTGCTTTGTGGAATATGCTTTTGTATGGAAATAATAAAAACTGTTCACTTCCCCTGACAGTGTTTTCATAGTTGTGGCTGATTGTTGTGTGTGCCTTTAGGCCAGGTAATAATGTGAAATAATTGTGGAAGTGATTTTTGATTGCCGGGTGTGTGAGCTCACAAGGGTCCAATGAAAAGACAACTGAAGTGGAGCAGAGATGGAGCATCGGGGCATATTAACCTGAACAAGCATTAATAACTCATAGACAATTTGTTGCTTCAGCTTATATTATTGTCTGTGTTAAATTCAGTAATTCACTTATTATAAGGGTCACGTCAGATTGACTGCATCGCACAAGCAGTGTGTGTTCAGTGCTGAAGTGTTGCATTAGAAGTTACATTTTCATAACTGCTAGACTTGCGCAACACCTGAATATCGCAAATAAAAGCTGTAATGGACGGCAGTCGCAATAATATGTCCGAAACTAAAGACACTTTCATCCATCTTCTTCAAAATCGAGATATTCTTTTTCTGTAATTTGAAGAGAAGTCTCGCAGGATGAGATACGGAGCGTTATGGAGATACAGTGAGAGAACTGGGAGAGTTACACTCATATAAAGAAAAACACCATTCAATGGAAACAGCGCACCCCCCCCACCTAAAGCTGCTTGTGTGTATTCGCATCACCACCCTTTCTGTTGTGGTGCTGCTGCAGAGCTCCACCCGATAAAACCAACAAATGTTTTAGCTGAGAACTACTTCTTGATGCTGGCTTTGACATGAAAAACAGGCATTAAATGGAATAGTTGGCTGTGCCTGCATGTTTTAGTTGTGACTCAGATGTGCTCGTCACGCGCTGCTGTGAACGGAGTCAAAGTAAAAATCATTGCATTCTGCACAGCTGACACCCTACTCTGTATGTACGGATCCGAGCATAAACAGCAACAGCCTTAGGGAGGTTTTTACATGTTCAAATATAATTTCAACTTTATTTGAGACAATTACTTACTCATAGGAAGCATCGTTTAGGTCTTGTGGCAAAAACAAGTCAAAGGAACTTTGACTCTCTTGGCAGTCGTGGGCTGATATGAGAATCGGATGTCTTGACTTTAAGTAAAACTATCACAGTTACAGTATTGCAATTGCAGTTCTAAAATGATTATTTATTAATGGAGTAATACTGAACAGAGCTTTTTTTAATTTCAATTATGTTGGGTTTTTTTTGTGTTTTTTATAGCAATATAGCACAATACCAGTAACATGCCTTACTTGCCACAAATATAGGTCCTTTACAGCACTGTCACACATCAACAGAGATTAAATGATCTGACAGCAGTACAGTGGACATAATGACAGAGGTGATTATGGTATATAAAGAAACTAATGATGGACAAAAAGAAAAGAGAGAGAGGTGGGTGACTCCTACTCCTACTTTTGTGTGAATCCTTGTGTGACTTCATCTCCAAGTCTGTACAGCAGGGCTGGTCGGTCCCGGTCCTGTACCTTTTAAATGTTTCCCTGCTTTGAAATACCTTATTCTACTTCTTGGATCATCATCGGCTTGTCATCAAGGTCTGCCCAAGTGTGTTAATGACGCAACCATCATCCATATCATGGTGTGTTGAAAAGCAGGGGAACATCTAAAACATGCAGGACGCCCGCCGTCGAGGATCGCACTCGCCCAGCCCTGCTGCAGAGGGTCCTTCTGAGCTAAAAATACCAAAAAGTTTGTTTGTTCTGCTTTGAAGTTACTAAACGTATATTTTACAGCTTTGTATGTGCCAAAACACACAGGACACAGGACCTGTCAGCGGGGTTTAATATTGTGGCTGGTTTGATGTTTTTACAGGTAACCACCTTTATCATCATAATACTTTTTTTTTTTAAAAAGGAAATTTCCAGCTGAAATCTTTATTGGATTAAGTTTTTCATTCATTAGTATGACAAATGAAGAAATGTCTCCTATTTAGAGTTTAGGTTCAAGAGCATGGATTGGATAATGGTCAGGGATGCAAAGTGAAGTACTCAGTTTTTGAGCCCTTTTTGTGAATAGGAATAGAGGATCCTTTTGGTTGACTTTAATTTCCACTCAAAATGAAATGATAAAGGGAAATAAGTCTTTCCAGCAGATAAAACAGATATCTGCTGCTCCACCACCCTCTGTTCAGTAGTGCGCATTTTATTTCCCTGTATTGGTGCCGTTGGTTCAGGCAGCATCACTATGCTCCACCGCCAGCTGAAAATAAAAAGAAAAAGGTCTTCTTAACCTAAACTGATAATTCGCCTGGGCCCTATCGCTGTGTGACAGCCAATCCAACATTCCCCTGTTGAGCTGTGCAAAGACACGGTTCCCCCTTATCCATACAAATGTGATTCACTGATAAATGTCCTAGTGAATTACGGCCCAGCTGGATGACAACACCATCTCACTTGGACCAAAATGTTCATGCCAATGAACCCAAAAGGAGAGCTGGATGCACATGGAGAGCTATACATTTGTCAGCCACTCACACTCAAGCCTGCAGTGTCACGGACACACAAGATAGAAAATAACACCGTGACGTGGTGGATAGGAGCACCGGCACCAAGCTTCAGTTTCATTTCATGCCACTTCCACACGGTTGGATCATAACTTACAGGCGTTTGCTTTAACAGACCAACGCTTAAAGGACATGCATGCGCACACAAGTAATGTCCCAGACGCAGAATGATGGAGCCGCATTCTCATCCATGCGAGGGACAGATATTGTGTTGATTGTAATGCAAACATGCACACAGAGGCTCCCACAGCTGGTTCTCCATAATCAAACTTCATCAGTGATCTAATCAACTCAAGAGGTTCAGGGTGTTTGTTTAATGGGTTGTGCAGTTGCTAGATGCATCTCTGCATGAGTCTTTTCGAATGTCAGCGTGTTTAATTGTGTGAGTCAGCGAGTGGGCATGCGTGTGTACTCATGTTACTAGAGTTGAAATCTCTCTCTGCTTTTTCTTTTTTTCTTTTCTAATGCTGCGGCACTGCCAGCTTGATAAATGAAACTTTTTTTCTTCCATCAAATTGGAAGTGTAGCATCAATGATTTGTAAAAGCGTTATTGGGAAAAGTGGCATGGAGTAGTGATGTACAGTTTGTATTGGTCTTAAGATGAAAGTTATGCGTGCGTTTTTAGGTCCCCGGTCAAGTAGGCGTATACTTTTCCAGCGTTTGTCAAGGTGATGCAGTGGCCTCTTCCTAGTGGGCACCTCCAGTACCGGACGGGTGGCACAGAGATCATTCAAGCGAGTTTTAGTCGCACAGAGCATGAAACGATATTCTGTACACATGCAGCATATAAAACAAATGGAAGAAATCTAAGTGATCACATCATAAAGAAGAAAATTAAAAAAAATATATACTATAAAAACTCAATGAACCAGTACCTGAAGAAGCGCAAAGGAGACAACCCAACTATGACTTTGTTCAGTTGTTTCCTCATTGTGATTGGATAATGGATAAGTGATGTAGATTTGTGATATTCTCATCAATTCTATGGACTGTCAATATTTAATAGAAGTATCAATCACCAAAACTGTTTTTCTTGAGATATTGTCTTCTTAAGGCTCTGCCACCTCAAGGGGTTTAATCTACTTGAATGCATATAGTGCAGCATTATCTTTCAACTATTTCTGATGTCAAAAGTCATCATCAATAAAATCATGTGCAAAACATCATACGAAATATAACAAAAAAATGTACAAAATGAAGATATAACCATGGATTTCAAATATTCATGCCATGTTTTTACTAATGTGCTGCATGAGATGTAAATCACTAGTTTACAGTAGGTTTAGCCTGTAAAACTTAAATCACAGGTGTTGTGTTGAATTAGATATTAAAGCTGTAGCTCAGCTCTGTAAGCTTGAAGTTGACTTTATCTGCCGGGTAAATAAACTCTCTTCATCGGAGGACGTTTGATGGTTCGGCGCTGCTGTAAACCGATGTTGTATCCAGTGGTATTTGCTGTTTGAACAAGTGCTGGTGTTTAATCAACTAAACATACAACAGGCCCTCTGGTACTAGCAAATAATCTCTCTTACACATGCTTCGCTGCGATTTTAACTAGTTTCTCTGCAATGGAATAACAGCAAATCAATATCGAAGTGTCCAGTGAAGCACTTTGATTGTCTCGTTTTTCATTCCTCTTGATATCGTTTCACCTTATGAACCCTCAATTTTATTTACTTCTATCTTCTTTTCTGTACCATGTCAGTGTGTCTGTTTAAGTGCAAACTGTTATTTTTGTGCACATGCAGTTTACTTGTATGTTTTCTTTAGCGCATTTATGCATGTATGTGTTGTATGTACAACAAACATGTATTTGCAGCCCACTGGCATACTTCAGTTCAGAAACATGTGTGTTGCAGCTGTTTGGCTTATTCCTTCTTGCATTTTAGTAGTTTGAGGATCTACAGCAGTTGATTGCTCTTATTATTATGCATATGCACGTGTTCGATACCCTGTGCAGCAATGTCCTGCAAGTATGGAACCAGTGAAATCATGAACTCAACACAAGTTATTTTGTTAAATGTTTTATGATAAAACACTTCTCTGGGAAAAGATCAGAGAGCTGCATGAGAATTACAGCCTCGTTGACCTGCGACATCCCATGCTGAATGGAATCTCACTTATTTTGAAAGGGTAAAAAAGTAAACCAACAGAAAAATGGGCCTTGAGTGTCGCTTAATATTAGCCATATACAGTATATCCAGCTAATTCTAACAGACAGCCAAAACTGTAAACGTTAAATGTAATTTTGAATAAATGAGATGTCATTAAAGACTGTCAAGACTGATTAAATTACACAATACCCATTTACTTCAAGGTAGCATGCCTTTGTAGTTCACTTAGGACGTTGTCCACAAAGATTACTCTAAACCAGATTGAATGTGACTTTCATTTGCAGGAGTCAGGTGTCCTCTGCTCTTTGTCATTATTCGTCCTCTGCGCTTAATTGTTTTTTGTTTTCTTTTTAATCGGCACATCTCATTTGACTCCTCTGAAGCAGCCAAACTTATCTGCATTTAGACATAACTTTAGATATCTCATCAGCTTGGCCTCTGGGAGAGTCATGCACTGTTTATCTATTGTGGCCGTGTCAGCTGGAATCAGCATGAATCGGGGCAATTATGAGTGAAACTGAGAATTTTTTTTGAGTTTCACTCGTATTTCGGTTTGGTCCAAGCGTGCTTTGCAGCTGCTTACATTCACTTGTCCATTACCTAGAGATCGATAGCACTTGAGTTGCATGCCCTTATGCTTATTAAGGCTGCGTGTCTGCATGGTCATGAGCAACAAGGACATTTTGCAGGCCAACGTGCTTAAGAGTGAGCAAGTACACGAGTGTAATCATAAGTATCCGCTTGCGTTCCCACTGTTGGTACAACGTGTATTATGCATGAGTGGCATGCGTGCAGACTACTGATGATCAGTCATGTGCTACTGATGAATGCTGAAGGTTCAACACAATTCTGATGGAGTGGGAAGTGTCAAGGTGAGAGTGAAGGCGAGCGGGATGTGAGCTGAGAGATGTGCAGAGAAATCTGTCTTTAAGTCTGACGAGAGCACCTTATTTGCATAGTATAAAGCACAATTTCAGATCAAAATTGTGGCTCGGCCCTGAAAAATCTTACGTCTTTGTGCTACAAAGATCCTGCATTCGCCAAAAAAAGAAGATAAATGGATAGTAAACACAGAGCCCCAGCTACAGTTTCCCTGCATTAGGATAAATTATTACTCCTTCTTTTCTTTTCTTTATTTGATAGACTATGTTAAGCACTTGTATTCCTCTAAAATCCCTGCTCTCACTCATTATCAGTTAGTCACTGTAAGAGAAGTCGGTGGCTTTTCTTTAAACTCGTCTTTGTGTTGTGCAGTTGAGAAATTACAGCTGTTTTAAAGCATTTATTTAAAAAAAGAAAACACACACACACATTTAAATATCTGATGTCTTTTGTAATATTTTTATATTCAAAGTATGACAATTTGCTTGTAGCTTAAAGCCACTGACATAAAAATGTCTTTGTAAAGAAATTGGAAAATAAAAGAAAATATAATGAAACAAATTCCCCAGTATGTCAGGGTAACCGAGCCAATCAAAAATAAGACACATTTTTCAATGATTTTAGCCGTTCAGTAAATGATTTAGGCTTAAAAAGTAGTTGTTTTTTTTTTAAACATTTGTAGAATCTTAAATGCAGTCCATTACTTCTAAAAGTAAAGAGAGATTCCAGAGAAAGACACCTTTAAAGTTCAAAGGAGGACCTGGTCAGAGACAGACAGCTGGGTGGAAAACAATGAAATGGGGTGGAGGGATGAGAGGGATAAGATGGAGGCTGACAGAGAGCATCAGCGTAGGAGGAGGAGGGTGTGAATGTGGATACGACAGGAGAAAGACAAGAAGAAGTTAAAAGGAGAGGACTAAAATGAAAGGCTGCAGAGGGTTGAATGGATATTGGAAAGGACAGAGGTAAAGAAAGAGTGATGCAACCTGAGAAGATGAGAGGGAAGGGGTGTGAAGTTGGGCCAAAGCAAGGAGATGAAGAATCAAAGCGATGTCAAGACTGGCAAAGGTGTTCATCAGGAAAAAAAAAAATGATGTTCGAGGATATTTTGGACATCAACTTTTCTTATATTCTGAATGTGTTAAAGAGCATAACTTTGAACAAGATGATTTAATAACATTTTTTTCAACTTTCCCTTCTCTTCTCTCACTGCTGATATCAGCAGAAAAGCACCAGCATCCTCATCAAATGTTAACATCAAAGTCAAACCATACGGCTTTTGCAGCGATGCAAATAGCTTTTTACATGAAGAAACTCACACAGGCCTCACTCAAAGCGACTTGACAGACCGAGAGATCATAGGATGGTGCCATTTCTTTGTCACAAACGTGCTCAGGGTCTTGCATTATTTCAGGAAATGGGCAAGGTAAACATGGAGGTAACTGGGATGGACAGGTGAAACCAGATAAAAATGAATAACAAAATAAACTGAGAGATGTCTGGAATGACAGAAAATGAGCTCGGAGAGTACGTGGCCGGCCTGCTGAGTGGGAATGAACTCGAGAGCGGAGGCTGGAGAGAGAGCAAACAGTGTCGGGTTAATGTGGATGGGGACAAGGATCTTGTCCCATTAAATATAGATGCCTCTGTTATAGGACATGAAATATACATGACAAACCGGGTTGATATGTGTATCAGCTGCATTAAGAGCCTTGTCTAAGTAGATGGAGCGAGGGAAGGTAGCTCAAGAGAAGAAGAGCAAAAGGAGAGGCATTGTTGTAAGAAACAAGGAGGGGAGGGGAGGCACATAAAGAAACGAGGTACCAACACCATTTAATCCCAGACCAGAGGGGGCTTTTTTTTATTCCTCTTTTGCTCATGCTTGAAGACTTTTTTTTTTCTCTTCAAGACAAAGATCGATATTTTACTGTTGTTTCTTTTTGTGCCGTTGATCCTTGGCGTTTGAGTGATAATCTGAGGGCTTCGCTCCTTGTCGCCACGACAGGTCCCCTGAGACTTATCAACAGAGCAGGGCTACTAACCCCTGCATCCCGGCTCGAACTCCCATCAGGCTCACATAAATCCCTTAACCCCGGAGGTCACGGTGCCTACAACTTTTCTGACAAGGCAGTTTTGGCATCAGTAGACAGTTGGTGCAAGGATAAATGCAACAAAAAAAAAAGCATGTTATAGTGGGGCATTAGTCATTGTTTCCTGTATGTGACACAAAATGTGAACTCTTTCTTCACTACAGTGACATAAAAATACGTCAGAACACATTTATGGCCCATGCAAATATTATTTTCCCCCCACTTTGTCAGTCCTGGCAACTGCATGTTAGTAGATAGGTTATGTGCAAAAATGGACAGTGAGCTGAAAACCTAATGAAACCAGTTACATTTTCTTGAACTTTCCTGCTTTTGGAATGAGTGAGTGAGTTGAATATGCTTTATTATGATTATAAATTCTGTCAATTTGAAAGTGTATGCCTGATCACGAGGAACCAGCACACACAGAGGGCGGTAATTACACCACAAAAGTGTATCCACTGGACATTGGCATTTTCTTTTTCCCCCAAGAATCAATTATCCAACTTCGTTGGTCCTGTGTGGATTACAGCCCTAGGTTCTGGGGGTTTTTTGCTGCCAGAGCCCTTTCTGCTTCAACGTTCGTGATGGTGCACCTTCAGAGATGCTCGTCTTAGTCACAGAACATCATCTGATGCTTAGTTTGAATCTCAAAAGTTCATCTTGCCCATGTCTACAACTAAATGTGTCGATCTAGTCCATGCAAAGTGATGCGGCTGATTTAGATATTCCTGCCAATGAGAAGTTGAACTGATATATGTAATGTAGTTGGCTGGTGAGCATATTCACTGTTTACATGACTAACCGCTTATCTTTGCCTTTTGTCTTCTTACAGTTGCAAGGAACCAGTATGAGCGGATGGGCAGTGATGTCACCATGCAGTGCGGCTCCCTGGACAACGACGCATCCGTGTCATGGAAGGTGAACGGGACGGACGTGAAGGCGCAGCACCGTCTCGAAGGGCCCAAACTGATCCTGAACCAGGTGGACCTTGGCCACAACGGGCTCTACAGCTGCTTCCAGAACCCCCACGGAGAGAGACGTGACACCATCTTCCTCCACGTCGGCAGTAAGTAGCCAGCCTTCTACCCCACAGCTCGTTTAGTTTTTTTTGTTTTTTTTTTTTAATAAGCCACAATGAATCTTTATTCCATCCAAAGGGGGGAACTGATTACATTTTACGGTTAATTATTGTTCATTTCTGTTCAGTTGCATCTTGGAAATGTGGCATAGATTAATCAACATCTTATGAGTGACATTTTACTTTTTATATTTCCGCTGGTTCTTCATTCAAACTATTCAGCTAAATGACAGTTTTAATAGTCAGTTCTAACACTTGATGTGTTTTTGGATTGAATCCTAAATGTCAATATCAAACCTAAATTTGTTATTATAGTAATCTTACAGCAGGGCGCCCTGCCAGATGGCAAGTTTTAATGATCACTTGTTAAAATGACATTTGATCGTTTTGCAATTATGGCTGGACATTTTGATAATCATACAAAAGCTTTATGAGTGTCAAGTTAACAGCATGTCACAGTGGCCTGTGAGCTGGCCGTGGCGTCCTGCGAGATCAATTATTCTGATGGGGCCACTTTTATACACTGGCTCTGTGCATAATGACGGTGTTGAGGCAGGATGGACTTATGAATGACAGGAACCCCTGAGGATGGTCTGATTGAAAACACCACGTGAAAACAAAGACTATATTTTGACTTTTTATACTGCATGAATGTGACACAAATAACAAAAACTCAAATCAGACTTGTTTTGGCTTTTTTTGTTAGGGTTAAGGGGTATTATCAATTTATCATATTAGTTTGCGTGCCAGGGTGTAACATGAACTGACTGAAACATTAATGAATTTTCCTACCTTTCAAATAGATCAAGCAAAGACACAAATAATTGGCTTTTTTTTTTCTACTTATATATGAGGGCAAGTCAGCAATTTGCAATAAAGGGGGAGTTTTAATCAATCAATTTGAGTTAAAAAAGAGATTTTTTTTTTTTTTAAGCCATGCTTCTAGTTTCTTCTGAGACTTAGAAGATTAAAAAGTTTTAATGGGCAGTTTCACATTTTCCAGAAAACCTTCATGTTTTAGAAGAATCTTAGATATCTTAGATATGAAGACATGAACACAAACAGTCTTGTTGCATAAATCGATTTAACTGGATGCAGTCTGTTAAAACATTTTTTTAATACTCTTGTAAAAAGTAAAATATTCATTCGTATTTCTTTGTCTAGTATTTGAGAATTATTTGGAAATATGTTTCCTCTGAACTGTACTTAATCCACTCATTCACTCTTACTGTGAAGCTGCTTGAAGACTGACTGACGGCTGCCTGGAAACTCTTTCATGCATACATGTTTTAAGCTGTTAAGCTGGTTCTGTTCATTAAATTATATTTCTGAGCAGGTTTTTTCTACTATTTGTGATATCATGCAATCATTTCACAAATTAATGATTAAAACTGCATTTGCGATAAATAAATAGATGGCATATAATGCAAGTGAGACAACTGCCTCGTCTCCACTGAGGTGACTCGTGGGCTTACCGGCATCCTTATGCATGGAAGTTTGAAATTACAAATTGGAGAAGAAAAAGTGTTTAGTCAACAATATACTGATGTTTCTTTAAAAGCAAGACACTCTGCTGCCCAGAGTTTTATCGCAGACGACTGAACAGCTCTGTCATGCCATCAATTTCAGTCCTGTCAAAGCAGAAAGACAAGACAATATTTCAAATTTCTCCAGGAGCGGACCACACTGCAGCAGCAAGCTACAGTGCTACCAGGTGACAGTTTGGCTTCAGTCGTGGCAGGCCTCTTCAAAACAGCGCCAACAGCGACATATTTAGATAAAGTCCAAAAACCAAAACTTTGATGCATCTGCCAACACTGGAGTGAAAAAGTATGAAAGCATACCAGTTTTATTGTTGTATTTATTTCTTTTTTTTACACTGTTTTATTGAATTATTGGATGCACCTTTCTTCTATATCAGGAAAACTGAACTTGAGGTAAAAGATTTGTGAATTTGTTTCTATAGTAAATGACGGACAAATCAGTAATGCCTTTCTGATAAGTCCTGTAAAAAAATAAAACGAGGTAACAAGTTACCAAAGTAAAGGGCAGCCACTGAAAGATATAATCTGAACTTTGGCTTAACACAGAGTTTTTATGAATACATCAAGAAAATGTGTCCTCTCGTAAAAACACACACCAACATGTACTTAACGGAAAGAAAAGAAACCCAAACACGCAACCCATCAAGATTTTATTAGTGCCGATCTTAAATGTAACATTTCCATGCAATAGTTTGATGAATGAGACTATATGGGACTGTGACAGTTTGGTTAATCATATTGGCAATGATGAATTACCGAATGCTGAAACAATACTGAATTAATGAGAGTTTTATGTTATGGTAGATTGTGTCAGCAGGGTGAATGATGCAATGCATAAACAGGCAGAATGTGTGTGTGTGTGTGTGTGTGTGTGTGTGTGTGTGTGTGTGTGTGTGTGTGTGTGTGTGTGTGTGTGTGTGTGTTTGAGTGTGAAAACACTGAAAAGAAGATGTGCCGGTGCAGGAGCGCGTTCCCCTTCACCACTGGTGGTGTTTCTGCATCGTAATGACTCTTTGGTGGTCCCAAACGACACATGTGTGAGAGAAACAGACTTTCATTGTGTAACCATTGGGGGTCAATTACGAGTTTGTGAGAACAAAACCTTTGCGGTCTAGGATGGCATCGAGTGTAATTGGCTCATTAACAGTTGGTGATTTTATGACATGTTCAAGACACTCTGGAGCAACTGTATTTCTGCTCATGTGCTTTGTGTTATTTCACGTCCATGTCCTGCCAGTAGCTTTCCAATATTATACTTGTGACCTGCAAAGCTGGAAATCGTTGCGCAGATACAGTGATAATGACATCATGACAGGCTACACTTGCTGTGATTACCGTCATGATGGTAGTTTGATTTTATGCTGTGTTTATTACTTCCACTGTGGGCTTGTTATGGTTTACGCAGATAAAAGTGTGATCAGGAGAATAGCACAGAGCCATCTGTCAGTTTTGTTTGCTGTTTTTTTTTTTTTATTCCTCCTTATTTTCCCCAAAACTCTTTGATTAACTCTCTTAGTTTCTTCCTTTCTTTCCATTTTTATATGTATGACACATTACAATGTTTTGAAAGATGTCCCTAAACCTCGTCAGGTAGCACACACACACACACACACACACACACACACACACACACACACACACACACACACACACACACACACACAGAGTGAAACACACACTTATGACGGAAACACACTGCTTTCAGCTGGTCACTTCTTTAACTGTGTTACCAATCACGTTTGACCACACACACACGGTGTCATCTTTTTGTAGGCCTGCCCAACACACGGCTGGTTTGTCACACAGAGACAGGTTAAATCATCTGTGACCATCACGAGAAAAACATTAACCAGTCAAACCAAGAAAGTGCTACCAGCAAAGCAGGTGAATTGACGCTGCCATTGTTGACTGTCATCACAACTAAAACCACCTGCAGCTGCCAGCATCGAGCAGTGATGGCTCTAAACGTTTGTGTTTGGGCCAGAAGTCGATTAGAGCTTGGCAAGGTGATCTTGCAAATCATGTAAGAGCCCAGCTGCCTTGTAAGGGTATTAAAAAGGAGTTTGACAATACATGAGGCTAAACCAGCAGTGTCCTCTTTCATGGTAGTCATTGCTTGTTATGGAGCTGTTAAATTGAACCGTGGTCCTCCAAATATCAAGAAATACAAATCTTACAGTATTGTCACTGATCATTTTTCGTCTTTACAGCCCAATGTTCAGCTCCTCAGGCTCCAACAGTGCCAGGTGATAGAAGACCTTTTGTTTGTTTGTTTTTTCACTCTTTTAATCTCTAATTCTTGATGAGATTTTTATTGGAATGATCCGATAGGCTTAACAGATCATGAAACATGAAATAAAGAAGAAATAAAGATGACACTGAAAGCAAAGAAAAGTGTCTTTAAAGAAATCAATCTCCACTGAAATTTGGGACACAAGAAAGGGCCGTTTCTGGCTCTGCACCGTTTTTGTAAACATGTCCACTCTGAGCGGCGCTCCGATGTCATTTTCTAAACATAATTGCTTCAAATGATACCAGAAGTCTCAGCTGTCAGTGTTGTGGGTTGGGCTATGGGGCCATTTGGCTGTGGTTAAGTCATGTGGGTAAGACCGAAAAAAAAAAAACTCTTTTACAATGTCATAAATACAACAAAATGCTCATATTTAATATACCCTTACTTTCTTGTAGAGACAAAAACTGACACCGAAGTGCACTGCAGTGGCACGCGTTTACTCTCCGTCCCAATTAAATCATGAACACGCAGCCCTCGGACGTATCATCTCATAATCTCTTACCTCAACCGCATGTTAATCTGAGAAGACTTTTGTTAAATAAACAAAAATAAATATCAAGTTATCAATTCATAGGCTGAATCTAATATTTACCCCCCAGTGTGGCCAGAGCACAACTCCACACACTCGGATGGGTAGCCCTCCACTTTGGAGGGTGAGTAAGAGGAGGATTGAGTTCTTTTGTTAGACCGATGTACACCCCTTTACCCTCGAGCAACTTATTTTCTTTCACACGCACACACCAACTGATGTCTGTGTCTTCTCCCCGGGCAGCTTGTTTTGGCATGTAACCCCTGCACACATACATGGACACTCAGGGGACCCGCGCTACATTGCCGGGTAATGGAATTGTCTTGTCTCCTTGCAGACAGATCTCTCTGGAAGCGGATGAACCCATAAAGCTCATCTGGGACTTCCTCTTTTAACTCTGAAGTATTTGGCTACACATGTAAGGCCACTGCTGGAACTTGTGAACGTTTTGGTTAATCACTCCTTTTTGCTCGCCCGATTAATCTTAGCAAACAGAAAATCTGGAAGTTTTTCAGCGCTTTCGAACGTGATTAACGTGCTTGGCAATTTCAGCCGGCCTCTCTGAAATTGCTCTGCCATTGTTTCTGTTACCCGAGGTAGCTGCAAGAACATTGTGAGATGGGCATTTTTAAGACTTGTCCTCTGAATTGCATGTTTAAAGCATGAAAAATAAAAAGGAGCCAAAATGCAAAGGAACAGAAGTGTGAGAATGTTTTCATCTTTTCATCAAGACAGTAATCAAGTTTTCTTGAGCTTCCGCAGAGGAGTTGTTCTGCTTTGACATATGACTTCCAAAGAGAAAGAAGCTTTACACTGGAATCCATTTACCATAAGGCCAGCTAAAATAAATACAAAAAAATGGCAAAAACACTAAGCTATTGGCATGGGAGACTTGTTGAGTTTAGGGTTATAGAGTTTGAGGGTAAAACATCTTGCCCAGTTTTGTGTCCAGTAAGTGTTTGGACTAGATTAAGAGATCCACCATAAACGTATTTTCCGTCCTTTCTGTCTGTTCCCTGTCTTGATCACCATACTTTCCATATTTACATACTCTCATAAGCTGACCAAACATCAACCCCTAACCTCACTGTCTCTCTTTTCTTTCAATCTTCATTTTTTTTTTGTTTTTTTTTTTTCCTGTTTTGTTCCGCTCCACATCCCAAATTTTCTTCCTTCTCAATTTCGTGCCCTACTTGCAGGAAACAGCAACTCCCGTCACTTTATTGTAACAGACAACCATAACAATTGAGGAAATGGGCCTGGTCAATGGGGAAGCTCAGAGGAAAACTGGAAAAAATATGAAAAGGAGAGCGCGTGCTTTGGCATCTTTGTATCTGTTGGGTATTTGGCGTAATCTAGCGAGACACATTGTCATCGACTCTCAGAGCTGCTCTGTCAAAGAAGAGGCTGTGTTACAAAAATCATTAGCAGGATTCAGTCTGTCCCCAGTTTAAACTGTTCATGTATCTTATCCACGTCTCCGTTTAGAGTTCTACTCTTTTAATTTAGAGGAGAAAAGTAGAATTTAACAAGGCTTTGTAGCTTTGTCAAGATTTCTCAAGACTCCAGTCCAGTATTCTGTTCTTTTGATTCATTTTGTACGTAATTTTTCAACTCCTTTCAACACCACTCTTGTAATTCATCACAGTTATTCATCACTTTTGTGTTCTTTTTTTTCCTCCTGGCCAGCTTATATATTAAAGTCTTGATCCTACTGTGTCGATCTTATTGAGATATTTCCTTCCTCTCCATTAACCCCTCTATAGCCATCCAATCATCTGTTCCATCTCATCTTTTAATACATCCTTTTCTTTGTGGTCTTTGGCCCTCTCTAAAAACCTAAAAACACACACAGTGGTATTGCTCCTCTGCAGCTCTATATCATTTTGTGTATATATTATGAAGTATTATAAGACATTTACATCTATTTGTAGAACAGTTGCAAAAACATACATCCTAAGACGTTGCAGAAGTTTTAAAATGCCATTCTTTAAAACAATTTCACCAAGTTATATTGAAATGTCTGTGACATGCTTGGGTCAAAATACCAGCGATATGGCACAACAGCCCCCTTTTCCAACTATATTTTTACAGAGCTGTGCAAAGCAGCCAGTTTAGGGGGTGGAGTCAATCACCATGATGTGTCAGTCACCTGACTCTACTCTTTACCATCTATATTCTATAAGAAAGATGTAAAACATTGTGTCACTTACTTCCAAGGTTCATGATATTTGGCATGTTGGGAAGTTTTTGGGTTTTAAAAGTTCAAGAGGCTGGATAATTTCCCTATGATCTGAGTTTGTGATGTCGCTGTACGCCAGATCAGCATACTCAATGACAAAGGCTTGTTGAAATCAGGTGACAGGTTTTTGTTGTTTTTGAATCATTTGTGAATCAATAATAACTTCAGACAACAAAACATCTGCTCTCAAGCACGGACAAATGTATCATTTAAAATGTTATGCCCTCTTAAAATTAACTAAAAGCGCTAACTTCAGGCTTCTTTTGTCTTTTCTGTTTAGAAACACAAGCATGTTGCTGCAAGGACCGAACAGTGCAAATGTAAAAGTGTTAGATGCTTAAGTTGACAACAGGGGGCTGTGATCAAGTCAGAAAAGTCATAAAAAACAAAGCCTTGCCTGAAAGAAGATAAAGTGGAGGTAGAAGTGAAGTTGAATAAAGATCAGCAACAGACAGAGGAGCTTAGTTTAAAGAATATGAGCCCAACATGGAGAATCGTGCCGGCAGACAGCAGTCTCCAGGATCTTTGGGAGGATTTACCAGAAAGTCAAAGTGTACACACAGTGATGAGAAAATGTAAAATAGGTGCAGCACTTTTTCAAATGAAAAAAATATGAGTCAGTGTGCACAGCTACTGCATACTTTAGTGTATTGTATGGCATAGAAATCTGCTGACCTGCACTTCTGGGATGGATATGGGTGCTGGACGTATAAATAGACACCAGCATGTCTAGGCATTTACCGGCCTTATTTATATGAGGTGTACCTAATAATAGCACATGCTTTTATTAGGCACAAGAACGTGGCTTTTGGTTTATGTGTGTGCATGTGTGTGATGACTTGGAGCATTCTGGAGAGGATCCAGAATAACTCATCGTTTCGTTTTACTGGAGCAAACATGAGCACCTGATAAGTCGTGTCAAGTCGTCTAAAATTGTACAACTTGTCGCAGTTCAATTTTCAATATTCTAGTTCCATTTCAATCAAATACCCTGCAGAGGGGAAAACAGAAACACAAAGCATGTCTGCTAATTGGCACTGTGGTTTGTGCTCTCCAAACTGTTTCAGTGTTCCAAGTTGTAAATTTTACAATTTCACAAAGATTCTGTGTCAGTTTGAAATACACAAAGTTTCTTGTGATTATCTATGTGATTAATCACCTCTCCTTCCCTCATTGCAGCCACAATTCACCCCTCCCTTTAAATCCCGTCAGATTTTTAAATGAGCGTGACTTTCATACAGCTCAATGTAATAAAACACATGTCTTTGTCTTCGTATGTGCTGATATACGATGGTCTAAATCCCATTTTGCAGCACTTCATGTGAATTAGTCACTAGTAGCCCAAATGGATTTTGTACCCGTGCCAAGAAGGTACAGGCCTGTTTCCTCTTAATTAGTGTCTAAGAAAGAAATTTCTCTCCCGTCCCTACCCCTTTACTATCCCGTTGTTTATGCGCTGGAGAGAGACACTTTGACCAGAAACTATTCCCTCTGGCTCAGTGTCCAGCAGTGAGGTTGAGCCCTCCACTGACGTCAAGCAACTGAGGGATGGTCAGATGTGCAAGAAAAAAACAGGCTCCTCAGCCATTCTTGTGTGTGTTTATGTGCATGTCTTTGTATATTTCAGTGAACAGATCCAAACTGCAATTGTTTTTTTTTCAGAGTTAAAATTGTCTACTGCTGACCCTGTCATCCAGACGCGTCACATTTGTTTAGTTTGATGTGCTCAGTAACTACAAAAGTCTGCTGTGAAAGTATCAATGCAGAGAGCGGTTGTTGCAAAAGTTTTTTGGGGTTTTTTTTTGTCTACTTTCTGCCCACTGACACTATATTTTCCAAACTTGATCATATCCCATGACAGTAATGAAGAAAAACACCTTTATTTCTGTTGGTACTTTACAACTGTGAAAAGAGATCAGCAAACTTGAAAATAATTTAAGATTTTTAAGTGGTTATATAGGCTGTATTAATTAAAATGACATAAAATATTAATGTGCTGAACAAAAAACAAAAACCGTGCTGTCCTAATTTAGCTTTATTGCTCCCAAGAATGCATATTTGACTGCAGATGAAGTTATTGGCTTGAAAGATAAAGCCACATGTTTTCCTTTTTAGTGTCATTGCCATCTACAAGCAAGGCAGCAGAGCTGAAAACTAAATTGAAACCCTGACTCTTGTCTGTCATTTCTTTCTGAGACTTTGTACATGTTTTATGACGAGGAGAAATAATGAAAAGCATAACGTCATGTAACATGATTAATATGCACATTCCACCGAAGCCCAAGGCAGCTTAGTGTGGAAATGTCCATGTGTCATACTGAAATGTTTCCATTATACTAAGATACAGTGTACACAATTTCTGTCACATGTTCTTAGTCTCACTATGCATATTTATTGAATGTGTTAAAAATGAAAACATCTTTAGATTTACAAACAACATCCAAAATTGTTGAACTGTGTTGAACTGTCTTGACTCTTGTACCTGTGCAGGTGTATCCAGTGTGTGCAAACAGGACAGTGTGTGTATGCAGAAGACACAAAGAGAAAAGAAATGACAGTAGAGATACGATTGAATTTATTCATGAAGGAAACGTGTGCTGGTGGACGTCCAACATCTCCATGCAAGTTTGTCCTCCATGAATGTGTTTATGCTCTTATATTTCATTACTTCAGGATAAAAGGGATTTTTTTTTTATCCATTTATTCTGTTTGGGTCATTTGTATTTCTTGGAGTGAATTGACTAACTTGTTGACCTGATAACAATATACACACGGACAAATATGCCTCTGGGAATCGAGGCATTCCTCTGGAAATAATTCTGCCGCATGTCCCTCTAGATACAATATTCAAAGATATTCTTGCATTTCAGGTTTCACATCAAGTAAATGTGTTCTTGGTAAAAGTGATTGTTAGTCTTCATCCTTCAGACTCCTAATTTTCTTGTTCAATTTAACCATCAAGAGTTTTGTTTCAGTTTTTGACTTGATTTAAAACGAGCATCTGCGCAACCTGACAAACCGGTTATTAATGCAGAAATACCATTTTAAAATACCTTTGGCGATGTAACAACAGGTTAGAGATCTTTTGTCAAAGAGACACAATGCTAAAGTTAATTGGTAAAGTTTGTTGGTAAAAGTTCAAATATAAAGAAGGAACTGGTAGAAAGGGAGGTTTTAGTAATATCAAAATACAAGGACAGAGAGTTGTAAAATGTGTGACATTACTGAGAATCCTAAATAAAGTTCAGTACCAGTCCTATCAATAAAGCCAGAATCAGTCAGGAGAAGACAGTCTTATCTCTTATAAATAAGGATTATTGCCCCAGTAGACTGCTTCAGTGTTCTTATACTCTTACAGATGTTTCAATTTCACCAGCATGCTGGTCTGCTCTCTGGAGACAGGGCAGCTGCTGGCAGGCTGGTCCCACAAGACAGATATACTCTCAGCACACAACACAAGTTGTTGAAATAATTACTATTTCACGCAGCCTACTACCATATTGAATATGAATAAACCCTCCAGAAGTCTTTCATGGAAAGACCCAGAGCTCTGAGCGCTGCAGGACGGTGTATGAGAAGTGGGAAGACTTGTGTTTAGGGTAAACAAACACTGCCTTCTAGACATTTAGACATACAAACACACCACCACACGGGTGCTCACACACTCATGCAGACACACACATGTTGCGGTGGGCGGATGAAAGGAGTCTCACACAAACACAGCTCCTGTGTCGAAAAGAGCCGCTCTTATTGTGGAAAAACACAGACTTGTTGGTCTTGGCTGGTGAAGAATGTGGGCTGAAATGGTGCTGCGAGTGTATTTGCTTGTATATGCGGTGCGTGTGTGTGACCAGTGAAATCTCAGGTATTTTTGAAGGCTTTGCTTCAAACACTTAGCACGCACCCACATGTGGATGACTGCAGCAGCACACACTAATAAAAAGCACTCATTGCAAATCTAATTATCTGTTGTTTGGGGAAGTGTAACGCTGCTTTTTTTTTTTTTTTTTTTTTTTTTTTTTGGCAGAGTGTGAGCTATACGACTAAAAGCCTGAGAGTTTGTGCCTTTGCGCATCCCATCATTTCGTTCATCCTGAGCTTTTGCTTTGTGTCATTTCTTTCTCTTTCGGCTCTGTCATTCTTCCCCAGGAATATTGCTCGTGCTTGTACTGATTCAAACAGACAAGGCTGCAATTGAAAGTAATCACAGAGGAAGTAGGATTAATCAGTTAGGAAATAGTTGTTCGTCTTGTTTCACTCAGAGAACGTTCGTAAAAAAATGAGGAATAATTATGCACTCAAAACTTTTACAAATTACATTATTATTGAAATATACCTTCACAGGGGCAGCATGCTGGCTTAGTGGTTAGCACTGTTACTGTTGCCTCACAGCAAGAAGGTTTCTGGTTCAATTCCCGGCCTTTCTGTGTGGAGTTTGCATGTTCTCCCCATGCTTGCGTGGGTTCCCTTCGGGTACTCCGGCTTCCTCCCACAGTCCAAAAACATGCATGTTAGGTTGATTAATCATTCTAAATTGTCCATAGGTGTGAATGTGAACGTGCATGGTTGTTTGTCTGTCTTTGTATGTTGCCCTGCGATGGACTGGCGACATGTCCAGGGTGTTCGCCTGCAATGCGTTGAGATAGGCTCTGACAGAGCCCCGTGACCCTGCGAAGGAGTAAGCGGGTATAGATAAGGGATGGATAAACCTTCACACTAGTTCTTTTGAGGTTTTACATTATTGATCTAAATCTGTTTTCTTTTCCGTTCCTTCTGTCTTACATGTCTAGACCTTCCATCAAGAGGAATTTGCCACTTAGCCTTCATTTCATGAAAAAAAGCTTAAGTGGAATGAAGGAAACTCAAAAGCAACATATGACAGTAAAAACAATTTTTTTAATGAGCATTTGTTAGTCACTACAAAGTCAAAATCTCTGTTATGCCAGTTTGTTTGGGGCTCCCTTGCTTTAAAAAAAATACTGAGTCAGTGAGCAGTCCAGTGTTGCAGGGTACTGTGACATCACAAACCCATATCACATCAAATACCCAGCATTCCCATCCTTATCTCCACCCCACTTCCCATCATGTTGAATTTTCGAAACTTTTGAAGTCAGTAGCAAAAGATTTTAACGCCATTTTTAAAAGAGGCAGACCCCAGAGTGGGTGCAGTAGAGTTGAACGGATGACTCCGCCCACTAAAACCGCCTGCTATGAACAGAGCAGTAACGCCATGCTTTTGTACTGTACCTCTGCCAGTCATGACCAAACAGTATCAAAAACATTTCATTAATCTCTCATAAAACTGTGTCAACTTGTAAAAAAAACATCTAATTTAAAAGTAGTGAATATTAAGAGCGCTCACTCTCATACATACGTAAACTTTGTTTAGTTTACAAGTGTGTGGCCACATTCGTCTGCAGCCGTGAGACAAAGTGAGATTAACTTTATCAGGAAACTCAGAAAAGAAAGAAATAATTTCAGACTTCGTTCAGCCTCTCTGGAGGGGAAAGTTATTGTGTGCTAATCAGAGAGAAAGATGAAATCATCAAAGCAATACTACAGTCTACTGAGTGCGTCTGCATCTCCAAAACCATTTCTCATTCAGCCTCCTTCTGCGCCCTGTATGCCATCTCCTTCTCCAATTGTGCCTTCTTCTTAATTTATTTTCGTTTTTTCTCCAAGCAAATGTGTCTTTTATAACGTCTCGAGTGTGTTTCTCTACAGTTTGCTTTATTTGTGAGTGTTTCTGGTATGTCTCTTAGTAACATGGAGCCAGTTACCCTCATTATGACCAAACCTTTACATACTTTGTTCATTCAAGATGATACCCTTCCTTAAAATTATACACGATTTCCACTTCCAGATAAATGGTAAACAATTTCTCCAAAATGAAAAAAATGTCACTGTTTGCTTGTTTAAGAATTAAATTAAATTAGTGTGCCATCTCTTAACACGTTTATATTTTTGACAGCCTGTCTTGTATCTGCAGCACTTGTTTATCCTCTGAAATCCTAAAAAAAAATTGTTGAGGTTGTTTGCACATTGCAAGATGGACATTCATCGGTAAGCTTTTCATGATTGGCTGTTGATGTTTTTTTTCTTGCATACAACATATTCAGAATAAAATGTTTTTTCTGTCCCTCTTGTCTTGGATCTGCCCATCTCATGTGTTGCCCGGTAACAGATGTTGTGAACATACTGTTGACTTGGGGCATTAAATTGAAAAACACTGCCTTGCTTCTACAGTTCTATTGTATTATCTTTCAAAAGCTCATTAAGAAATAATTAACCTAATTCCTTTTTCTCTTTCCGGCAGATATCCCCAATAGTATTTTATATTATTGACTTACAATGAAAGGACAGATAGTGGACAGCGTGAAAGTGCTTTTGGGAAATGAATATAGAATTAATGATAACACTGCACTGTGGCACTGGGCGTGCAAATCATTACATAAGTGTGAGTAAAGGTCTGAAACTAATTTCTTGCAATAACAAAGTGAATGATGGAGGAATAATTGGTGACAATGACTATGTGGTTTGACAGAACCTGCTTTTGAACGGAAAGGGTTTTTTTATTGTTGTTCTTTGACTAAATTTGAGGTAGATGATCAGATTTTTGATATTTGTACAAACCCTTTAACATTCCTTTAAAGGGCTGATGGCTTGAAATGTGTTGAAATCGTATGTAGACACCACAGAATCAGTGCTAGGACATGGCAAAGCTGCATTGTCATTGTGGACACTGTTGTGGAAAAAAGGATCTAACCCTTCTGTAGAAACACATTTTAATCACTCAAGGTGACTGCAATACGTGAATAAGACTAAAATGATATAACAGTACTCATATCACTAATTACTGATAATTACTTATATATCTTTTGCATGCAAAAGGGTCAAGACGTGCATCTCAAGTTTGAATACAGTCGTCAGTACAACAGTTTTACAGAACAAAACTCGGTGCTCTTCAGACAAAATAACATGCAGTTCTCAAAACAACATGTTTGCAGCTCTGGAAGACAACTAAACCCAAACTGCACAGAAACAATACTGGTCTGACCTGAGTGGACACCAGATTGTTATATAAATAAATTTAAGTTGTATTGAACTAAGGTGAGTCAGCACACAAGAAATGGACAAATAATCAATAATCATCCAATCCGAACATTCGGTGTGTGACACCATCAGCAGCAGTCCTGGCGAGGTCACGGATGTCCCAGGAATTGTCCGTGGAAACAAGCAGGAGCTTTAAAAATAGTAGGAGTAACCATGACAACGTCAAATAAACATTTGAGTTCTAAATTTGAGGGGCAACGTTTGAAACCAAATCACTACTGACTTTAAGATTGAAGTGCCACCAGTGTGGACCCGTGCGATTCTTTTGTCATGCAGAGAGACGTTCTGAACGTCGATCGCAAAGACCAACAACACTCCCAGAATCTCGGGTCTCCTAAGGACCCTAAAGGGTAGAGGAGTGAGGGCAACTCCGAAATGTACAGTTATAATTGACACGTAAAACATGAACTAAAGTTAATAGATTCCGGTACCAGCTGTTTCCAAGGAATTCTGTGTGATTGAACAAATGACCCAGATCACTAGGAGAGCTTAACAAAATAAAATAACAGGTAACATTAGTCTTAGCAGGAAATACTCCAAAATCAGGAACTCAAATACCCTACACTAAAGTAAACACAAACAAGACTGACATGAACCTAATACACCATTTATAAGGCAGTAAATACAAGTGGGCTATTGGAGAATATTAAAGGAGCCTTTTTTTCTTGTCTTTTCCCTTTTTTTTTTTTTAACACCAGAACTCGCTGGCCGTCACAGTTCTCCCTCGAACACCAGGAGAGGGTGTGTGCGTGTCAACTTATCAGTTTTTATTGTCCAAAATGTTCAAAATAAAGCCTTATGAATTTTGTTTGAGGCAAAAACTCCCCAAAGTCAGCAGGATGTACTACTTGTGTATGAGGGAGAAGGACGCGCTGGAACCAGAACCACAACCCAGCCGCCTGGCTGGATGTTGAAGGAGCGCTGGTGGGACAGGCTCACCTGTACAGCACAGTTCTCAAACACATGAACACACATGCTCACAACTCAGCTGATGACAGGATACGGGCTTCAGTTGGCCCTGCATTAGTGGAAACCTGCTAAAGAATCTCCAAAGGACTTATGTTAGCTCGATGACACGAATGATTCTTCATAATTCTTAATAAACTGAAGAATTCCTCCGTCAGCCGTCGCTGTACAGACCAAATGAGTCATTAATCACTTGCGCATTTGCTGCAGAACCTGAATCAGTACTATCAGTGTGGGTCCGACACTTTTGTCAGCTCTTTCTACAACCACTCAGGAGCTCTTCCCCTCAAAAAGATCCACTGAAAGGTGACGCCGACTTGAGTCGACCTGGAAACTTTTCATGTAGAGTTGGTGAGTTAGTTTGCAATAAGTCATTATTGTGTTAACAGCAAATCATCCGCACCACTCACTTTGAATTATATATTATACTTATATATATTATAATTAAAAATAATTTGAAAAACAAAACTAGTGGTGTACTAAAATACATTTTTAAAAATCTCTGTATCATATTTCAATCATTAAGGGTTTAACTAATCAGTATCTAAAGGCATCCTGACTTTTAAATATTTATAGTTGTGCCTCCAAAGTCAACAGCCAAACCAATCAGTCACACAGCAACGTGTATCTATAATCACAACCACTGAGTCATCATCTCAATGTCATTAACTGTCAGACGCTCTCCCCCATGCGTTTGGACAACAACCGTCTCCCCACAACAGAAACAACATGTCTGTGGGGTAACTTGATCTTCATTTTGTTGTTGCATCTGAAACACAGATTACCTTGATTGTAACAAGACGCAGTCGTTGTTCATTTAGAAGAAATCATCCACCCAGAGAGCTCAACTACAGAGATAAAGACTAAGCAATATTAGCTCCCAACCAATAACTCAATAATCAAAACAACAAATGAACCCCATTAAATGGCACAAAGTTCTAGCGTCTCTTTAACCTAAAATGTTTCAGCATCACTGTCATGCTCGATGTAAACACCTCAAAATGCATAAGATCAGATCACTGGCGTCCTGTTTCTAATCTGAACCTGATTATTTTAATAACATTTTAAGAACATCCCGACATAGTTCATTTAGTTTTTATTTTTCTGTCTAATCTCGGAACTAAAATATAAAAAAAACCCAACTTATCTTAAGTTCTGAATCATAATTTGAATGAGAGATTAATCTTTTATTTTCTCCATTTATGTAAAACTTTTTTTTTTTTAAAGGTCATAAAGTCAGCCAGGTTAATTGATATTTTGCAAAGTTATAGATCATTAGGCGTTCAGATCTCTTGATTCTCCCTTCTGTTCACAAATGGTCAGATCCTATTTTGTCAATAAATTAAAATAATTTAGTACTTTAAATTAGTCTGAGTTTTTTGCTTAATCCAGAATTATAATTCAGTCTACAATGTTGCCAGTGTGAGTAATGATGTCAAATAAGTCTGGCTTCAGTGTCAACTGTGAGTTTTAAGGCCCTAATGGCTCAGAAACTTTCACTCATTTAAACTCAATTTAACCTCTTTATTCTAATGTAATTCAACTCACGTTAAATAATTCGAATGAATCTTACATTAATGTTTACATACGTAGACATTTCATTTTCCAATACTAGTACCTAAAAAATGTTTTTTTTCACCAGTTATGAAAACTATGGCTCTCTAAATGAAGTCATGACCAGGGATTTGCCAGGTCCTAACTCTACATTGCAGGGTCAGGTCAGGTGTTCTTGGACACTCAATCCTACAATCCAAGTCCAGGTTTAGCTGGCGTCGGTCTCCATGACCCCAACAGGACACCCACTGCTGCCGCCCCTGCCACAGCACATCGTCAGTCTGGTGAGCACAAACCCACATCAACAGTTTCAGTCTCCTAGAAGAAATTGTCCTTGAGTTTCTCCAGGTCAGCACTCGCTGGACACTCCATCATCAATGTCCTCCACAGCACAGATCAAAACAGATAAAATTCAGTTCCATCAGGGCCTTTTTTGATCATCCAGGTATTTCCATCAAGTGTCAGACATCCTCCAATATGACAACACCAAAAATGTGATCAGGTCGTTCCAGTGTTTCAAATAGTTGGAGTTTTAACACGACTCCGGATAACAACAGTCAGACCCACATCCACTTTGGTGTGAGCGTTGATGTCGGTTGGAACCACCTCGACAAGGCAGAGCATCACCACAGCAGATAAAAGACCTCTGGGCATCTGGAATACCAATCAAAAGGAACAAAAATAAAAAATAAAAAAAACAGACTGCAATCTACAAGCAGCACACATGAAGGAGACTTTGTGATTTTATCCAAATAGTGATTTTATCCAAACCTTACCTTACCAAACCTTGCCTTCAAAGTTTATTCTTTTGTTATTTTTTTTCATATTTCAGTTACTTTAGTTTTATTCGTAGCTCCACAGTTAAATCCCAGATCAAAGAATAAGTATATAATTATAAAGAATTATATACTACTGTGGTTTTATTACGCATTTATTCAGTGACAATTGTTGTATTCACTATTTCTAGTACTGTAGTATCTCCAACTGTCCTTTTAGATCATTTTTTTTTCTCGGCTATGATCAATTTTCCAAATGATCAATGATCAATCAACTGCCTTTAACCTACTGATTTAATTTTAATTAAACAACTGTAGCTCATGTGGCACAAACATATAATTAATTAGTTAACATTTATGTATGGAGAAATGCAATCTCTAATCAAACTCTAAACTTAAAACTCGTTTCTAATTCTAAAATGTCCCGTGTCTGCAGTTCTAAACAGCTGCTCATCAGACAGATAAACATCCACTAACTCAGACAGCGACAGAGCATCAGAGAGAGGGGGAGGGGAAAAGGCCTTTTGGTCTTTATTGTTCAACTTAGTTTCCATAACAACTCTGACGCAGTCCATTTCAACCTGCTCCAACCATTACTTCAACCGTATTTTGGTAAGAGGACGGGAATAGTCCGGCGCTCCCAATGCAGGCGCATATGTCAGCTCATGAAGACGCCTCAGCTTCATCAGGAGTTCAGACTCATGTACTTGATTGACAGACAGCTCAACCAATAACGGCTCCCACAGCGCTCAATTCAGATCAAGTCCAGGAATCTTCCAGGCGTCATATTTAGACAGCTACAACTACTCTCTTGCGCTGTTTCGGTTTAACAGACGTTCAGTTTGTAAAGCGTTTCATCCTTAAAACTCCCTGGTGTTGTTCGAATTCCTTCTATATAGTTCAGTTTGATTTAAATTCACAATAACAATCCCTGAGGTGTAATTAATTAAAATTACTATTACATCGCCTGGGTTGTTTTCTTCTCTCTTGGTTGTTTTCTTTTTTTCCACACGTCTTTTTTTTCTAATTTTTCAATTTTAAAAAAATTCTTTTTGCTTTTTTTGTTTTTTTTTTTCATTCTTCTTTTTCAGTTCCTCGTTTTCACCATGTCTCACCCACACAACTCTTCCTCTGCGCTGTCCCATGTTTGGAGGAACCATTATTCATTCAACAAGTTAATTAACTATGAACTATTATTGTTACTAGTGTTTTAACAAGTATCTGTGTCAGGAAAATGAGCTTGTAATTCTATCCAGTCCCTCGCCTTCAGCTCAACAGTACTCCCAGTGCCAGAAGCACAGGCTCCTCACACCGGTTCAGCGGTGGAGGCAACTCTTGGCAGACGTGCTCCCAGTCAGAGCCAAAGTGAGCCTCAACATTACACGGCCCAGACCCACAGCCGGGTCTCTCTGACCCAAATAACTGTCCAGATGTCGTTCCAATTCAGACCGTAATGCTTTTGTCATGGGGTTACGGGTTATTAAACTCATTCCACGCACACAATTCTTTTCCTCCACGTCACTCAGAATTTTCACATTCAAACTACAATCAGAAGAGAAATTATTCTTCAATCCACACATGCGCAAAATTCTCCCACTAATCACCATATTTATCTTGCATATCGTCATACAAAAAGCCATCTAGAGGCATAACAGAACCCTCAGCATTTGTTTGTCCCGTACTTCCCGCCACCTCGTCCACACGACAGTGCGCTACTGATTGATAGAAGACAGCTGTCGCTGTCAGCCCAGGTCCGTCTCAGGCACAACCTCAAATAAGCCCACCCAGTCCCTGACTGGGTCTGCCAGCTCACCTTAAGCCGCCCTTTCACCAGTTCTATAACTGATGGGCGACTAATCGCGTCAGTCCTACATGTGTGAATCGACCAAGGATCAGTCAACACCAATCAATACTGGAAATTCTTTCCCAGTCCCACTGGGTCGTAGCACACAGCAGGGGCCAAACAAATTTCCATTAAAAAAATAAAAGATCAAAAAACATTCAGCAAATGAGGCTCTAAAATGCTCAAACTCACAAGCAACCAAAAGTCCCAGAGCTGCATCACTAGACAAATATCATCACACACAGCCAAACTCCCAGAAACACATAATACACGTCAACAAGAGCAAACAATAAACACACATCCACTTTACAAAAGACATAACAACATTCACTCACCCAGCCATTTAACACTGCATTTCCGATTAAAAAGAAATAAAAAATTTGAAATTCTGGGAAAAAAAACAAAAAAACAGAAGAACCTTGGTGACCTTTCCTGAGCGAGACTAAGAGAAATCGATAGTGGACCTCCCCCGGCCCAAAGCTGACATCAAACCACATCCCTTCAAATGCTATCTGGGGTAACGCTGGCAGGTAGTCTCCCAGGGACGTCCACTCTGCAACGGGGAAAAATACACAATGTCCCCTCATGGTCGTCAAAACTGTTGTGGAAAAAAAGCATAAAATAACTCTGTAGAAACACATTTTAGCCTCTCAAGGTGACTGCAATACTTGAATAACACTGAAATAATATAATAGCACTCTTAAAATAAAGACTTGGCGATGAATTGAATTAGTGAATTTTTTAATTATCTTTTGCATGCAAAAGGGTCAAAACATACATCTCAAGTATTAATGTAGGAGTGACACAGAAAGTCATCATTTTACAGAACAGAACTCGGTGCTCTTTCAACAAAATAACCTGCAGTTCTCAAAGCCACATCTGACGGCTAAACCCAAACTGCACAGACGCAATACTGGTCTGACCTGAGTGGACTCATGACGACCTCAGAGAGGGACCGAAAATTTCCATCGCAGACACATCGATTCATATAATACAAATATAGGATATTATGTATAACCACTAAAGCTTCCTTTAGCACTAACCAGTAGACATTTGATTCAATTACTGAAGTAACAGTAATTATTCTGTTGCGATGGATAACTGATAGATGGATAAAAAGACAGATAGATGGATGTGTCTATGGATGCATATGTGTCAATTAAATTGGAGGACAAGTTGGGTATTAGGTGAAATGTTTTCATCAATATTGCCACCTCTGGGTTGGACCTGTTCCTCACTCTGCCGGTGTGAGCATACCGAGCTCTGTAGTGCCTGCCAGATGGAAGGAGTTTGATGAAGTGGTGTCTGGGGTGTGTTGAGTCTTTACAGATGTTGCAGTGGGCTCCAAATGTCTTGTCTACAAACTGTAGACTGTCGCCCTTAAACAGCATCAAAATGTAGCTGTCTTGCTAAGAGCTGTGTTGATGAAGCCAGGAGGACCATTGGGAAAGCATCCTCAGTTGATGTGTTTGCTTCCTATGCAGTCCAGGGAAGAGGCCACGCTGCTTTGTACCAGTGTAATAACAAGCTGCTCAAAATCCTTAACTGCAAGGGTCAGGGATACAAATGTCATTCACACAGGGATGACAACGGCAGACTTAAGACATGTTGGAACAATGTCTTATTGTAGAGGTGTTAATCATGGCTGTGAACATATCTGTCAGCTTTCAGAGCCTGTCAAGGATGCCCCTACAGGACCAATCGCTTTGTTGTTACAGTAAGGGCTTATATCAACCTATGGAGGTTCTGCACTAATGCAGCCGATGAAGCCTCCTGCCAAGTCAGTTTCGTTATGGATTTGTTCTTATCTCTGTTAAATGATGTTGTTAGTTTTATTGTCTGTGAGGGATCTAATGCCAAGCCACATAGGTAGAGAGTCCAAACTGCTTGTGTTCCTCTATGTGGTCCTCTATCAACATTATGTAGCAGCGCTTTGCTTACCTGATGCTTTTTCTCAGGCTGAATCTCAGTGTTCACAACGTGGAAGGCGTTGTCACGCTCCCTCAGCCATTCCTGAAAATCAATATTCATCCATGGCTCATGGCTGAGGGGAATAGAAGTATTGTCTCGAGACTGGTGATATTTTCCATTCTTGTCATCACAGCAGTATTACAGAAACAGTGATTTAAGTCATTATTGTTATTTAACATTTTGATTCATTTACAATTGAGATTTAAAAAAAAAAAATGAAAGTGATTGAGGCAAGAACATAATAGCATGTTGAGTATGTGCTGTAGATCGCATGGACTCAGCAGTTGTCTTGCCAAGTATGGTTGAGGTCTGCTTATTGTAATCATGCTTGTGAATCCATGTTACAGCTCTTTCCAGTAAAATAAAAAGCATTCATTTTATACGTTTCCTGAAAGTTTTCACTCGAGGCTTCTTGATTTCAAGTATAACATATATTTACTCAAGCTGACCTGATGTTTCCAAGTAGGAACACAGTGTGTAAACCTTCTTGTGTAGAATGAATGGGACTGTGACGAGGTGGTTGGACAACAAGAAATCAGATGACCTTCAGTGTGATTACGCTGCAGTTAGTGACAAAAGGCAAAGGATCAAGCCGTTTAACCGAGCGGGCACAGCGTGCTCTAGTTGCTCCTCCAGCCTTTCATTTCCTCCCGGCCATCTTCGCGCTCCGTTGATATTGATCCTGGCAGGCCACAATGAATAATGCACACTTACTGTAATGGTCAGAGGAGGTTCAGACAGCGCGCACACTCCACAGCCTTGCATATGCGCACACATTCACAGGAGACGTAAAGTGATAAGCTCGTGCAGGCACACGCACGACGCACATTAGCAAAGTTCCCCGATAGCATGCACACAATTAAACACTTTGCAAGGATGCATGAGCTCACCAAGGCAGGCGCACACAAACACAAACTCCCACACGCATTTCCATGCACTCACACATGCAAATGGAACTAATTCCTTAATTTCATAATGATGGGTATGAGAAAGTAGGGGATGTAAATTATTAAAGTGCACAGCAATTAGATATATATTGTATAACACTCCCAGAGAGGCATAAACTCGCCGACTCCTACAGAGCACATATAGGCGCACAGAGCAAGTAAGATACGCAAAAACAAAGAACACACATTTGTAGACATGCATGAAGAGCATTTTCGGCATGTTCAGGCACACACTGGCGAGCAAATCCACTCAAACGTACATCCGTGTGCCGTTGCACCCGGCAGTTATGATATCAAAGCTAATTATAGGTGGGCTTTTTTTATTTATGTGAAACTCCCTTTAATACTGGTTTTTGAAACATAATCTCTCGAAGACGATTACACCTCTGACATAACCAACTGCTCAAAGCTGCTTTGAGGATGTTTTTTTCTTTGCTCTGTGTGCTATATGTTAGTGTGCAGACTTGTGACAAACATTACTTAGCGCTCAAAAACAGCTCCGTGATTAGCGGTCATAAGATGGTTTAAACACAGTCTAATGAAGAAGATAATGGCTCAGTTTTCTAACTTATTATCTTTGTTAGATAAAGCAGATTTTTTTTTAAAAGTCCCTTTTGTCACTTTGACCGTTTTAAATTACCCTGCCATGGGCAGAAAATTCCCGCTTTGTCCTTCCTGTCTTGATCCTCTGACCTCCAGGTTAATGACAGGCCAACATCAAACACCACTAGCATCAAATACCCTTTTAGAAAAGGTATTAGAAAGGCTTATTAGATCTGCCCGCTTGTGTCGTTACAGAATTCAATCTCAGTGGTCAAACTCAGGACACATTTCACGGGAGACACTACCTGCTGTCCACAGCAGTTTGAACACAAATGTATTATTCATTTGAAATTCCTACATGACAACTTATCTGCACATATCCGTTTGATACAGGAAGCTGGACCTGTTACACATTTCATAAAGCGGGCTAAAGCGATGTCAAGGGTGAAGTGTGCATCCTCTGAAACATATGTGAGACTGACGATTTTATAGGACATTTCTAAATCTTTTGTGTCCATTTAGATTTTAGAGGCTTTTGAAACTGAATACAAATGCAAAGCCAAGCCATTAAACTGGGATTAATGGGCCCATGGGTAAATGGAACATAATTTATTCAATTACATACTGGTGTCATAGGCTGAAGGCTGCAGGGAAATATGATCCAGGATGTCATTAGTTATTTGATCCTTGCTTTAATGGCTGCTAAAACTGTGTTTGAACATAGCGACTGTTCAGTCTGGTTGCACTTCTCTTAAAGGAGTTAGTCTAAACTATGGCATTATGAACCGTAAGGCTGCTGATGGATGGCTGATCTGCTGATTTGTAGGCTCTCCAGTGGTAATATGGTTGAGTTCTGGTAAAGTGCGTCCTGTTGTGATAATAAAGTCTGGTTAGAATTAGCATTTGCTCACTTGGATTCTTGGTTGAGCCTTTTCTGAGATATAATTATGCCTCATCCCCTTCTCGAACCTTCAGATGTTGGGTTCCCCTTCAAGAAATGTAAAAACTAATTCTGGAACAAGTACCTCGGAATACCCAGGCCCGTTTGACATCTTTATTGTACAGCCAAGAAGGAACAAAGTATTTGTCTGCAGATCTTTTAAAGATCAACTTGTACTTAGGTTTTTAAAAGTGGTAAGTAGTTGCTTGTAGTCCATATAGACTTTAAAGTTCCCAAATCTTGGTTATTGAGCTTCTTCCAGTTCCAGAGGCTGCAGTTAAGTCTTTATAGGAGGCAGCCAAGCTCTACGATGCAACATTGTAATGCATCAAAGGTCTGCTGTGCAGTGTGTGTCTCTTCATTGTGTCTAACACCCTTGTCGTGATTGTGTCACTACTCCACCTCTTATCAGCCACAGCTCTCCGGTGAGGTGAAGGCCATCTACTGACATTCACTCCCTATCTTCACTCATTAGTTGAAAATGAGACTGCTGAAGAATCTCTTCAAATTCTTTTCCACTGCTCCCCGTTCCTCGCTCCACCTGACCTTGCTTTTGTTTTAAAGGAGAAACTACTTGGCCTGTATGATTAACGCATTGTAAATCACCCTGCATGAGAGCACGACATATTTAAATGCATGAAATGTTCATATAAAATGTATAACAGTTGGCTGTTAACTTGAAGATTTAATCTCCTTGCAGTTCAGAAGTCTTAAACAGCATCTTCTGTTTCTTATTTGCAAACACATACTGATTAACAAGCCATAGCAACAACAGGATGAGCTTTTGATTATTGTTTATTACTCAGCTCATTGACTTTCATCAAATATACAAGTCAAACAGATAAAAAGTTTCAAAGTCACACACACACACACACACACACACACACACACATGCTACAAAGTTAAGAGTAAGGTGATCCCTTTAATTTGTTTTCTCAGAAGAAATTTGCGTGTTTGTGTCAATAGTTGAGATATTGTAAACCTCTAGGTGAGCAATGTTAAAAGCAACATGTGAGTGCCCCTCCACTCACATGAAAATGTATACGTGTACGATCTAGGCTGGGAATTTCCCCCGGTAGTATCAAAACCAGTCATTTACCCCTCACGCAGCGGTTAAGCGATGTGCTCTCATACACACAGTGAAGCTAGTCAACCAAAAATGACACATGCTGATGTGTCCTTTTTGGTTGTTGGGTCACATTCAAGGCTGCTGCGTTTTGGCTCAAAGTTTGAAGCTTTAGAGAAAGGGGTGTGTTCGAACGTCTGCACAGCTAATGATATGGGTGCAACGTTTGGTCCTGCCACACACCACCAACCGCTTTTCTCCGCCATTACTGAATCCTGCAATCTTGTTTAGTTATAAAAATAAAATAGGGGAGATGGATATGGGGCAGAATGTGTTTATTACGACATCTTGAGCACGAGGCTCTTCTTCACGCAGTTACTGTATGCCGAGTCAGCGATCCTTTAGTCCGTGAAGACGTGACACATCACACACATTCATGATGCATATGAACACAAATGAAAACATGTTCAGGGTCCTCAACAGTCTCCTGTCCCTGCCATATGATGGAGCTTCTTATCCTATTTCTAAGGGAGAATCCAGCTGCTCTGTGGAGGAAACCTGTCCACTTGTATCCATCATCTCGTTCTTTCAGGCACTAAGGTGAGGGTAGACAGGGTTAACAGAGAGCCTTCCCTTTTGCCTCAGCTCTATCTTCACCACAACAGAGCACTCCAGAGTTCGCATTACTCCACACGCCACACTGATCCACCTGTCAATCTCCCACTCCATTCTTCATCGGCACTCATGAACAACACCCGGAGATACTTAAACTCCTCCACTTGAGGCATTACCTCACTCCTGACCCAGGGAAGGTATTCCAGCCGTATCCAACTGGGAGCCACGGTGCTGATTTACATCCCTGGAGCTTCACAAACTGAACTGTCCCGGTGCGAGCTGCAGATCATAGTTTGATGACAGCAATGGGACTGTGTCAGTTAGGTAAAACATTTTGCAAAGCTGGCGGCGCTCTGGTGTTTGATGGAGAAACCCTTTCCGGTTATCATATAACTCATCCTTTTTACATCTTTATTTGATGTTTCCATAGCTCACTATTATCACTCCTAATATCTGCTGGCAGTTGTCACGTTTAAACAGTGATTCCAGGTTCCAACCGCAGGGTAAAAGCCATCCCCTCTAGGAACTCACAATGTACTGACGCGTTGCTGGGTCATCAGTGCCCCATTTCGTACACCACAAAATGTCACTTTTGCACGAGCAACGGGTCCCGGCCTATGCATCAGTAACCGTCCCAGAGAAATAGCTGGCAATATGTAACGGGGGGCAGATCCCTCTGGGTTTTAAAGTGACAGTGAAGGGGGTATCAGGTGAGTTGAAAACTGACCTGAAGGTCTTTTGACCACGCATCAGTATGGTATGGGTGGGGAATAAGAATGTGTTGGCAGCTACGATCACGTTGCTCTTACGATCGTTATCTCAGAGTCCAGCCTCTCCCGCAGGTAGAAAGGTGCACTTGTGGCCAACAAACATTTCAAATGGAGTCGGGAGGCTGCGGAAAATGAGATCATAAAACACGTAAGAGGGTCAAACCAGGATGAGGTGTGAACAGCCAGATAAACAGACAAACTATGCTACATTCATCCGATGAAACATACAGGAAATTCAAGGGGAACCATTTCCTCATTATGATATCATTTATCATTCCCCACCACGAGCAGACATGGAGTTGCAGCTGCACTATCTTCTGCAGACTCTTCCACCTTGACATGTTGCAGGATGCTGATAAATTATTAATTTGATCAAATCGTCGTGAATAGTACTACTACAAATTGACCCTGATATACGATGACTTTATAAGGAAAAATTGTCATCCACGTTCTGTCGTGTTTAAACTCCAGATGGATTATCACATAATCCTAAAGGCCACATATATTGTGTTACAAGACTGCAGCAACTCTGCTGTTACAGAAAAGCGAGGAACAGAGGAAAAGAGGCAGTAGTCTGTGTGTGTGTGTGTGTGTGTGTGTGTGTGTGTGTGTGTGTGTGTGTGTGTGTGTGTGTGTGTGTGTGTGTGTGTGTGTGTGTGTGTGTGTGTGTGTGGGATCTGTAACGTTGGTGTTTGTCAGTTATTGATCCCAAATTATTTATGTCTTTGCCGTCTCATGTGTTTTACTTTCTGTTTGCCGTCTTAGGGTTCATTTTCACTTACTCCTGATCCTCCTTTCTCTTGCCATTTTACTTCCTCCCTGTCCTTCCCCCTCCTCCTCCAACTCTAAAGTGATTTAGTATCATGTGATTGATGATGGCCATTAGGAGCTTCAATATCAGCGTATCTTAGAGTTCACCAGATACGGCCCATGTAGCATCTGGCCATCCGTGTGTGTGTGTGTGTGTGTGTGTGTGTGTGTCTGTGTGTGTGTGTGTGTGTCTGTGTGTGTGTGCATACAAACTGTATCTCTGCATCTGTATTGCTGTGCCTGTGAGTCTGCAAATTATCCTTCAGAAAAAGCAGAGAAGCACACAGACACACATAAGTGTTTGTTTCCGAGTGCATCATCAGCGTGCATAAAGACACACACCTTCTTGCAAATGCGTGCCAAAAAGTTTATTAAATGTGTAATTAAGGTTCAGACAGCCTGAAGTGGTGCCACCACGCTTTGTTTCCTATCATTGTTGGGCAAAGGTGAAGACATATCCCCTGAATTCCTGAAGCCCCTAACCTCGGATATGTTTACAGCAGCTGATTGTTTCTGTCTTAATGGTACAAGAGAGGAATTAAATGTGTTTAATGGTGAATGAAAAACGACTTATATTAATGATTTTCCCTTACACTGCTTTTCTCTCTTGCCAGCTAAATTTCTCACTTGGGCAAATGCATCTGACAGCACTTTTTTTTTCTTTCTTATTTTGATACTTATCAGACATTTGCAGAACATTTTTTTTTATTTTTTATCTAACACAGGAAGCGAAATGTTGCTGCCTCGCTGCAGTGGATAATAAGACTCGGATTGTTGCATGATTACTCTTTAAAGATCAAATCATGAACGCAGTGTCTCTTAAAGAGGCATTTGGCCCTGCAGAAGAATAGGCTGAATATAAATGCCCTGATTTGTCTTTGATAAGCTGGAGAACAAAATAAAAAGGCTCAATAAACTTCACGCTGATTATCAGGTTTTTTTTTTTTCATAACCTGGCACGCTGTTGTTTGTACATTATAAACAGCAGCTTTGTCCTCTGTGGGTGTCTGATAAGAGGATTTGAGAGGTTTAAGGCAACAATACTTTGAACATACTGTAAGCTCTATATTTATTGTTCAGTTTTTACCTTTATCCCATTATGCCGCTCCACTCAGGATTACAATAAAGCATGTACTGGTTGCAGATGTGCCAAAAAGAGATATTTTCAATGGACTGCAGTGGTTTATATATGTATTAATGTAAAACACTAATAACACTTTCTTCTCAGTTTCTTCTCAAAATGACATTTTCTCCTGAGAGCAAGTGACTAAAGTTGAATCACCTTTGGGTTCAAGTTATTTTAAAAACCTTTAGTTGTGTTCTCGTGCAAGGAAGTGCCGTTATTATACTTAGGAGCGAATGCGATTGCTATTAGCCACTTTATTTAGCTTTAAAGAACAAAAGAAACATAAAAGTAAATGTTCTCTTCCTAATGTTGTTTCAACTATTTCACATCCACATAATTGTCATCATTATCATCCCACTACAAGATCCTTAAAACTTGTCAGTAACATCAAAGGAGCTACACTTTAACACCACAGGTGTGCAAAATGTTTTTAAACTTCCTGTCACAAGAAACGATGCATATCCTGATGACACAGGTAAAAAAAAAAATTCATCTGTGTTATATGAGGTTTCCCATGATGCAAGAGAGGGACAGCTATCTTCTAGTTTCCCTTTAATTCAGCCTACACCTCAACATTCCTTCTGGATCCGTATTCCTGTTTTAAAGTCGTGGTGATTATAAAGCACGCCTGCTGAGACCAATGCTACTTGTAAGAAATGTTTTGATTTATCTACTTCAAGTTTAGTTACCGTTTCCCTGCATTTCCCAGAAAGCATTCCCAGAGCCGTCTCAAAGTGGATAAATGTACTCCAGTCAGCACAGGATTTTATATTTATGAGTTTTCTCTTTTCTCATTTTCTCTCATATTTTATAATTTCTTTGGAAAAAGTGATTTTCTAAAAGGCATGTCTTGGGGAAAATAATATCAAGGCTATGATGGATTTCTCTCTGTATTCTTGCTTCAATCCAGTGAAAAATGGTGAACTCCGCCGGGGCTAGTGTGGAATTACCTTGACGTCATCCCATCCACTGCACATGCACAAATGAATAAGGAGGAAAAAAAAATCAGAACAAGAAAGGGGGCCATTTTCCATGACTTGAGTTAAAATGGACCTGTTAGTAACAACATACTGCCAAATCCTAATGCCACAAAATGAATGCAGAACACTGAGTGTGTCCATCTTATTTATTTTTATATCTCCAAGCATAAAACCTCCAACGCTGTTGACTCGCCAACCTAACTTACTCAGGCACCATGCCGTTCGGCCATCCGGGCAGTCACAGAAGTACCGAGAAATCAAATGATATAGTCGGGACAAAGCTATTGATGAAAATTTGAATAATCTCCCATATTGGCTGCTATGGAATTGTCCATTTCAAACCTTTTTTAGTCTTTATCCCTTTCCTTCTTCTCTTGTCAAGAGGTTGCCTGCCCTCTGGTCTCTCTGTCTCTGTTCTCTTTTCTCCCCCTGCGTCAATCTATCTCTCTCCAGCCACAGACTGTCACCTTATGTTTAGTGTGAGCACGAAAGAGGGGAGAAAAAGAGTGAAAGGGACGCAGGGAAGAAGAGGAAGCTATGCGTGGAAAAAAAAAGAAAAGCCACGAGAACAGTGTGGGAGCTTAGCATGGCAGCTGAGATGGGGTTTTGTCTTTAAGGTTTCTGGGTGTGCGGGTGTCCGACCAGCCGAACATTTCTTGTCTTTGGGTTTGTTTGTCTGCAAACCCGTTTTCATGTGTGTGTGTGTGTGTTTGTGTGAGAGAGCAAGGACGCACCCTCCAAGGCCAATCCTCGATGGGGGGTCATTCATGATTTCATCACCCAAGCTCTCTCAAACACTTTTTTTTTTCTCAGCTCCTTTTTGCTTCTTTCCCATGCTCTCCTTTTTTTTTTTCAAAACTGTCCTACAGCTTGCTTCACACTGTGTTTTCTTTGCTCTCTCCACTATTTTGTCTACCTCGTGTTTTCAGTCCCCCCCCCCCTGTTTTTTCTCATAGGTGTATTTCAACCACTTTTCTCTCATCTTTTCTCCTGGTTTTCTTGAATGCGCGCCCTGTGTTTAGGACATTTTCATTCAGTTTCTATTAGATTAAGTCCGCCTTCTGTCCTTTTCTCTCAGCTTTACATTTTCCCTTTTTTGTCTTCTTGTCCAGTCTGCCCATCTTTTAGTAAAGCAATGCAGGGGCATGAATCAGACCTTTAAAAAAGAAAAAAAGAAAAACATATTTATATAGCAATGTGCAGACATGAAAACAGCGAAGTAACAGAAGCACAAAAAATTCAAGTGCAACTAAAATGCAAAATTGTATAAATTATGACTTCTTTTTCTCACAAATTTCTTTGAAATGAACAACAGAATAAGTATGCATAAATATCCTTTTTTTTTCACTGGCGGCAAGCATTCTGCATGACCCAAGGATTACTATTATCTGCAATTTTGCGGTCGTTGCAGCTGAGCCTCAATTATGAAGAAGAACATTTTATCATGAGTTGGCCGCCTCCTGGGCTGCAAAATGAAGCCAGCACCAAGTGCCTCAAAGTTCTTCCAGTGACCACTTAGGGTGAGCTTAGACAAGCGATGAAGCCCCACTTCAAGGCCAATATCAACATGTTTACAGCATGTTACAAATAGAGTGAATTTTCCCCTTAATGACAACAATGGACAGGTGAGTTTGCCACGGCAGCCTCTCTGCAGACATGCACGGCATCCTCAAGTTCACGCTCTCTTTCATGTTCCATTTTACCTCAGAAACCTAGATGGCAGAGGATAACACCAAACCCGAGGCTCCCAAACAGCTATCTGCTGACAGTACCCCTTGGCTGTTTCATGATCAAAGAGCACAATATAATGTCACCATAGCAACATTTTTTAGAAGATAATCATTGCACAGGTGTTACCTGCATCCATTGCTACACTTTGTTGAAAGGATTATCAGTTTGCAGTGCATAAAAGAAGATATTTACTTTAGTAGTATAAATGTTAAATGAGTTGCAGTTGTGAGGTGCTGCAAATATATAAACCCTGTCCCTGTAATTAAATGTTTCAGATGAAGGGTTCCATCAGACAGCCACAAGGGAGCAATAAACAAGGATTTGAGGAAAACAAATATTTGAAGTAAAATCACATCTCACCCCCCCCCCTTCAGTAAAGACTGACATTCTCTGTTTGGTACTTGATTTTAAACGAAATTGCCATCTAACTGTAATATACAAAGATGACTTTACAGAGTCATAGATTTTATGTCAAAGTAGGATTTGGACCTATGATTTAGGATAGCAGAACTAACAGGACTAATAAAGAAGTCATTCACTTTAGGTGAAGGAAGGTCTTGCTGACGTAGGGTATCCAAAAATCAGAAAACAAAATCCAAGAACATAAACCAACAGGTAACGCAAGAGACTTGAGGCTGAAGAGCTGATAAAAAGAGGTAAACACGGAAAGGATGGCCGATGTACAGACACATGGGATCAGACCACTGGGTGACTATTTCAATGTTATTTATATAGCGTCTATTACAACACAAGTTGTCTCTAGGTGCTTTTCCAGAGACCCAGAAACTATCTGGGCTGAAACTGAGTTCATTAGATTATCATGAATTAAGACGTGAGAGATGATCCACATTTAGTAGATTTATTTCAGCAGTTGCATGCAAGTGGGTCAAACATACATCAGGCGTCTCGACGCAGAAATGACACAGAGAGTCGTCAGTACAACGGTCTTACAGAACTGAGCTCTGTGCTTTTTAGACAAAACAACGTGCAACTCTGAAAACAACATGTTTGCAGCTGTGTCAGACAGCTTAAACCCAAACTGCACAGACACAATACTGGTCTGAACTGAGTGGACTCATAATGACCTCACAGAGGGACCGGAAAGTTCCATCACAACACATACCATGACAGGACCAACAGAAACACGATTCTCGTGTCATTTTCTGTGATTTGAGGCCCGAGTCATTTTTAAGGGCCTTAATATCCAAGTCGGGCTTCAAGCACAGTCAAAAAGTGTCTGACACAAACCTCCACATCTGATTCTTTTTAACACTCTTCTCTAATTCATTCCACAGGTTGTTTAGGGCATATGCTCTTCAAAAGCCGCTGATTAAATTAACAAACATGCTCAAGACCAAACCACCATCTTGCAAACCGCAAAAAGGATTGTGTTACTGATGCCTTCTCAAAAACCAAGGCTACCCTGTTCCTTGTTAACCATAATTAGTACCATTGACATGGTGTAGTATGAGTCACCTTAAACAAATTAAAAGATCATAAAGAATGTGAGTCTTGCCAGTTTCACTTATGTAACTCACTTGTAAGGGACAGTTACATGAAGATGCACTGGTAGGCACCACAAGGGGACAGATCCATGTATTGTTGTTGCCAGATTCACAAGACCATGTGTACATATGTTTCTCTTTGTATGAATCTCAGTCATTGTGAAATGTTCTGCACGTGCAGGGCCCAGATTCCTACTTTCATCTTTATCCATGAATGAGTGAGGCCCTGACCCACAGGCTAATTTGCACATGCAAAACATAATTTGCCGCACAACTCGGTAGACACGAGTCAAAGCAACAGCAAAGTGCAATTTTGCAAAATGTGAAAATGAGATACTCATCAGAGAAGAAAAAAGAAGAAAGAAAAGAAATCTGTCTGATTTGGCGGTTGCAGTACTGGAGTCATGAACGGAACAAAAGCTCAAAAATTACCAGAAGCTGTCATTTTATGAATTTTCAGAGCAAAGGACCCTGGAGAAAGAAAAAAAAAGCTTTATTACAAGCAAGAGGCCAAAAAGCCCATCGGCTTTTACAAGGACATCATTAGGTGTCTGGGAGGAGTACTGGCATCCCAGCTGTATCGACAGCGGATAAACACTTAGCGTAGGTGATGCAATTTTGCATGGAAATGATCTGGAGCGAGATACAGATAGATGAAGTATGTTGGCTGTTTTTAAATAGCCTTTGGAAGACTAATGGCCCTTTCAGACTAACCACGGCACCACCGAGCTCTGAAAGCCATTCATTTCAATGGCTTCCGCCGTCTCATGATGGTTTGTTGGTGCACCAAGGAAAGTGTGCGCGGACTGCGTAGCACAGCAAGTTCACAAAATACCATATGACAAATGCTGTTTCAGCCAATAAACATGAGGTATCCATCCAGGCACCACACTTAAAATGAGAAGGTAATAAATTTAAAAAAAAAAAGCTAAAATGTGTGTGTGGGTGCATTCCTTGAACGATGACACAAGTCTGTAGTGATTGTTTCTTTCCTCATAGGACCACTATCAGAGCAGTGCGGCTTGGTGCTGCTTTACATGACAGCTTTACTTTTGGACAAACGAACAGTGTTTTTTTTTAGTGGTTTATAAACCTCAAAATAGTCATAATCATCAACATCAGAGGATGAGAAGAGTCTGACCTTAATGCGACCTGAAATGACACCAGTTCAGGTTCATACTGAAACGATTCTTTTCTCTTCCTAGATGAGACAGTAGCAACTTACAGTGACATGGACAGCTGCTGCCACCACTTGGTGAACATGCAGACTATGTAAATTATCCTTAATTTGGTCTTGAGAATCACTTTGTTCTAATGTAGGAAAGGTTGCAAATCCGTTGTTCATAAGTAAGGGACTATCTGTAAACTAAACAAGCCTTGCAGCTCACCATCAATTACCACATTTTACAAGTATTATGTTATTCCTGAAGATCAGAAACCGTCTCCTCTTAAAAAAATGGCTTACTAATGATTTCCAATGCAGTCAGAGCAGCCACCTTTACACACAACCGTAATGCAGTCTAATCCAATTCACTTTATTTGTGTAGCACCAATTGACAACAAAAGGACTTGTCCAGTGAGTGCTCCACCCTTTCACCTTAAGTGATCTCTGACGATCTCCACCACATTCCTGGGACCTTTAAATGTGAATAAGTGGGTATAAATAATGAATGGAAGTCATCTTAAGGCACTTTACACAGAAATAAAGCTCAATATAGTTAAATTACATACATACATACAATTATATTCCAGTTCAGTCCAATTCATTGTAATTCAGTTAATTTTGAGATTGACAAATTATATGACGCCAATTAAAAATAAAAATAAAAAAACATTCTAGCGATTAAACCCAACAGATTGTGTTAAATTGTCACCTTTGAGCAATCTTCAGCAAGCACAAGACGACAGTGGAGATTAAAAGACCCAAATAATAAATCTAAAAGAACCTTCAGCATAACCAGACTGATGGCCATCTGCCTCGACCGATTACGGAAGAAAAGAGACAAGAGAGACAAACAAACACAGAGAGATCAGTCCAGTGATGTCCACAAAAGAGAACAATGTTAATTGCAATATTAATGACACATGCATGCAAGAAGACTAATGAGAACAAAGTGAGGACAGAGCCCAGTGCATCCTGGTAGGTCCCCCGGCTATCTACGCCTGAAGAAATGGTTGATGGCACCCGAGCAAGCCATACTATACGTTTTATCAGAAAATGTTGAGCCCAATCGTAAGGGTGGAGAGGATGTCTGCTACCCAAACACTAACTGGAAGCTGGTTCCACAAGAGAGGAGCCTGATAACCGAAGGCGCTACCTTCAGGAACCACTAGTAAGCCTGCAGGCTGCAGGCTGCAGAGCAAAGTCCCCTTGTGTCCACAAATACAAAAAGAAAATATCATTTAAAATTACAAGAATGAAAAACTTAATAATATCAATATCACGCTTTTGTAGTGAGACTATTTTGTTCCATGTTCCATTCCAATATTTTGGGGGTTATTTCTTGCACTTTACCATATATTTCCTGATAGATACCAGTTTGTTTGTAGAAAATGGGTATGGATGGTTTTTGTGAGCGTCTGGCCCCTGGAGTTGTCTCCATGTTGGGATTTTATCAGGACCGGTTTGGTCTCATGAGAAACGGGGACACAGGAGGCGCTCACAGTGCAATGTGTGTGAACAGTGCATCAACGAACATTATTCACATTCAAAATATTATGAAAATAGAAGGCCTTGCCTCTTTTCCCTCTGAAGTGAAACACAGCAAATGACCATCTTCTATGAAATCCCTGTTCTGCGCACACACACAAACACATACCGACAGAACAACAGGACTTATGGAGCGGCTCCCTCCGTCTCTCTGCAGTAGATGCAAACACTCTCACATTCATACACACCTCATTGGCATGCCTATATGCCTGCACATGTCCTGTCAGACCTAAGAAGGCATTTAAAACACTAACAAGGCTTCTATTCACTTTGGCGTCACGCCAGCCTGAAACACACACAAACACGCGTGCATGTGCGCACATACAGAGTCCATCCAAAAACCGATAAACTTTCAAATTATTCAGAGACGGAAACACACGCACACACACATCAAGGAGCATGCTGACATGCACACACTCACCTCTTTAGCTAGAGTTCTTCAATTACACAGGAATATTTTGATAGAAAATTCCCTTACACACCAGGTGGCTGACCCCCTGGTGCTGAAAAAACACACACTTCCCTCACTTACTCTCACACACATTTCCATCAGCCAGATGAAATTGCCCTTCAAAGTAACCACACTTTCAGCAGCAGCAGCAGCAGCAGCAGCAGCCACGAGCAAGTCACCGCCACCGCTTCCAGATTTTATTTTATTTTTCCTTCTTCTCTGCGTCTCGGGGCAGCGCTGCGTTATATTGTCTAAACGGATCTGAGTGTATTATTGTGAGTTTGTGTGTCGGCAAAGAGGAGAGAAAAGGTCTCTCGTTGGTGGCATTTGTGTGCCGCAGCACGGAGCGTTTAGCCGTGTCACATTCCATCCACATTCAGCGAATACCGTAGCCTGCCCTTTGATACGCTCTGGCACATATATATAAACACACACAGCCAGACACACAAGTGACACACAGAGTTCCCATTGAAGTAAAAAAAAATATGAATTGACCATTCACTTTCAAGTCATTTCCACTTCTGTCTGCAGGCAAACCAAAGCTTAACCTTGGGTTTCTCATCCATCAGCTGTCCGATCCTGCCAACCATTCACACTTTAATAACATTAAATCTCATAAAGAGATAACACAGAAGGGTGCTAATCCATATAAATATGAATTTAAGAGGTTAAAAATATCTTAAATATTTTATGAAGGGGAATTACATCTAACACATTTGCTAGACTTTAGGGATGTTTTGTTTGCTCTTCAGTGATAGAAAATGAGCTTCATTGTGGCTTGTTTGTTTACACTAAAATGCCATAGGGCAAGGCAATTAAGAGAATAATAAGACAAACAAAGAAAATCCAAGTCACATTTTAAAGCACAAACACAGAACCACTCCAGCGTTCACAGGAGACTACCAAATTATTTTTAATAAGTTACGTTTTCCTCTCTCGAGCCAACATTCATAAATTGATCCAGGGTGCAGCTTTACTTATGAATATGTTTTCAATGTACTTGTCATCTCAACATTTTTTGAGTGTAATTTGAAGTCTGATTAAAACTTTGCAAAAGTGCATTTGGAGCATCAGCCCTTCTTGAACATTCAGCATTAAAATGGGACTGAGAACAACGAGCTGCAGTCTCTTTCAATGCAGTTTCAGCGTAATGGACAGCGGGCCCAGACCGGCACTTCACCTGCCAGAAGCACACTAATGTGTTTATAATGAGGATAAGGTGTATTATGACTAATTTCACAACGATTGAATATCCATTTGAATCATCGCTGATTGCTGGTCTTTTTTAGCTCTTATACACAACGTTGAGCAAAGGAGTCTTTGTAATGACAGAATTTTCTCTTGTTTTGACTGTCGGCACATTTCAAATTTTCTATTCCCTCCTGAGGGTGAAAGAACTCCGTAGTGGGTGGATGGCATACTTTTATTCAAATTATATAAATGTAATTTTAATAGTTTCTTATTTACTTTCATAAGTCATGGGTTCAGTCATTTTTAAAACTACTTACAAAACCTTGAAAAGATTATTTCTGTCACTTACAGACAAAGCAAATAAGAAACTTTTTTTTTTCTTTTTCTCAGCTCTAACTTCCAATTTGTTGAGACTAAAAAAGTTAAATAAGCAGATACTGAATGTAGGTAGGAGGCTGCATTGTTATGAGAGGAGCCCTCCCGACCTGTGGTCTTGGCTCGGGCTGCCCACAGTCTTGTCCAGTCTGCTGCTGTGTGGGAAAATGATGGCATGTACGTATTTGTGCTGGTGTGCGTGCGTGTGCAGTCAACCCCAGTGGCTTTTTTTAATGGAAGCAGGTGACGTTTAACAGCAGAGGGTAGAAAGGCCAGAAAATTCCTAAACATTCCACATCCAGTCCATTTCCAGTTCATGAAGTTGTTATTGTTGCTTGTAAAATGACGGAGTAAAGCATTTCAGCAACACACATATATAAATAAAAATCTCTCTTGCAAACATACTGTGTAATAAAGGGTTGACATAATTAAGATTGTGGAGGACACATCCTGCAGGATGTGGTTATGCATTTTCCAAGCAAAGGAGGAAGAAAAGATTAGTGTAATTCTGGGATGCTGTATTTACTCATAACAGAACTGACAGTGGTTGGGCAGCGCTAACTGTTTCGGAGACCAGTGAGAAGAACCCGAGGCTGTCTTTTTTTTTTTTTTTTACCTCTCTAGGGGCTCCTCGACTCCGGGGTCTTGAAGAGGTGCTGTTTTTGTTTGGTTTTTTTCCGTCTTTCTTTTTTCTCCCTCCGAGTCCTTGCTGTTTGTCGGCTATGTGTGCTGAAGTGTGACAGGTGTTGTCAAATCCAGGTGCAGCACAGCACAGCTGTCTCACCTCAAAACAGTGATCTGAGCTTTGCTTCAATCAGAGTCCTGTGTTGTCCCCGCGGGTTTCTCACGATCAAACCCTCCGCCTACTCTTATTATTTTAGCTTTTCACATAATTTCGTGGTAACCAAGAAGGAGATGGAAAACCACTGAGAATGAGTCAGTAATTGACATTTAAAGTACAAGTGGGGTGTTTTTAAACCGATAAATAACATAGAGAAAATCTTTTGAGAGATACGCCGTTGTTTTTTTCTCTTCAACACGTCTTCCTTTTTTCATTGAACAGAATCAGTTTTCAGGTGTTTAAGGTCAAACTCAAGAGCCATGCGAGAATTTTTTCTGAGGAAAGGTCTGAACCTTGAAAAATGCTCTCATACAAGGACGTGACTGATCAGAGAAAACATAGAGCTGACGTAACTCTCTCAGAAGCAAATGAGGGTTGAAATGGCGTTCAAACTATGAATCGTAGCTTTTTGTTTTTAGTACAGCCACTGCAGTTTTTCTGTCTGTGTTACTGGATCTCATTTCTCCCCCTCCGCCATTTCCCGTGCATCTGTCCTGCTCGTGTACAGTGGAGATGGAGACAGCTATGGTGTAAACTTCTGTCTAATCTGCAAATCCCTTTAATTATCACACAGCCGTTATTTTCCCTATCATAATCCGCTCCCCTACGAGGCCCCGACCATATAACCAGAGAGCAGCCATGTGTCTGCAAACAACCCGTGAAAGAAGAATAATTAAAAACTGAAATATTTCAATATATAACATGTACAGAAGTGAATTACATTTTCAGATTGAGGTGGCGACCAGCAAGGTGACAGGGTTGCGTTGTATCAAAAATATTCATTTGTTGTAACAGACAGTCAAATATTTGCTCCCTAATATAGAAACATATATTATCTTTCACTGTCGCCTCTTAAGGAACACAACACAAAAAAATACAAATTTCCTTCTTTTTAAAGCTAAAGTATTATTTATTATCTTCTTTTTTTTGCCTTTGTGCTGTCTTTAATATGAAATTCAAGTAATATGGACCATCATCTAAATACACTGGCAAAAAGGTTTATAAAAATAATAAAATTTGAAAGAAATATTAAAGGAAATATAAAAAAAGGTTTTATTCATATACAGTATTTTCAGAAAGTATTTAGACTTCTTTCAACACATTTAATTAATTTCTCTTCAGGGATTTATTGAATATTTTTTTGAATGCATTGAATTGAATTAAACATGCTGTTAGTTGTATGTACTTATGCTTTGTGACGCCTGCTGACACTTCAGAAGATGTAATCCACTGTAATCCATCTGAAAACTCTTCCACATGGTCCAAGCTGCACATTAGCAACATTTGAATATCATTTCTTTTTTCATATGGAGTTTATTTTGTGGGATATCTAAAGTAAACCTGAATTATATTTAAAAGATAAGAAAAAATGGGTTTGCTTTCTCAAGTAATGGTTGTTTAGCCTTTTTACAGGTTTTTCCTAAAACCGAGTGTTAGAAATAGTAATCGCTAGATTCTCTACTTAAGTGATTATGAAAATATAGCAAAGAATATGTAAAAAATATTTGAAGCAGACTGAAAGGATTCGCACAGGTAATGCACAATTATAGTCTTACAAGCTGACAGAGATGACATCTGCCAAGCTCAATTTTGCTCTTATCTCTAAAGCACATCCTGAACTCACTTTGAGTGATGGAGGTGTTTAAGGGCTTTTCTGAGGCTGTTACAAGCAGAGAAGGGCACACTAACCAGTTTCAAGAAAAAAAAATGGATTGTGGTGTTTTTTGCATTTGATATTCTGAAAATGTTTAATCAGTTTTGACCATTTCTTTTAATGTTCTCTTTGAATTTTTCTTTCCCCCTCTAAGAATCGTTTGCATTTTGGTGAGAAAATATCAGGTTGGGGTGTTTTTTGTCACTTTACTATAAAATTGTTTTCTGAATGATGACAGGAACACGGAAAATTGTTGAAATGAAATGGCAAATAGCACACTTTACCTTTTGTGCTCCACAGATTTCAGAGACCGTTCATGAATAAGGTTTTAGGTGATGGTTTATTGCCGCGAGAAGGGTAGATGGAGGAGTAGTCTAGTGAAGAGATGGGGCTGTAGTAGTGTAGTGGTTGGTTGGCAGGTTGGAGAACGTGTGCTGCTGTGACAGGATTCCTGGAAACCAACAGAGAGCGTGAACATTACAGCAAGGCAGGGACATGAAGATAGATAGATTCAAAGAGCCAAGGATCTCTTTTGAGACCTCAGTATTCTGCAATTATAGTCCATTCATCTATTTTTTTCCACGTACCCGAGGTCAGGTCACAGGGGAAGTAGCCTAAGCAGGGAAGCCAAGCCTTCCCTCTCCCCAGCCACCTCGTCCAGCTATCAGGGAGGATTCCAAGGCATTCCCAGGCCAGCAAAGAAACACAGTCCCTCTTGCGGGTCCTGTGTGCGTCGAATAAGTTTCCCAAATTCAAGAATTTTATCATATTTGAGTTATAGTGACGCCTATGGACATAATTTGAAAAAATTAGGTGTGCTTCCAAAGAATCCCATATCGATTGTTAGAACCAAATTGCATTAGTTTTGACAGGTTAAATCACAAGAAACCGGCCAAGGAATGATTTTTGCGATACACCTCCAAATTTCATTGGTCTGTAACATTCATAATTGATGATTCAATCAAAATTCTTTAAACAATTTTTCACCACCATTGCAATGTTGGCCTCAGACTAATTTGCTTTATTTTCAGTAACAGTTTTTTTCTAAGCGATGGAAAAACGTTTCAGCAGAAATAATGTGATTGGATGGGATTGATCTGAGAGCTCCAAGGAATAGGACAAGTAAGGGATTTTTGTTGTAGCTGCATGGTTCTTGAGATATGATTCAAAAAGCATATCTTTGTATTATCGTACCACAATTGCCAGAGGTCCGGTTGCAAACTGGACTCTATATACCAAGGCTGGTTTGTGTACGATGTATTGTTTCGGCTGCCCTTGGACTTTTGCGGAATAGGGTTTCAGCAGCTTTGCCGCTTGGTCCCTGAACTAGTGGAAAGGAGAATGGACGAAATAGTGCTGGCTTTTTGTCCATGTAAGGATGGCTTGAGGGTACATAACACAAGTTTAAATCAGTTGTAACCTCTGATGGAGCAGGAAAATGTGCTCTGGTTACAAAAAAAAAAAAAAAGAAGCTCAGGCTCAGACCATTAGTCATGCACACAGACCACTTAGTCTTATTAGTCTACAAAAAAAGCTTAATATTTCAGAACCATTAACAAGTAAACAAACAGAGAAGCTTCCTTGGCACCGTAAGTCAGGCCACAGCCACTTAAGGTTATTGTAAACCAAATATTTCATATTTTAAACCATCAACTACAATAAAGAGATATGCTCTTTGTCCAGTGAGAGTGCAGTGCGCCCTCTTAATCTGCTGTCTTTTCTTTTTTTTTCTCTTTGCAAAACTATTTTCACTCCATGTCACATAGCGTGCATTAAGTCTCCATGCCAGGTTTGAAGACTGTGTATTGGTTACCCTCCAGTTAGAACTGTCTCCTGGGAAGCAGGAGGCAAGTTGGAAGTTATGGAGTATGCAAAGAGAGAATCAAGGAGAATCAAGAAAATAAAGAATGGGAGCAAAAACTTGATTGTGTTTTTCTTCTCTTTTTGCACTAATGCAACTGTTTGCATTTATCCTCCGACAAGCTCCCCGTGCTGCTACTTTTGACACGAGGCGTTTTTGGTTTGACGGTGCAGTCAGTGCTTCTACTATAATATCATTCTGAGTGACAGATTTTTATTGCCATTCTCATCTCCAATGTGATTATTCCCATCTTTTTTGATTAGGTTTCCACTCATCAATATTCCATGTTACAGCTTTGTCAGCAGCTCTTTAGTTCAGCACCAACTTTGCCTTTATTGAGAATATTATAGGCTCAACAAATGGCCATGTGAAGTATCTGTTTTAGATTATTTCATTTTGTTTGCTGTTTTGAAGTTTCCTCCAGAGTAGGTGGACTCGCTATGGGATGTTTCTGGGCTAACCTTGCGTGTGGTTACATACAGATTCACTTATGCACAGGGTCTTATTTACCATTCTTTTCTCCCTTGCATTTGACAGGGATCTCTGTAATTAGTTTGGCCGAGGCTGCTCTGCAGTTTTTTAATGGACTGAAATTATTTCACCGCATCAGCAGAGAGGTTTGGAAAAGTTCATCCAACTTTGTGTGTAGGAAGTGGTGTGTGAAAGCATTGAGTATATGTTTGTGTATGTGAGATTAAATTTGGGTCTGCTCCATTGGGTTTTTGCATGAATGCGAGAGCAGCTCTGTTGTAAATGTGATAATGACTTATTGATCTGATGACAAATGAATTTGTCACTATGGAAGTCTGCCTGTTGGTCAGCGTGTGACGTCTTTCTTCATCTTATTCCCGTTCCTCCTCCAGGCTCCAGTTTCAGTGTTTCTTCTTCTAACTGTCTCGCGCTTATGCTGCAAGTCTCCTGTTTATTATCACCATCAAAATGATATGAAGGAGAGGAGAAAGCAGCCCGCCTTGTGTTGTGTTTTTGGTCACAAAAATAAGTTTCATGCAGTCTTAACCATTGCAGAAGCCCCTACATCCTGCATCAAGGAGGACAACCATGTCCTGCAGCTATCCTCAGCGTTACTGCAGCTGTTTCCAAATCATCCTTTGTGAGACTGATGCAAGGAGGCACTGTAGCAGGGTTACATTAGAAATGCTCTTTGAAAAATTAAGGCAATTTCCATTGTAAAATATGTTTAAATCATTTCCTTTTGTTGGCTTTCTGTGTGACTGATATGCTGTATTTCATTAACGTGTCTGATCTTTTATGTGTGACCAGACTCCATCCTGTAAGGCTACGTTCTTTAATAACATAAAGTGCTCTCTAACAAAGTTGCTCGCAAGAAGGCACTATATAAATAAGTGAATCTGTCCCGTTCATGTCAAGTATCCACGTTGAACTTGCATTTTTTGTGGATGAAGTATTTATTAGATTTAATATGATTCACGCACATGTCCTCAGACATCTCTTGTAAAATCTATAACTGTAAACCATAAATGGTGACCAGGTCTAATTTTTCGAAGTGAAACTACATCAGAAGTCTGCCACCTGCAGCTTCAAGACTTCCAAAGCATGTAAACAGAGGTGGATGAACTAAACTTACATTATGTTCTGTGTGTATATATATATATATATATATATATATATATATATATATATATATATATATATATATATATATATATATATATATATATATATATAGTGTTGGAGTCTAATTTACTATCAAACGTCATCACAAAACACCTTAACAGAGAACGCTGTCAAGCATAATCAACTCTAAAAAGTCAGTGTCACATTCAGTCACATTATAATACAATTTAGTCTAGTTCACCATAGTAACGTGATTTTAGTTTTAATACCATTTTTATTCCTTACACTTACAAAAAGCGGCGTAGCTAAGGAAACAACAAATTGTATCAGAGGCACAAGGTATCACAAAACTCATTGTCCAGATTAAATCGTGGATTTGATCGGTGAATCAGATCTGCTTTCCATTCACTTTGAGGAAAAATATGATGCTGAAATTTAGGAAGTTCTTGCCGACAGCCTGAGATAAAAAAAAAAAAAAGATCTTAAATGAATTTAAAAGTTCACTATTCACTTTGAGTTGCATATTAAATTGCAGTACAAGCTATTATGTAAATTATATTAATATGCATATTGTATATATCTGCAGCGTAAACATTCAAATATATGTTGCCGTTTTAAAGCAACAGGTTTTTTTAAATGCTTTGTGTAAGAAGTTGGTACTTCTTAAACTTCTTACACTTTCACATGGCGTTCTCACGCTGCAGCATCTTCATACCGAAGGAGGTTTGTCCTCAAACCTTTTACCATCAGGAAGGTCAGGAAGCTTTTTGAGTTTCATTGCTCCTCCGCCAGCCATGACGGCTGTAGTTGACTGTCTCTAGTTTGCTCTGGTCACGTGACTACACACTGTGCTGCATGTATCTTTTCACTGCAATTGTAATCAAGATTTAAATAGTTATTGGGAACTTTCATTACTTTAAAAAGCAAGAGTGGCATGTGTGTGGGATTTGTATCTGTATGTATGAGACAGTTTTTCTTATTTTTTTCCTCTCACATTATCCGACAAGATAAAATTACTCATTAGAATGTCTCTCTTTTTTATCAGGGCCATTACCCTTTACACTCTATTTAACAGGGTTTGTTTTCTTCACAGTTTGCTTTTGCCCTTACCCACTGTTTAATTAGGTCCAGACATTAAAAAGTACTTGGTAATTTATTGGTATTTCAGCTAAATAATAGAGTTGAAAAGCTTGGTTTCCTCGGTTCCCAGGTTGATGAGACTAACCCCATGAGCAAACAACACAAAACATGCCGAACATATTAAAGAAACTTCCAGTTATAATACATTTACAAGTTCCACTGGGTGTCTTCAAAGAAATACTGAAGATTTCTTTTAAAGTCCGTGAAGTGCTGCAAGACAGCGCTGAACACGCGCTGAACACCTTTTGCATTACAACTATATACCGCTGCAGTCTGCGAAACAGGTGTCATTTTATGCCAAAAGAACCTGCTCGTGTTGGCTTTCATCAGCCCTTCTTTGTGACGAGTCGTTCTCCAAACGCGTGGAACTTTGCTAGCCGCCGCATGTGTGAAAAAGTTTCCCCCTCGGGATTTGTGTGTTTGTCGGGGGAGGAGAAGAGGTGTTGTCTGATGCCTCTAAAGGAGATTAATGAAAGAACTACTACAAACAGGGAAGGAGGGCAAAGACGAAGGGGATGAGAGAAAGGCCACTAGGGAAGGAGTTGATGGGGAGGAGGGTTGCAGTGATGGTGTGTGTGTGTGTGTGTGTGTGTGTGTGTGTGTGTGTGTGTGTGTGTGTGTGTGTGTGTGTGTGTGTGTGTGTGTGTGTGTGTGTGTGTGTGTGTGTTGCTTGGGGAGTCCTGTGTGAAGTCCATTCATGCCTGCTGAATGGAATTCTTTCTCCTTCTCTCTTTGGTTTTTCCTTTCACATATTTTCACTCCCTCACAGACCGACTCTCTCCATCATCTGGTTATTCTCTCTGCCCCCCCCCCCCCCCCCCCCCCCCCCCCACTCTATGGTTTATATCCTTCTCTTGCACCACATTCCTCCTGTCCTGCCTGTCACGGCCTTATGTCTGTGATGTCATTCAGGACAAAGAAGCCAAGCTTGCCAGGAATGTGAGACTGACTGAGAGGGTGAGACAGCGAGAGGGAAGGAGTGGGAAAGAGTTAAATGCGGGGAAAAAGCGGATGATAGAACTTTAAAAGTCATGAAAATGTCAGAACGCTCAAGAGTATAAGACAAACAAATGATGTGCTTGCTGCAATGTCCAGGACATCTTGAAATATCCTCCAGTTTAAGATGGCGTGCAATGATTTTTTTTTCCCCCTCTGAGCTCAGGAAAAATTTGCAATAAATATATATAAACTGGCTAAGAGTATTGAGTGCGTTTGTGTCTGCAAAGAAGAGAAATTTTCGGGGTTGGATGACTTACAGCAAGTAGGTTGAGACCAGAGGTTAAGGAGACGGGCTTCTGCCAGCCTTCTGAAAACACAGTGACAAGCAGTTTGCTACTCAATTTGTCTCATTAAAAGCAAAAGACACCAGTTGTGGCTTTAGGAGAGGTTGTGACAAAAAAGTTCACAGAGTTAATAACTCTAGTTTAAAACCCTTTGAACTAAACTACTGCAACTTACAACAGGGGTGCCTGTTTCTCACAGAACTCTTAATTTGTATGCCGTCTGTGCTGAATGAGTACGGTAAATTTCCATGCGAATCGTTAGAAAAAAAACTTCATAACCCAAAGGCATCCAAAGCGTTCCCCACATTCTTGGTTTTGATGGGTTTACCCAAATCTTGTACAGTTCTCTTTATGCGTTAGTGTTGGTTTACCCCTGCTCTTTTCTCGGTTAGACTCCTGTTTGTCTAACCAAGAAAAGAGCTTGTCTCGCTTAAAAAAGGCTTTGTCTAATGCTTTTCTTGTCTTTTTTTTGTTTTGTTTTTTCTTAATTAATTTTACTCGCATGTGAGTTCCTCTGTTTTACCCTGTTACAACTTTCCACAACTACTTTTTCCATGAGTGATTTCAGAGTCTATAAATTGTCCATCCCTTGCAAATCACCAGAAAATGTTGCTGTTTACACAGTTGTTTTGGCTCATGTGTTTTTGTCATCTTGCAGTTGCAGTACTCACACGTAGGCTCGATGAATCTGACAAGGAGTGACTGTGAGCAACCACATTGTCATATTAAACCATCAGGGTCTGCAGTGGGGAAGAGTGTTAAATAAAGTCTTGTGTTTTTGCTCCATAAAGTAGGATTATTGTAGCTCTGCGACTATACACATCACAACAGAGAACTGTGCACAAACATGCTTCCTGTAAAGTGGTTTCAGTAGGTACTAACCTGTAATTAAATCTTAAAAGCCAGTGGATGCAAAATCACTGTTAAGACTTTCTAACATGTGAAAACTATTTCAATTTTGAATGTTAATGGTACTTTTCTAATCTCCTAAGGGAAATTATGCAGTTGCTGTATAAATGATAAACAGCTATGGATGGAAAGCTACTTGGGTATCTGGGGTGCAAAGATGTTCCTTCACAGTAAAGTGCAACATGTTACTGGATTTCCATGTTGTAAAATAATAAATTCCACTCCAACTGTTATATTTTTCTAACCATAACCTTTTTGCTAATTAGGTAGTTTTTTTTTTTTTACCTAAACTAACTAAACAATTAGTAAATTAAAAAATAAACTGTAACTAAAATCTTAGCTCAGACTTAAAAAAAATGTTTTTATTGAGGTGTCTTTTCTACACTAGTATTGTTCCTTCCCGGACCTGACACTGAAATTAAAACCGTTGTAATGTGACAAAGATATACACATGTAGAGTGGAGTTACAAGCGATCAGGTTATCGACCTGGGAGGTTTTAATAATTGTTAAGCTCAAGTTTTTAGATAGTTACTATGGGACTAGAAAGTGATATATTCCCTGCGCCAGTTTACATCAGAGGCATTTATGCACATTCACAATGACGCAACAGCCTGAATGCATCACGTTCCCATAACCCAATTATCTGTGAATGGCAAAAATGCATTAAAAGAGTTTTAAAAATGCAGAGGTCACTCTGTCGAGAAATTAGGGGTCAGTCTCCTCTCTACTTCGTTTTGCTGTTTGCGTTGCCAGGGGGGAGCTTCCTTGTCGGGTGCTTGGGAACTATCCTGACCCCTTGGGGAAGCGAGTGAAAGCAATCTTTCTCCCTGCGCTGGTATGTGTGTTCTCACATACCAGCGTTGTCACTCGTGTGCAAAAGTGAATGAATGAATGTGGAACATCGCTAGGTTCCCAAGGTTTTCAAACTACTCAGTGAATAAAACCGCACACAGCACTTCATGTTAATTATGGTTCCTATAATAATTACTTTGTCAACGTTCGGAGAGTTACGATGACGAATCAGCATGGTTTGAAGACAAACAGCATACCAGCCAAAAGAAAGAAGCGAAACAGGTACAGTAGTGTAGTCATAATCTGTGCACAAATCGTCCCTGCAGAGTATTGTTCATGACTGACCACACACACATTCATGAGTGAGGATTGTGACCTCTCTATAAAGGCCTGTCCATTAAACAGACATGCTGATGGATGAAGCAGTCAAAGCTGAGTGTTGCTTATCAAGCAGTCAAATAGACCACGCACACTCCCTCGCACGCACGACATGAACTTACGCAGATAAAAACACACTGAGATACTTGCAAAAAGGAGAGAACAGCAGGGCTGATGGACGGTGCATGGTGCTGAAACGCTGGAATCAGTGAGCTGCAGAGGGGAGAAAACAGGAGAAATGGAGGGAATAAAAAGCTTAGTGTTCTTTTCTTTTCTTTCTTTCTTTGGGCAGACCACCTGCCAAGGCTGTCAAACTAGCCCATTCTGTTTCATGGTGATCAGAAAGAGTGCAGACGAGAAAGTGAAGCTTCTGGACTGGAAAAGTGAAATGCAGATTTGCTGTGCATCAAACCAACCCACATGTGTCAGGTTAAAGTATCAGGGCTTTGAGTAATGAGACCTCAGTTTGAGACCAGTTGGAGAGAGTTTTGTTTTTCAATTCCCTTTTCCCTCGTTGGTTATTTAGATTTAGAACCACTTTGTTAGAATTATCCAGCACAATCTCCCGATTAAGGTTGAAACTGACTGCTCGGTTAATTATACGTATTTACACCTTCTCTCTATTTTAACCAAGCACCTTCAAAACAGACACTAAAGGCTTCCCTCTGTGCTAATTTGTGATGGCGAGGAGCCCTGATGAAACAGCAGTATGCGACCCTGTGGGAGTGCGAACGATCCTTCACAGTTGCCAGGTTAACTTCCATTTGACGTTTTTTAGAGTCCTGGATGCAGCAAAGGGTAGAAAGCTGAGTGCAACACCAGGACTTTGCTTTGTTTTGTTTTTTCTATTTCATTTACTTGCAAAAATTTGAGTATAAAAGACTTTATATTGAATCAAAATTCTTAAAATGCATGATCTTTGTTTATATATAATCTCAGAGGAAAAATCCATACAGATGTAATGGCTTCTGAACAAAGATGAGATGAGACATTTATTAATTAAACCGAGTCTCGTGAGGACATGAGTCACACTTGCTGTTATTACTCTGCACTAAAAACAAGTAAGAAATAACAGGATTTTTAGTGTCAAGCGATGAGTGACGCTGCAGCAACTGTGAAGGTGTTACTCATTTTCAAATTCACCATCAGACGTCAGCTGGGACGTTAAACCAGTGTAAGATCATCCGCGTGACACTGCAGGAAAGTTTACCTTTGTCTCTTGTCCTTGTTTATAAAAAAACTTACCACATCAGGTTAATCGCCTGGATTTATCTTTGAGTTGCAGCAAAATCACATTATTTAAGGAGAGCCAACATGAGGCAAAATTGAATAATGTATATCATCTATATCTAAGCACACTTTATTATGTATGTAGTGTTTAAAATGAACCATCATGAGTGTTGCCCAGTGGAGATGGCAAAGCTCTTTCCAATTTTCCAAGTGAGTGCTTTTGGCGAGAACTCAGCATGCTCTCATCCTCACTCTTCTTTAGTCTCTCAGGTAGTTGGCACGGGGTTGTGCGTCTGTGTGGCTCACCCACTCAGCAGTTAATTCTGCAATCCTTGGGGGTCCGGCTCTGCAAGGATTACACCGGCATCCCACTCTGATTTTTTCAAAAGACAAACAAACACTGCCACTGCACGCGAAATCTCGCACACAAAAGACACACGGACACACGTTTCAAAACCCATACCTGCGCACTGGCAGGCACGCACAGCAGCTTGGCTTTGCAACAGCCCCGCTTTTCAATTTTCAGCTCAATTACATTCCACTGTTACCTATTCTAAACGAAGATCCCTGTTTGCCCCTCAGGACACACAGTCTCTGTCTCTCACACAAATACACGCACACACCCCTACTTATTTAACAGTACAGCATCCCACTTAAGCCCAAGATTGCGTTTCCTCGTCAGCCTGCATTGCGAGGGAGAATCATTTTACTTTGTGGAGAACTTTTTTCCCTGTGTATTTGGTGGAAAGGAGGCACATCCACCAAGTGTCTCTTATTTGTTTGTATTTCCTGCTAAACTGCACACCAAGAGCGCCCCTGTTAGGTCAGAGTAAGTCCTGCAGATGTTCCTGGAAAAAGAGACGATCAAGTTCATTTGATATTTATGTTAACAAACAGCTCAAAAGTGCTCTTCATGAATTACTTTTTTGTTCTTTTTATTATTATTTCTAACAACTCTCTTAAGCAAAGCCATAAGTGAAGCAATGATGTCCTGTCGGCCTGCTTTTAATCAGGTTCTCTCGATGGAGTCAATGCAGCTGCTGTCTCTACATAGCATGTCATGTTGTCAGTAAAACTGTCACTTGCAAAAAAAAAGAAAAAATAATAAAGTTAAGTTCTACTCGGTGGATTCATCGTTCATCTGGTTTAGGTTTCATATTTATGTGTATTCCTTGGCCATAACTGTACCATCGTGATCAGGTGGCTTACTTGCAACCTTTCCCGTAACTAAACCTAAACTAATTCTTGCAGTAATCCTAAAATAAAGTCTTGAGCCACAAACAGGCCTTTGAAAGAGTGTGAGAGAGACTTTGGGAAAGAACTTTCCCAAAATTCCTCACTCCCCTGGTCTGACACTCAAGCTGGTCCTCATAATGATAGCAGGACAAGGACATGCACACACTCACACACACATACTCTAGTTCTAATAGCATTGCAGGCAAGCGTACAAAAGGAACAAACAGCCATGTAATGTGGCGGTTCCTCTCATTGACACTGTGCACTGGAATGCAGGGCGAGACAAAGTGTGTGTGTGTGTGTGTGTGTGTGTGTGTGTGTGTGTGTGTGTGTGTGTGTGTGTGTGTGTGTGTGTGTGTGTGTGTGTGTGTGTCTGTGTGTGTGTGTGTGTGTGTGTGTGTGTGTGTGTGTGTGTGTGTGTACCATCCTGTCAGATTAGCCTAATGATTAGCATTACTGAGAACTGACAGCAAGAGGAAGGAACAATAAGTGTCATTTATCCTCTTTTCTCTCTCTCTCTCTCTTGCCCACACTTTCTTTTTTCTCTCTTTTGCTCTGTTCCTTGCTTTTAATCTATGACCCCCAGCCCTTCACCCCAACCCCCGTCTCCCCAGCCTGCCTCCCATTTCATGGTTTTATCGTTGTATAGAACTAAGAACTTTCTCCCAAAATAACTTTTTTTTTTTTTTTTAAAGAAGGGAACAACATGCAGAGTTGGAAAACGCGCCCTACACATCACTCGTTGCTCGGCAGTACAACTCTTTTAAAAACTGGTTGCCATCTACAAGACTCAAAAGTGATGATAAAAGTTGAGTGGTGAGGAAAAAAAACAAACAGGAGGAACGGGACATAAAGATGACTCAGATGAAACGATCTGTAGCCAAAGTAGCTTTGGTTGGACTGAGTCGGACCGGTGCGCAAATTTCTCTCCAGTGCAACCCAAACCTCCTCAAACAGGTTAAGCGTCTGACCTTAGAAGCGGTAAGTCTATGAGTGAAGATGATTCAATTTGTGCCTATTTTGATGAAGAATTATTGCCTTTAAGGAGGAGGAAAAAAGCTCACTTTTAAGGTTTATTGTTGTTTAAGTCTGAAATCTACTCCCAAACCGTTAAATTTTATAAACCGAAAAAGTTGTCTTATGGTTGGCTTAAACCAGAGATGAATAAAATTAAAAAAAAAAAAAAGGCTTGCATCATTCTAACTAATCACTGTGATTTAAAATCAAACTCAGAGCATTTGTCTGAGTATTTGTTTCATTACCACTAAATCCAAATAGAACTGAGAGTAATGAGGATAGGTGCGATAAGAGCATCCTGCTGTTGTTCCTGCGCCAAAATGCTGCCGAGGGAATGAGATCACTGTTTGTTCTGTCACTGAACCATGCAGACTGACTCCTTCTTGCTTTATTGCCTCACTTTAGCTCTCCTCCTTGCCTGTTCTTGCCTCCATGGTTGGAAAGTTCTTTCACACTGCCATCTCTTTGTCGGGAAAGTCTTCCTTTATTGACAAGATGCTCAGTGACCAGGTCATTCTTGTCTGAGCTGAAGTGAGTCTAACCACTGTTGCGTAAAAAGGTCAGAATTCATTTTGTCATCTGTGTAAGATCAGTATGAAGTCCAATGCCTGGCCAAAAAAAAAACAAAAAGAAAAAATCACAGACGATATTTTCAGTGGACCACTTTTAGCTTTGAATATGGTATGCCTTCGTTATGGCGATGTCACTACATTCATTTCCATGTTTTTCGTTAAGTCTTGTAATGATGTGAGAAGAGTCTGACTGCAGCGTAAAGTCTGTGCATCCCGAAAATTCTGCTTAGGCCAATCCATGCGTGAAAATGACATTTTATGTTACCTGAACCACTCATTCCCCATCTCAACCCAATGAATTCTGTCTTTGCCATTTTGGTATATATCAGTGACAACAAGGGAAAAAAAAAAAAAATAAATAAATAAATATATATATATATATATATATATATATATATATATATATATATATATATATATATATATATAAATCCCAGTCATCCAGTTTATTCAGGTTGTCATCTAACCTTCTTTTGGGACACATACAGTTGCTGAATCTTGAACTAAATCAAATGAAACAACCCCATATCATAATAATGCCCATACAGGACTGTCATGTTTCAATAAGCCCTAGATTTGAGCAAAACTTTAATATTGCAAAGAAAAACCTGCAATAGAAATGCCTATAATTAGGAAAAAACTGCCAAATATTGCAAAAACCTTTTTGCCCTTCCGTGAGTTGGTTTTTCATATGTGTTGATGATCCAGTTTATTGAAAAAGTACAATGAAAACACTTTGAAAACACTTTCGCACATATGCACATCTCTGGCGGCCCTTGATGTGACGTAGTCGGTCAATAAAGCCATCAAAATCTAGTTTCCAGCTGTTTTTGGCCTCATTAATACGATGTGTTTGTGCTCTAACACTACATAATCATTGTGCATTACAATGACGAGATGAGATACGGAGAGTTACGGAGATATGGAGAGAAAACTAGGAGCTCATTAAAAGAAAATCGCCGGTCAATGGAAACACAGGCCCGCTTTACCTCTTTTGCAAATTCAGAGTTTCGCTTTTGTTTTGAGAAAAACTGTAATGGAAATCCACCTATGGTTACTACGCATCCCCTGTTCCTTTTATCCTGGTGCACCCATCACTCTGGAACAAGGTAAATCTGGGTTCATCAGAACATGTGAATTTCACCAGAGTCAGATCTTTATACTTTCTATTACATTAAAGCTGTTATTTTCTTTGTTTAATTCAATTACCCGCATTGATAATAGGTTTTCCACTTTACCTTCCATCAACATTGAGCTTATGGAAACTTCTTACATTAGTTATTAAATATTATTGTCAGGATCTTCGAATAGCAGGCGGACACAAGCGCAGAATAACCAAAGTAGGATTTAATCCAAAAACCACAGTGCATAAAGACACAGGTAAGTCGGTGTAGGCTGGTGATCATAAGATGTGTGAACCAAAAAAGACTACACAATGAACTGGGGACTGTTCAGGGTATAAATAGGGATGAGACCAGGCACAATGGATGAAAGCGATGAGGGCATAGGTGCAGTCTATGATACGGGGAACTGAGGAATGCTGGGAGTTGTGGTTTCCGGACCGGTGAGCAGAAGGCTGGCGACGCTGATCGTGGTAGTGTGAGCGGGCATGACAATTACAGAGTTCTGCTCTTGATTGTCTTTGACAAAGTTTCACCAAACGTTCAAATGAGCTCCAAAAACAATCATCCAAAGCCTTTTCTGACCACATTTCTCTCTCGAAGATAATAGTTTACTATTATCATTCCAGGTTTTAACAATGAGTTGGACAGTTCATAAATCAGCTCCAGTAGTTTCAGAAATCTCCCTACTGCTGTTGTTTTCCTGATGCAGAGTAATAGTTGAAACAGAGTGACATAATTTTTTCCATCACAGGAGATATCTTCTAACATGTTGCATCAGTTAGGGTTCAGCAGCTTGTCAGCTGATCACAGCAACACATTTCCAGTGGGAGACTCTTATCTATTTGCTTAGTTAAATCCAGGTGCTGAATGCTCTTTCAGCTCAGGAAGAACATCGTCGCTGTAGAGCACCTGACTTGAATGTTGACAGTATTCCCTATGACATCTCAGGGTTGAATAACTTCATTCTACAAAAAGCCATCTCCTCACTTGAATAACTTTTTGCTAGTTTACTTTGACTTTGGAAAAGTCACACCTGTTCATACTTTCCATTGGCAGTATTTCAATATTTGTTTGCTTCACAGCTTGAGCAGGATGCGCTCCATTACTCTGCCTCTATGCTGCTTACATCTGAGACAATCCTTAAAAAGCACGAAACGCAACCTTTGGTAACTCGTTAGTTTCTTTCCGTTGCATTCAGCTCAGAATCGTCAGTGTGATGAAGCAGGAACAGAATCTTCTGAAGAAACCAAACCAGTTCAATCGCGTCATTATAATGTGATTAAATGATCAAAAGAAAAGATGTTGAATTGTTGTCTGGACAATAGCGTTTGATATTCTGTGGAACACGTCTCTCGCATCTCGGTTACATCTGCCCGTGCGTGCAGCATTTGCTTCACCCAAAAAAGATGCATTAACCTCACATGAGCTTACTGAGACATGTAGCATGACGATAATGCAGACAGTACTTGTTTCATGCGGATGTTTTACAGTCCCTAGTAGTCTTGACGACGTTGCCAAGAGTTGACATGTTCCAGCTTGGCTGACGAGGAGCCTGGGTTAGATCCGCTTGTGCACAGCTGGTGTGAGGAGGAGCTGATTTAAAACATGTAGCTTAAAGTCTCTCTGCAAACATTCCCTTAGAGCAGCTTTACAGTCTTACCAAGAGTCACTGTTGTACTGTTGTGGCTCCACAGTGGAGTTGCTTTAAATGCTGACGCTTGTCTCTTTCGTTTCTGTGCTGCAAATGCCGTAGTCATCCTCTTTCGCTTTAGGTCACATTGTGTGCAGCCGCCTGTTTGCCTTTTCTCTCCGTTTATATTAGACTTTATAAGTCTAAAGGTTTCAGACTTCTTGGGCCTCCACAGTAATGTGACACCTTTCATAACTCCTATAAAGAGAACACAGAGGATGTAAAAAGACAGCACGGCGCTCTCCCTGCACGAAGCATCTGGCTGAACTGACAACGATGGCCCCGAGCTTTACAGAGCAGACGCTTTTGATTTCTGCCTGTCTGCCTGCCTGCCTGCCTGTCTGTCTGTCTGTCTCACTTTGAATCTGACAGATGAATTTAAAGAAGTCAGCTGCTCCGGTTCAGACGTCAGGAAAGTGTGTGGTACCTGCCTCTCTCATCTCTTTCTCCCTGTGAGTGATGGCAGTTGGATGTTTGTGCATTTGGGAGACTGACATCTCTGACTGGTCAATCCCAGCCTGTCGTTCATCAAACCATCGCAGACATCGCAGCTAAGAGGCAACTGCAGTGAAAGAGCCTCGGGCTGTTATTGCCACGGCGACACAGACCTCTAAGTAGGACAAAAAGCATCTCAGCTCAACAAATTTAACACACAAATTTCAGCTTTGTGCAGTACAGCGCTACCTGCTGCTCAGCGGAATTGATAACATTTTCAGTAACTGAATGGCTGTTTCTGGTTTCATTATTCTCTTTCCATTAGGTCAACCTCAATTGCTTCCTCCCCTAGTCTTTGCCTTGCAACTTTTTCCAAATGCTTTGTCTAGCATCAGTGTCATGTTCTCATCCTTTATATTTGTTAAGTTGCTAAAAGACTGTCTGGGAAGTGAGGTGGTACAGAAGCCATTGGTAAGTTGACCAAAAGAGCAGAAAGAAAGCAGTGTGTGGTGTTTTACCTGCTGCAGTGCACCATCATTCAGTTCCTCAGATGGAAAAGGCTAAGTAGGAGGAGAAAACAATTCCAACATCATCAGACAATTTTCTTTGTCTTCTTTTGTGTGTGACTGTTTTGCCAGACCCTTGTTATAGTATATGCAGACCAAGACAATCACTATTACTCATGGAGAAGCGTCCAGGCGTGTGAGGTGAAAGCTTGATAAGTAAAACCCCCAAATACCTTGGAATAATGCTTTTAATTGAACAAATCACTCATGAGTACCATTGTGCAGCTTCCCAACTTTCTTGGCAATCTTTGTCGCAGTGTCGAGATAAATAATAAAGAAATATGGTAAATGTGAGGTAGCATCGAAGAAATTCCAGACCTCTCAAATGTTTTTGGATTTAATCCTGGTAGTTTCTGTAGATGTGACGCAAGTTAAGCACACTCAAGGACAAAGCTGAAACAAATACAGTAATGTGAAACATAAAACACACCCTTAATTTAACATTCAAGACAGATGCCAGTCTTCCCAGAAGTACACATCCCAGTGATTTCAACCCAAGGTGAAACCATACAATACTTGTAAAGGAATAAAAAAAAGCAAGAGCTCCATCTCAAGCTGATATGAATTAGCATGTTAAAGTTCATGACTGTACGATTACAAACTAACTACAAAAGCATGGGTTGTGTTTAAAGGCTTTGCTAAGAAACCCTATAAAGAGCAGGGGAGCACAGCTCAGGTTTGCAAAGTTGTGTCTTAACAAACCTCAGCTCTTCTAAAACAACATGTCCTTTGGACAGATAAGATCGAAGTGGAGATGTTTAGTCTAAATGCAGTGCACCACTTTTGGCAAAAGCCAAACACAGCATATCAGCACAAATTAGTCGCGATAAAGCATAAAGCACAATACCAAAGTGGTGTTGATTTGATCTTGTTTTGCGTTCAGACCTGGAAACCTTGAAGTTATTTAGTAAACTATGAAATCCACTGGTTGCGGAAGTTTGCTCGTCAAACGTGAGGCGGTTCCTCCGACAGTTAAAGCAACTGATCCCAAACTCACCAGCAACCGAACAAAAGCATGAAGAACGAAAATGATAAAGGTGTGGCCAACTCCTGACCTCAATCTGATTTTTAAAAAAAGGAAAATGTTTTTAGAGGCTCATAAAATTAAACCAAAAAATAAACACAGAAAGGTGGTTCTGCAAGCTACTGAACCGTGGTGTATGCTTTCCAAACTCTTTTTTTCCTGCATTTTGGCTCAGTTTATGTCAAAAGAACAGTGACATTGTAAAATCAAATTATACTTGTGTTATGTCCCGATGTTTTATAGCTTAGAAGGGATGTACTTTTTTTTTTTTTTACACGACTTTTATACAAATTTGAGTCTCACTGTTGGCAGATTTCAAGTTGAAAGTGCTCATGACCCCTATAACGATTTCAGCTTCAGGGGCTGTTTTTGCTTTCTCTTACTCCATGCAACCTGCATTAGAATGTAAAACAGCCCGTATGACAAAGGGCATAAACAGAGAAGAAGAGCTGGAAAAGACAAAGTAAGGGTTGCGAAAAAAAACCTGTTGCCGTTGCAAAAGACAAGTTTAATAAAAGGTAACACATAGCATAAAAGAAAAAGAAAAGTTCTTTGTTTTTTTTGTGATACATGATGATTAATTCAATGACAAGTGGACAGAGAGTTAAAACTTTTCATTTCACATCAGTGTTTTGTGTTAAATAAAGTCACACAGCCTGCGCCAGGTGATTACTGTTTATGGAATATTTGATTGACGTCATGGAAACTATCAGTCTATCTAGCGTCTCTTAAAATCAACAACCTTTGTCGTCACAAGATTTGTCTTGAAGCAGAAAGCCATTTCATTCAGTGTGATAGGCTATCAAGTGAGGGATGCTGAGGTGAGATACTGTTTTCTTACGTGAGAATCTGCTTGATTTTATTTTTTTTTTTTAATCTCCTGTGAAACAAAACATGTTGTTACTAAGCTCCGTGTACAATGTACAATGTCAGCTGGTTAAGTGCTTGTGTTGGCATGAGTGGGATTGAAAGACAGGTGGCCGGTTAAACTCCGCGTCCGAGTATAATGGTGTGTTCCTGTGTCTGGCCTCCAGATCTGCAGAGGTCAGTGCAAACCTGTCAAGATTTTAGTTTATTACTGTTTAGTTTTAACGTTGTTCACGAAGATCTAATTAGTCATCAAGGAACAACACTAATTTTAATAGAATAGAAAAGATGGCATAACAGGAAGCTGACCTACTCTAACATGCTCACATGGACCCTTTGTCTTATCTCTCACCTATTGACTCATAAGGAATTCATCCTCCTTTCATTTATTCATCCATCACACGGCTGTTTCCAATTGGCTTAGAGGCATTCTTGGAATACCAGCGTGTACTTATCTGCGCGCACGCTCGCTACCCCCTTCCCCCAATTCACTCCTGCATGTTTAAGAGCAGTGTCTGTTAAAGCAGATGGGAAAGAGACTGATTCAGAGGCAAAGTAGGAGAGAGTTTGATGAGTTTGCCGTCTCAGTGCACGTTAAATGCAAAACTCACACAAACACTTCCTTTGTCTGATATTACCTATTTTTTATGATTGTGTTGTCTTTCCTTTGAACATTACTTTTAAATATCTATATTTGTCATGACTTAACAGGAGCCATTTACGTTTTTTAACTGAGGTTTACACTAATTTATCACAAAGTAAAAGGTTCCAGCACCCCAATTATAAGAGAAATGTTTTTTTTTTTCAACAACCTTTACAAAAAGCAGAGTTTTATCGTCAGTTAGCAACAAAATAACCAAAATAACCAAGGAAATTCTCTCAAGAGCTTAATGTCATATCATGATCGTTCTTTACTTGCAATGAGTAAATTAAAATGACTACATTTTAAGTCAAGGTTAAGCAGAGATCTGGAGTGGTCTGAAGAGTGCACTTAACCGAAGAGAAGAGGCTCGTGGAGGAAGAGTGATGTCAGTTTGTGGCAATACAAAGACCCGGAAGCAGTCTTCTAGATTTGTCTTTTGGCTGCTTTAAATTTTGTACTTGTTTATCACTTTTAATATATACACATTTTTACAGATTATAAACTTCCTATGTGAATAAACATACCTTTCCTTCATGAACATGTAGACATTTTAAAAGGAACGACACTGCAAATGCATATAAAATGGAACAAAACTGTCATGGGATTAATAAAACTTTTTGATAATTACATAATTACATACTTTTTCAAATTGCTCACTTTGAACAGACAGGGGTGGACTGTTTTATTTTTTGTTAAAAATACAGAAATGTATTTGTTCAGAAATGATTCAGAAACATGTTTGACATACACGCCCTTCAGCATAGATTCTGGGTGTCTTATAAATAAATATATTACTCTACAATTACATTAGCATGAGCCACGACAGCTGGTCTGGACAAAAAGGCACCACAGAGTCTCTACGACTTTGTCCGACAGTTTTATTTACATTCCTCTCTCTCCCATGACACATAACTAAGCTAATCTAAAATGCAGCGGGCCTGACATTGGCAGGCTGAGTCAAGTGAGTCCAGAGCCGTCTGTCTAAACGAGTTATGCCATTCAGAGCGGCAAAGACTCCCGAGAGGATCCCGTTCTTCTCAGTACAATTTCTGATATATATTAAAAAAGAAAGAATAGGAAAAATGTGAGCGATAAATGAACAGATCGGCTGACGTGCATGCTAACTTCCTTGGATTCCTTTTTCCTTTTTCTGTTCGTCAAACTTTCCAGTCTGTTAAACTGATTTTTAGAAAAAGCAAAAACTGACTCAGGGGAAGCCAGAGTGAGAAGTATGAGCCAGAAGGGGTTCGTAATTTGGTGTTTTGACAAAGCCGTGAAGCTTTCATTTTAAAGTTGATCAGTGGAGGAATTGCAAGAAGAGAGGAAGATGCATTGGTCTTTCCTGCGAGAACACAAAAGTTCACGGCAAATACAAAACTCACACGTTCAGATACATGAAAATGCACCCACTCAAAGACAACACAACAGGGAGGCTTACCAACGCGACCAAACAGCAATTACTGCAGTGTCTGCAGCCTAGCAACCAGGCTGCTCGATGTCTTTTTCACTTTCCACTCGTCACATTTAAAAGTGTACGTGTGTTTGTTTGTACAGCGCACTCAGTGACAAAGATTTTTTTTTTTCTTTTTATTTCTTATTTTCTTTACTTTTGCAGTGCCCGGATATTTTGTATAACAGGTTTGGATTACTGGCACGGTAGAGAAAGAGTGGAAAGGAACAAAAGCAAAAGCTTTTGGCTGCTGTTATCAGCTCATTTAGAGAAAAGGAGCGCAGCGCTCACTTTTATCCTGCAGTCTCATCCTTATACAAATAAAGTCAATATTATTTTCTGGCCATAGTAGATGTTACTCCACATTGTCATTATATATTATTCCACGTATTTGCTTACGGATAGGGTGGTTTATGCCTCATAATAATAATAATCCATTAATAACAGCCCCACATAAAAAATTTGAAATCTGAAAAAAAATTTTGACAGAGTAAAAAGATTCTAACTCATCCTCTATCTTCAAACGCTCTGAAATTGTTATGTACCTGTTTCTTTCTGAGGTGCAGGAGTGAAAAGTTCCATATTTTCAAACTACAATAAATGTTTATGTAAGACTTGTGAAACTTTAGCTTTAACAAGAACATGAAAGTGAAAGTCTGTAAAATTTCAATTGTGGTTCGTTTTTAAGCACCTTTTCGAAAAAATCAGTTTAATGAATGATTGAAAATTACAAACTGAGATGACTAGCTACCAAAATAATAATAATAATAATGATAATAATGATAATAATAATAAGTGGTACTCAAACAGAAAATGCCCATGCATGTGCTTTTACTCAACCTTTTCTTTTTTTTTTTTTTTCGGCCTCATTAACATTTATGAACCACCGTCTGTGACCTATTACCACTTAAAAGTAACCCAACTAACCACTTGCGCATGCACACACATGCATGCGTGCAGGTGTGTGTTTAGTCTAACAAAGCGCATCTTCAAAATCCCACTTATTTAGCAATTCAAACCAGACCATGAAAGCACATTAATTCAAATACCATTTATTCATGAACGGAGTCCTGTGTGCCATGTCACAGTGAGATTCATGCAGAGGGAACAGCCTGCAAAGTATAATTTTGATTTAAATCCTTGTTTAAGTTATAGCATTCTGTCTTTTTTATTGGCTTTTTTATTTTATTGTTGTTTTCTTTACAGGCATCACATAGCTTGTCCTTTCATCAGTGCTCTTCCAAATACTGTTTTGTCTAGATGTTTCTTAGCATATGGTTTTCTGAAATACTGACGCAACTGCACAACATTTCTTTGTGCCTGTGCATGCATATGCGTTGTGTCTATGAAAGGTTTTAAGGACACATTGGTGACATCTAAACAGAGAACGCTGTCTCGCGTCAGTCTCTTTCCATTTTCAGGTGTTTACTTTTGTTTGTGCCAGATATGTTTTGTCTTCTTCTACTCTTGTCTCATCAGTTCTTTCTTCTTCTTTTATGTCTTCCGCATCCATCTCCACACATCTTCTGTCCCCTCTTACACTTACACTTCTCCCACTAATCTCACACCGAGCCCTTTCCTTTCCCCTGGCATTGCTCCTATTATTATAGAAACAACAAATTGTTTTCTTTTTTCTTCTCGTTTCTCAATTTTTCTTTAAAGCAGGTTCTAATCACCACAGCTACATGGAGAAAAATGTCTGAACATGTCAGAGTTTTACCGTGGTACAGTTGTAAAAGTTATGGAAACTCCAATTAATTGGTTTGGTCTTTATTAATTTGCCAGAAAATGCAATCTGATGTTCATTTAACTCACAATAATAGACAGACGCAATGTGCTTAAGCTGATAATACACAAACATTTAGAATTTCTTGTGTATTTAGACTAATTATTTCAACAATGGCTAATTAACAAAATGAGTTTGGACATTGTGGTTTAGAGCTAAATTGATTAATAAGACACTCAATCAGTTTAACTTTGCTGCTCATAAGAATCAGCTTTTGTACAATATGACACTATGACAAAAAAAAAAAGATCTGAAGACATACAATCAAGAGATGGTGATCTGCATAAGGCTTGGAGGGGGATACTAAGTCATCTCAAAGTGTTTAGGCATCCATCCATCCAAAGTTAAGTAATTTGCATGCATGCACCTCAGTGAACACTGGTGGAACAGGAAAAAATATGTATGGTCAGAAGAAACAAAGAACGTATCGTTCTGGAATCTATATGGTACAAAAAAAGGCTTCTGTCCCACAGTGGTTGGGGGCCAGTCATGACTTATTCTTCCTTCACTGCCTCAAGCCTGGTTGACCTCTCACCACTGAGAAGAAGATGACTTTCACAGTTTACCAAAATACACGGTTGTCCACCAGCTGAAACTTGGTACAAGTTGTGTGATGAAGCAGGATTAAATGCTGAACAGGCTTTGATGGAGATGGAGCTGTGGAATGACCTCAAGAGAGCTGAAACAGTTCTGTAAAGAGCCATGGTCAGAAATTCCCCCGGAATGTCGTACAAGTCTGATCCAGAGCTGATCTGATCAGATCAGATGACTTTCATTGGAAATTGGTGCAGAAAACCATTTAAATTCAAGGGCTTCACATACTCTATTTATTTCCTTCACCGCACGTAAAATTGATCTGGTTTCAGGTTTAATCTTGTTTTGTTTTGTGGGGTTTTTTCCTTGTTCTTATTCTTGTGGGGTAAAGTACAAGGGTTGACATTTTGCTGTCAATATCTTACTCCTTATACTTATAAATCTTTGTATTTTGGACTCAGTTAGTATTGATTGGAACGGAGAGAAGTCTCCATCATGATAAACCATACAGTAAGAACTGCCCTTTCAGATGTTTTGTCAGTACTCAAGTCTGGAAAAATGAACTGATTTAAAGGAGTAAATACATCAGGCCTCAAATAAACCAATCTAAACATGGCTACATGACTAAGCTCATCAGTTTTCCTTATGTTATTGCTTCACCAACATGCACTTCATCTGTTTTTCTTTTCTGTAATGCAGCCATCTCATAGTTAATTATACAAAGTCTGCCGGTTCTGTTTTTGTGTGTCTGTGTGTGGGGAGGGGGAATATTTGTGGGGGACCTTGTGTTTTGCGTGACTTTGACTGGAGCTCTCAGAAGAGGAGCCAATAGATTGAGATGGCCCCAATTAGTCTCTGTGATTAATTGAGTGTGATTGGATGTTCTCCCTGGCATATCATCATTAGACGGTATTGACAGGCTAATTAGTTGTTGTGGCGACCGCTTAAACACAGCTGATTGTGTGTAACAGTGGAGTGACCTCGCAGCAGCCAATCAAGCATGTGACTGTGTGCCTGTAAGTGTTGGGTTCTGCTAGAAGAAACTTGTGCGACACTTCAGCGACAAATTTTTGATTTGGGCTCACCTATAACATAAACCTTACGGTGGTGATGGTTTACGCTAGTCATTTCACAGTTTTTAGTGAAACGCCTGTAAGTGTGGATTATTTATTGTGATTCAATAAAATAACTCCAACAAATATTTTCTGTCTAGATGGTGTAGTTAAAGATCCATCCATCCATTTTCTGTACCCGCTTTATCCTTTGCAGGGTCACGTGGGTCTGCCGGAGCCTGTCCCAGCTCATTACAGGCGAGAGGCAGGGGTCCACCCTGGACAGGTCGCCAGTCCATCACAAGGCCACATACAAAGTCAAACAAACGTGCACACTCACACCTACAGGCAATTTAGTACTGTGAATCAACCTAACATGCATGTTTTTGGACTGCGAGAGGATGCCGGAGAACCCGGTGGGAACCCACGCAAGCATGGGGAGAACATACAAACTCCACACAGAAAGACCGCCGGGAAAATCGAACCAGGAACCTTCTTGCTGTGAGGCAACAGTGCTGACCACCAAGCCCCCGTAGTTAAAGATAAGAAGGTTAATAGATTAAAAAGCTGGAGACTCAAAGAGGGAGTATAGTAGATGCGTGAATAGGTGACTAACTGTTAAGAAACTACCGTAGTCTTGGAGGAGGCCAAAAGTGGTTTCATATCACTTCTTCAAGCCAGACTCCTTTATTATTTTGTTGCTCTACCACTTCAATCCTCATTTGCTCTCCAAATCTATCTTGTCTCTCCTTCTACGTTTTCACTTTTATTTTCTTTCTCCTGTCCCTTTAATCAATTATCCATTATGTTTGACTTTATTTGATTACAGTTATTCTAAGGAATGTGAATTACTGATTTCAGAGGTTTTGCAGCAGGTGATACAGTTTATGAGCTAATAGACATAATATCAAAGTAAAGTAAGAATAAATATATCTCCTAAGTTAATCATATTACAAAAAAGTGTTTTGTTTTGCATGAATAATTAAAGTCCTCTGCTCAGAAACATTGGCAGATCTAAGACCAGCTTAAAGCCAGATTTTATATATTTTGCCCATTTCATGCTGTGGATAAAGTTATTTGTGTTATTAATCTTAATCATAAATAATGAACCTAATAACATTATTAACTTCAATGAACTTTTATAAACTAAATTATAAACTTATTCACCTAATAATCTAATAAACCTAGATAATACATAATACCAACCAAAATAATACAATACATAATACATAATAACAACCTCTGTGAGTTTTAGTTTAACTTTGGTACAACGGCAAAGAGTGGAATTGTAGAATCTAAACTGAAGCAGGAGTGGAGTGATGAGGAAATGAATTGCTTCCTTCATCACTGGTCATCAAGAGAAGTTGAGGGGATTACCAGGATGTTGACAGTGAAAAGTTGCACAAAGTCGATTTTTTAAACTCCAAACGAGATTCTTAGGGCCAGGATCAGTGTCTGCATGTAGTAACATTCGTTTTCCATTGTTATTGTTCTCATTTTACAGATTTCCTGCTTTCCAATTTGGTGACCTAATAAATAATGTAGGTGTGTAATAATGTCCTTCCTCTCCTGTCCTTTCCAGCCGTTGGAAATACAAGCCAGTTCCTTGAACCTGTTTGGAATTGGCTCTAGCACGGGCTTAGCACCAGTGCTGGCCCTGATTTTGAGTTAGTCGAAAAGCTCTATATGTTTGCATGCACCCCTGTAACCTCAGCAGTGTGGTGTTTACAATAAGTTCATTTAGAGTGTCTTACTCACTGCAAACATGGAAATAGTGTCAGTTAATAACCATGGCACAACATTTAAATTATTGACCTGGTTCTTTTTCATCTCAGTACTCTCCAGCAATTCAAGCAGACAGCCCACGAATTCTGATATTTTTGTCCTTATATTCCCTTGATAAATGCAGAACTGTTATGTACCTAGTCTTCAGATGCACAGTTAGATAGAAAAATTGGCTCATCTGAGGCTAAATTGTCACATGACAGTATGTGATTTCAGATCTTCTCGAAAGAAAACAACAAAAAACCATGAAAACTAAATGGGACATTGTAGTGACACTAAAAACTTTTATTCAATGTTTAATACAATAAAATACACAGGTATCCTCAGCAAATTTTTTTTTTTTTTTTTTTTTTTTTTTTTTATAAATCTGAAAATTCTAAGCTTAATAGTAAAAGGACTACACACTTCTGGTCCAAGATCTCAAGATGTTCCTGTACACTGTTCCAGTTATTTGTTGTGGTGTTCCATGTATGTCTGTATGTCTGACAGCATCTTACATCCCACTATTATCTGCTGGCTGGTGTAATAGACCCTGACCTCCATCACTCTTGAGCTCAAGGCCTGTTTTTGTGGGGCTACTATTAAATCATCCACATAGTCCTTCAGACTTTTCCAGTAGGACTTTTGAGCGTGAGCCACTTCTTCAATCTGTCTGTGATACATGCTGTGCATGGGCTTCTCTTCACATGATGGACCCTCCCCCATTGTTTTATTGTGCTTACTGTATCATTGCTGCCTAAGAGGTTCACTTAGCAGTTTATTGTTGGTGGACTTCTTCCGGATGTATCTCTGGATATTTATTATTTACTCCTGGATGGAGGTTTTGAAGCTTGAAGGTTAGTTTGACGCCCTCAGCTGTGATCCTCTGACCCTTTTTACTACCATTCAAGCGCATTTTTCAGCCCGATTAACATTCGAATATCACTGCTGTGCATCCTGGTAAGGTGACTGATGATTCCTCCACATCAAAAAAAGGTATCCATAGCGACTCTTTGGGATGATCTTTGGGTTTAGGCCTATGCAGAACAGCAGTGGGGACAAAACACCCCACTTGATGGTGACTTGTGCAACTGCCTTTGAGTTGTTTGCCTTGTTGTTGAATTGTGCTATACAAATAAACTTGCCTTGCCTTGAGTTAGCCTCTAGAGTCTTCCACAGTCCCATCAAGTTGTTCATGAATTCTCTCATTGTCCTGTTGTGTGTCTAGGTAACACCTAATATGCTACAGCTGCTTTCCATTTGATTAATGCAATATATCTTGCCCAGATTTTGATTTTCTTTTCTAAAATGTTTTTTTTCTTCATCTGTCTGGAGCATGGCACACAGTAGTTGTTAACAGCATACTATGCATAGTATTTAACAGTGTTCCCCTCTTTTTGCTGGTTCTTCTCTGCAGTTCCCCCTCGGGAGCCAGGAATCTCTTGTCGCTCCAATGCCTATCCCAAAAGCTTCTACTGCAGCTGGCACCAGACACAACCAACGTACATCCCCACCACCTTTGAAGTTGATGTACAGTAAGTCACCTTGTTTTATGTTCAACTGTGTGTGGCTGCAGCTTGTTGAGTTCTGAATATTAACTATTCTGATTAAAGCTTTTAGCTTTCCATTAATTATATATTGTTCTTTCTTGAAAAAAAAAAAAACAACAACAACAACAATCTGTAAAACGTTGGTTCTTCTTGTAATGCAAAAGTGAAATTTTAAACTTTTTTTGATCATGAAACAGGTAAAACAGAAATTCTTAATTGTTACACCACACATTTTTCTGTTCAGGATAAATAAAAAGAGGTTTTTCCAGATATTGAAACAATGGACTCTGTGAGGTTCTCTTGGAAAGATTACAGTCTCCCAGGTCACACAACAGCAGGTAGATAATGTCATCATTGATACAGTAAAATCAGTACTACTCTGTTCTGGTAACAATATGTACACTGGTAGGAGGACACATTTGGAGTACAATTAAGTGTTCCTTTTGTCCAGGTAGGCCAAAACAACAACTAATGATGTTGCTGTAAATACGCTATTGACTCCAAAGTCCTCCTAACGGGCTGTTTTGTAATCCAGAACAGGACTATAACCCTCCCTGCAGTTCTGATGTTAGCTGCTGGCATCTGGCTTTTATCTGCAATAAAAGGAGTGCTCCACTTCCATTCACGATTGATTCACTAATCCTGAAAGAATGCCAATTTGCTTATTTCAGAGGTATAGCGAATTAAACTAAGTACCTTCAGGGTGCCAGTGACTGTAGATGCTGTTAAAACACAAATGCCAAGTAAAGAGGGAAAAAAAAGAGACATGAAAATAAATAAGACGGTAGAAAAGCCAAGTCTGTGAAGGTCCCAAGCCAAAACGCCATTATTCTTTGTAGCTATTGTATCTGATTCTGATCTTTAATATCTATTATTAAACCAGAAAAAATGTCTATCTTAGTGATATTCCATACTTGTCTTTTTTTTCTGATTTTTTCTCACAACTGCACTTGTTTTCTTCTTCCCGTTTCCTCTTTCTCTTCTACTGAATTTGCTTTTCAGACATAACCAACGTTCACTGGAGGTGCAGAAAGATCCGATCCACAGGAATCGCTGTCATGTACGTTTTCCAGAGGTCTTCTCAAGCTTCCCTTACATAGTTAACGTGACGGCGGTCAACGCCTTGGGAAAGGCATCTTCCACCTATTCCTTTGAAGAGTCTTCTATAGGTAAAACACATGTTGCCTCATGTTTCTTATTGTGTATGTTTTTTTTTTTATACCAGCCCTAGTTCCTGTACCTTTACTTTGTTATGTCTTGAAGCCATTAAGGTTTAAGGCGGGTACAAAATGAATAACAGCTTCGGCTAATCACTGGTGGGGTGACATGTACATGGTGGAAGCAATTATGTTTTCCGTATTGGGTTTTGCTTAAAATTGAATGGTTTGATTTAGCTTCTGAGCTCAAGGGTTTCAAACGGAGCCGCTGACATTTAAAAAAATATGTCCTTCAATCTGCAGAACACTAATGTGCTTCATTAAAATTTTGCAGCAACACTCAGTTCAAATCACAAATCTTTGTCTGCCAGAGATTGGCAGGTATTTGGCAAAGGAAGAAAAGGACTATAATGCAGAGTATCAAAGCGACCCTTTGGGAATGCCAACTCCTGAGAAATGTTAATGCATTTGTTTGACCACAGATGACTGATTTCATTCACTTGGGGTTCCCTTTGGAGTTTTGTTGCACACACAGCAATGCTCGGTGCCAGGAAGACAAAGAATATTGAAAATGCAATGGCCAAATAAATGTCACCCAGCTGATAGGAGAATGCGCAGCTTTTTTTTTTTTTTTTTCCATTAGCGAGAAAGTCTCTGAGTGTGCACCCATGACATTACAAAAGGCACCAGAAAATAAATAATCAACTTCTTAACCTTTTGTGCAGCAAAACACTATATAATTTGTCAGTCACAAATCAATAGCCGTGTTTTTTCTTATATTCCCTCTGTTAAAACATCCAAAACATCCATGCAGGCACTTTTTTTTAAAGATTTAACCTGAAAAGTTAGGCCTTCTGAAAGAAATTTAGTTTTAATAGGACTTTTGCTTTGAACCTTTAACTTACTTAACATTAAAGAAGACCACATAATAACAGGAAGAGTCTTAGAATTCACCAGCAAGTCAGCCCAGAAAGCAGCGAAGAGGAGAAATTCATTTTTAGGAGGAACGAGGAGTACTTTGATAGATAAGGGAAGTGCTGCCAGCAGCCCTCAGCTCTGTTGCACTGCTTTGAGTGTGATATTGGTGTACGTCATGCATAAACACACAGAGACACCAATGGGAAAGTGAGCGACTGCGTGGAGTGTGTTGGCTGAGAGAGTTAGGCATTGAAATAGAGTGTGTGTGTGCCTGGGTGTGCGCACGTGCGTGTGTACATAGAAATAACCAAATAAGGGGGTGACATGGTCTGCCAACCTCTGGACACAGGACTCGTGAAAATTCTAATGGTAGCCGGATTAGGTCCTTGGTTGAGGAAATATCCTCATTGGACATAGAAAAATAGCCCACTGCTTTCTCCTTCTGTCGTGCATGCACTTCAACAAGTATGCACTTATTTTTTTTATCTTTTTACTCTCCTTTTTGTCTGCTCTCTTCCACTTGTTATCAGCCAAATCATCTTAGAGCATCTTTGTGCTCTTTGTGAATCTCTTGAGAATTTTTTTTTTTAATTTTTCTGCATAAATGTTATTTTTTTTAAAAATCAGAAAATATCACACTAGATATAAAAGAAAGACCAACCTTCAATCAGGCGCAGGTAATTACAGTGTAAGTAGATGGATGTTCTTAACCTTTGCAGAAACAAATTGAATAAAAAAAAAAAAAAAACTAAGATGCATATTTAAAAAGGAAGAACACAGCATTTGACATCCCAATTATATATAGCACATGAGCTTGTTTTGAGTGTCCGTCATTATTGCACAGTTTACTATACTGTGTTGTTCGCAGTATTTAAAGTATGTGTGTAAAGTGCAGTGACAGCTCATAAAAACTGTTTCCGTCTGTGTCCTTGTTTTTATTGCCCTCAAAGTCACTCCAGAGGACAGCGGTTCGGACAACAGGTGTTGTCCAGGGCGTGATGGGTCCTTCAGGATGCTGCAAGCTCTTTTGAGGCGGAGTGATCTGTCCTTAAGGGAGTGTGGGGGGGGGGGGGACTATTTGCTCTATGTGCCACTGATCAATTATGAGATTATGGTTAAAAATAAATTGCGTCAGATGCTTTCAATCAGGATAAGAGTGGGTTCCCTCTTTTATTTATTATTTATTTTATTCTTTTATTTATTATTATTTATTTATAATTGCAGTTAACAGTGTTATTTCTGTTTTAAACTACAAGTATGAGTAAGAGTGAGACTATGATGCTAGAAACAAAGAGAATTCTTAGAACCTCCAGAGTTGCTGATGCAAACTGGAGAAGATCACAGCATCATCTCAACAGTTTGGACCCTGATTATCCACAGTGGCAGAGCTGGTGAAATAGAGAAAATATAAGATCAGTGTTGTCTTACAAGTTGTGATCAAAGAACAAAGATCATCAGCAAAGTATGCAATAGTCTAGGGTGCCTAGGGTAACTTCTAAACAACTTCTCTTCTGTGCTGGTTAATGTCAATGTTCACTGAACAACAATGATTTGAATCACAGGGCTACGAAGAGGAAGCCACAGTTAAAAAGTTAAAAGGCTGTTGGAGTTCGGGGGTAGACTGACTTTTTCCTATAAATGTAAAGTGTTAAGTGTGTGCAGGGTGGTGAGGTTATCATGTCTTGGGTCCCTATTTCTTTGCATGTGAACCAGGATGACTTGTACCACTGACAGAACAAGACATTCATTCATTACATTAAGAAAAAAATCAGGACTAAATTTGTCCATTCGACTTAATCCCAGAAAACAGTATGTCACCCATAAACATCACAAAGATTAAATTATTTTAAGGAATATTCTTTTACTTTCAGGACGCATCATCTAGCCCTTCCAGTTTACTTCTTCTGCTGTTGGCAAAATCCACCCAATATGTTAGGACTTCCATCCAGATCTTCACCCCTGGTCCCAATGACGTCCTGTCCTGCATGTTCTAGATGTTGTCTTGCATCAAAACGCCTGGTTCTGATGAATGGGTCATCATCAGCTTTTCATCAAAGTCTGCTGTTAATGACACAGTTGTAATGTTACAACAGTCATTTGTATCAGGGTGCGTTGAAGCAGGAAGACATCTAAACCATGCAGGACGGGGCTCCTGAGGACCAGGGTTGAAGACCACTGTTATGGGAGATTCTCTTTGCTAGAAATTTAGCCAGTGTTTGAAATGTATCTAGTTAAACTTCTCAAGCTCTCATGCACCATTTCATATTCTCAATCGGTGGCGTTGCTTGAACTGTAGCGCCTTTCAAGATCACTTGGATCTCCTTTCAGGATGACTGATACAACAATACAGAAGTTGCTAGTGATCACTAAGATGTCAGAGCTTTCATATTCAAACCATTTTTTTTTTTTTTGTTTTTTGGACTCACACTATATCACAACTCCAATATTTCACAACGTGTCAAAGAAAGGCATTGAAAAGACGTTTTTCTGGGAACAAGCTTAAAGGCTGTCTCTCCTCGCTTCATCTGCTCTGCGTCCTTGCATTGTTAAAAGTCTTTCTTTTGCCGTTCCAACTTTTAAGTCACATTCATTTTCAGGGACTACGAGGCAGATCGTAAATAAATAAAACAATTTCATGCTTCCTGGTGCACTTTTGAATTCTGAGTGGGAGTAAGATGATTCTCAACTGTCCTTGTTCATCCGACCAAAGCTGGATGAAATTGAATGAGATGAGATGTGTGTTTGTGTGTGAGTGTTTGTGCGTGTGCATGCTGTAGTATGGTGACAAAGAGAATCCTCAAGAAAGCTCCAGAATCATCAAATAATGATTGTAGCCCTAAGCTTTGAAGAGCGGCAAAAACCTCAAACGATAACTGATCCTGCCAGTGTAAAGCCTTGTAAAGTTAACTGCACATTGTCACTAATTGGATAACCAAGTATTTGGCAACCCGCTAGCATGGGTGAATTGTTTTCAAACTAAATTAAATCTATTACCGGAAAACTGCATGCAGGACTTTGATACTGCATTCAACCCCGCCTCTCCTTTACACTCGTCACGCTGGCCCCTCCCCTCCTAATGGGGGCAAAGATGGGATCAATACATGATTATGAACAGGAGGAACCTTCATTAGGCTGCGCTGTTGCTACCTACCATAATAACTGTAAAAGGGGAGCACTCAGAATTACCTGCAGGTAGTTTGACGCATGCTGCTGATGCACAGTCGCGGTCTGTTCAGTGAGAGGCAGATTCGGCTAAGATGTGTTTCATTTATTTATTTATTTATTTAGTTATTTTAGGATATCACTGCAGATTGAAGCACAGGTCTTCACTCCATTTTTCCTATTTTTTTCAAGCCCCCTTTAGATGTCACCCTCCAGCATATAAATCAATGGCCAGATTTTGTTGATTTCCTAAAGCTGTCTTTTATTAGAGGACAAACCAACGGTGAGGATGAATGGGAAAGGTGAGCCGCAGAGTTCTAGATCGTCATTTACGTCCGGTTCCAGAAAGGGCTTCTAAAAGTCTTGAATACATTTGTGACAAACGAATCTCAAAGTACTTGATGGCGTTTCATCTACAAAAACAAAAACTGGGCAAACTGGCAGCTGGAAAAAAGAGAACGGAACTGTATATAATCTTGTTGAAGATTATTTAAATTAGGAAAGCTAAAGGAGATGTAACAGAGGTCTGGAGTTCTCTTATGAAATGTCCATTATAATTATACACATTTTTCCCCCTTTCTTTAAAAGCGTTGCTGCATCTTTTAGAATCTGCTTTCACATTGAAAGGTTTTATTCTTTCTGCCATGTTAATTCTGGTTGCATAAGTTCTTGTGTTTATATTTCCAAACTGCACGACCCTGTTTTTTGGGGGAGTTTTCACATTATTATCATTAAATCTGCATTGGTCAGTGAGGCTCCTATCCCTCCACGTCTCTATGGGTTTCACTTTCTTCATTTCAGTGAAGATCTTTTGTTTCTTTCAGCTCTCCTTTTCAAAGTAGTTCTCAGTAAGAAGCCAGTTTCCCTCCCAGAGGTCATTAAGAGAGCAATGTGTTCACTTTACTCAAAAAAAGTTAATACTATATATGTTTCAAGCGAGATGAATGCTTTAAAAAACCTGTGGGACACCACACCCGCACAGACGTCTCTCTGTTTTCTTCTGCTACGAGTTGTTGTACAAAGAAGAGATTTTTTTTTTTTTTCGCCGTCCTTTGACTTCACATTGGTTTCACTCCATGTCTTTTTCTCCTTTTTTATTTCCTTCATTTTTTTTTCTTCCTTTCACACACCTTCCTTGTGGAATGTCACAAATAACTTCACACCTCATTCTCAAAGGAGAAAGCTGTCTGTGTGCTCAAATGTTTCTGTTATTATCTTTGTCGTATTTTGTCAGTCATTGTGTGACGATCTTATTAGCAAGAGAGCCGCCTGTCTGTCATCTTTCTCTTGCCTGGTTTTCGTCCGCGCTCTGCTTATTTGCATGCCATTCATAATGTGTGATTGTTTGACTTTTAACCAAATAGCTTTTGTGCATGTGTGTTATCGTATATAAAAAAGATTTGATATTGCGGATATCCAGTTCCTATTGTAGAGCCATGTGTGTATCTGGTTGAGAAAAAGGTTTTGTATGGCTTAAGAGGCCAGCATATCCTCCTGTGGGAGTGAGCTAACAAAGACAGGGTCATTCAATATGGTTTGAAAAGGTCCAAGCTGAATCCTGTTGATCTTTGTCTCTGCATGTATGTCAACAGATAGGTATTCCAAAACAACTCGCCTGCACAAGCGTTTTTATCAGCCGATTCTTATTTTCTCACTTATTCACTGTTCCCAGGAACATTTTAGTCGCTATCTGTCTAGCAGTTGTTAGGGGTTTTTCTGAGCAGCCTTAAATGGTCGCTCAGATAATCCAGACTTTAGTCCGGCCCCATGCAACTGAGATGCAACTGAGCATCTATCATCACACCTCTCCTTTCTCTCCTTTTTGATTTGTCCTCCATGATTTGAAATGCATGCCAGCAGATTAAAATGCAGGTTCTCCATCAAGTCAAAACAGCAGGGGAGCAGTGAAAGTTCAGATTCTTTTCTGCACCAATGTGTTTTTCAGTTTGGACTATTAAGGTTATGCAAAAACAGAAGTCTAAAGTGCTGAAGATAGCCCTTGTGACAGCAGGTTAAAGCATCCTTCAGCAGTAGAAGACATACAGCTGTGTGCTCAAACTGAGCAGTGCTCCCCATCAAGAGTGTATCTTATTGAGGGACTGTGACATGCCCCTTTAGCTGACTCTTTCTTTTTTTTTTAATCCAATATTTACAGTAAAACCGGACCCCCCAGAGCGTGTGACAGCAACCCCAATCCGTTCCAACCCCCGGAGGTTGGAGGTGTCCTGGAACAGCCCTGGCACCTGGCCTGACACAGACAGTTTCCCTCTGAAGTACTTCCTTCGATACCGGCCGCTCATCCGAGACCAGTGGCAGCATGTGAGTACAGATGTTTGATCGTAAACACTGAACAGAGAGGAGGTATGCAGCATGAACTTCTATCATGCATTGTTAACCACGTGTAGAAGGTTTCATGTTGCGCATCCCAAAACATCATATGCCTCAGTAGCATCTTTATCTCAACATCTAGCAAAAAGCCCTTTTTTTTATTGTGTGTGATCAGAGCTCTTCCCCTAGAGTAAAGTAAACAGGAATATGATATGGTTAGGAAAAACCATTGTCCAAAGACAAGCCTCTGAGAAAGGGTTTTGGTGAAATGATCCGAATTGTGGCTGTTAGTTTGATCCCTGGTCAGACAGACATAATTGCTCAGCAGCTTTGCTGTGTGTTACTGTATCCAAGTATTTCTTGTGGGTTTAAATCCCTAAGGGCCCCATATAGTAAAAGCATATGTGTCCACGAAAGGATTCCTGGGATGAAAGCTCAGTCTGACAAGGTCTAAGACTGGAGGGCTATTATCATGCACGTCAGTGGATTGCTAAGGTGTTGTTCCAAGAGTTGGGTTACAGGGCATCGAATGAAATCAGTCACACATATGAGTTACAGATCAATTTACGTTTCTCCTTGTCTGTGTTGCTTCACCTCTGTCCATCACCTGCCTGTGTCTCCATCGTGGTCCATCTCTCACCTCTTCTCTGCATTTTTCCCCTTTTTTGTCACAGGGTTAAACTTAGTTTTTGTGTTACATGTGTTTTTGTATTCCAGTTAAGTAACTGTTAACAGGGCGCCACTTGACATTGCTTCGTCCCACTTCACACAGAGCTGAAGTCATGGTGCACCTGAAATGAGTTAATGGTGCAACAGAGAATGCAGTTAGTGCAATTAAAGTTGCTGCTTCAGTGTTTGAAGAGATTCTTCTGGTGCAAACTTGTCAAATGTCAAAATTGACTCTCCATAGCCATGCATATGTGTTGTATCTCTGGACATATCAGTATACTATAATATTCAGATGTTTTTGTATTTTGCTATGTGTCTGACACAGTTTTTGAAATGAAGGAAGTTGTAACAAGGCTGTAGGTTTTTGTGGTTCAAAATGATAATTGAGCTTGACACACACTCAGAGGTTTCCCTTTTCTCTCACCACTAATCAATCATTGTATGAACTGAAGCATAACCTGAAAGGTGGGAAACCTTAAATCAATATTTGGATTGAGTGAGGGCACATAATCTTGGAAATTGCATAAATACAGTTGCTGACAGCTGAACACTGCAAAGTTTTCAGTCTTTGTGGTGTGCTTCTGTGGAGTCTTTCTGTGGTCAGGGTTTTTGTTTTTACAGCGGCAAGTGTGTGTGTGTGTGTGTGTGTGTGTGTGTGTGTGTGTGTGTGTGTGTGTGTGTGTGTGTGTGTGTGTGTGTGTGTGTGTGTGTGTGTGTGTGTGTGTGTGTGTGTCTTTTTCTGAGGAATGAATTCTGTGAGACTTGATTCTTGACTGGAGAGCGTTTTATGATTGTGCCTCTTCACAATCATAAAGTGCAGGAAATGTTGGTAATAGTGTTCGAGATGGTGTGCAATCTGGCTAATCAATTCATTTTCCTCCTGTATTCGGTTTTTATGCGAATAATTCAACCAAATCCTCCACTAAGCACGAGAGTTATGATGCACATTTCAAGTGCATTGTGCATTTGGTCTTTTGGACCTCTGTCCACCCCAAGCTGAGCCAAAATAGAGCCTTGAAGGTTGGACAACCATGACAACTTAAGTGGTTTATCTGGAAAAAAAAAAAAAAAAAAAAGGTTCAAGTGAGCAGAGCTCATGACCCGGTTGCTCCTAGTGCGACACACAGCAGTGTAAAGAGTCTGAAACAAAGCATGTGCTTTAGTGTGTTGTGAGACATTGACAGTGCAGCTACGTAAGTGATGACATCGTCCTTGTGAAATTAAAAAAAAACTAAAAAAAAAACTGCTGGCTCATCTTCTCAAAGACGACATTTCTGTTTATATTTGAATGTTTGACTCCGGCAACTTATAAATTACGTGACCTATCTGGATTTGCACCTTTTAGACGCCTCTTATCAGTTCAAGCTCTGAAGTGTCTGAATCTGACTGGAACACAGAAAGTTGCTTTAGTTTATTGAAATTCAGTCACATTTTCTTTCCTCCACTGTGTTGCAGACTGGCAAATAAGCCAGATTTGCATCTCTAAGGAATGTAACTGCTCCAAGAGATCAATAGTAACCCTTCTGTGTTGACTTAGATTTGCTTTTTTTCTTTTTAAACTCACTCACAAACATAAGGAGTGTACCCTATTTGTTTATCTGTGAAGGGCCCGAGCGCACTCAGCCTGCTGTAAAAATGGTGCCGCTGTCATACTGACTCGCAACACTGTACACTTTATCTTGATAATGGCGAATTGTGAGCAGTTACTGCCATTAAAGCAGTAACATAATGTCTGTACGCAGAGTAAAAGTCTGCTGTGGAAAACACTGAGGCCGAAAACTACCAATGCATGATCTAAATCATGAAGGAAAGTTTAATGAAGGCCTATATATAGTTCAATAGCTTTAGTCTCAGAGGTTAATTGAAGTGGTTGATATTGTTCAGGAATTTACCTTTGATGTGGTTATACAGCAGAGTGGCTCTCATATGTTGCACTTTGAAATGTGTGTTGAGTCAGAAATAAAAGTTGTGCTGTGATCAGAGTCATCTTTAGAGGAAGCCATCCATCGTCTCGAGAGATGAAGGGATGGCGGGCCCAGATACTTGGGAGTGATGAAGATTCACATGGAAGTAGGAAAATGGGGAAAAGTTTTGAAGTGAAGATGAATGGAGAGCATCAGAGAACCAGAAGGGGTGTTAATAGATAGCAGACACTGGCAGATGCCATAAAATGGGACAAGTGGTACCTATAAGTCATACAGACAGTCCTAGGCACATAGAAACATCCGAACTTGAGTCAAAGACTGAGGTGACTGAAATATTAGACACGACAGAATCCACAATTGAAAACGAGTAGAGATAAAACACATAAGCCCAAGAGTTCATGATTTGAAACTGACATAAAAGTGCATGGTTGGAAAGAGAAGAAGACAATGAAAACGTGCATGGGGAGACTAGTGTCAATGGATGTACGGAGAAATGTTTGCGCCAGATGAAAATGCAAGAACGTGTGACACACATGGGAAAATGCTCGGGAGATTTGTTTTAAGGTGAAGTTCTTTAAGCTGTCAGCAAGCGGAGATATTTTTGTCTAAAAATAGTAAATAATGTAGAAGAAAATGAGAGAGGGAGATCTTTATCTGTAAAAACGTTACGTACGAAAAGGTACCAAAACTGTTAAGCAGACAGAGCGATCCTGAAGCTGAGCCACAGCTGATGTGTGGACTAAAGAAATAGGCAGTTTCTTCTGCTATGAATAACGCGTTTACAAACAAACACACAGCTATATGAGCATATGAATTAAAAAAAAACACAGATAAATTATAATGACGGAATAAAGATGGCATGTTGTTACTTTCGTGCCACATCCGTAGACTCCACTGGGTTTGAGCTCTGAAAGCTGCCGTCAGATTTGAGTTGTTTTGCTGAAACAGCCAAACTCCACATCACATGTAGACTGCGGCTCGTGGACCATACACCATGAGCCGGATGCATAAAACTGTGTAGTTTCATCACTAAAACCGGTTTTTATGCACAGGAGTTTAACTGGTGTGCACTATACACTAGATTTATAAAGCTGTGGACACAAATGGTTCTCTTTTACAGATCTTAATTTTTGTAAATTACGCACATGTTCACAAACCGTTTTTTTAACCACCATTTTTAGTCATGAATGGTTTTAAAGACACCCCATGGGTGCAATTATTAGAGTAAATGCAATGACGCAAGAGCATATTTCTATGAGCTAGTAAAAAAAAAAAAAAAAGAAATTTGCAAACAAATTCTTAAAGAAATTGAATTTGAAAATTATGTTGCCTCTTTTTTTTTTACCTTTTTTACCCTTTTTTGCTATTTGCACTTTATTCAGGCTCACATTGTTCCAAAAATGTTTCATTTTTTATGTACAAATGCTGATTATCATTGGTGAACTATAAGAAAGAAAACAATGTGAACCGTTTATCCTTACAGACTCACATTCTGCCATAACTTCAGTAGTACTTTCTTCTTTAGTCTACACACGAGCTTATACCAGCTAAGAGATGCAACACGACCTGTGTTTTGTACTCGCAAGAATAATCAAAAAGAGTCATTTGACCCACCCTTTATTATCCACACTATAATGATGTTTTTCCTTTCTTTTCATGTAAGTCCTGGGAGTCTAAAACATGAAAGAGCGAGCCACGTCACACATTACATCAAAATTATAAACAAAATACACAAACACCAGAGAATACATCTGTGTGACTTTAAATGGTCAGTGAGTTGTGCATTTTCCCATGGCGCTCGTTGTTCTCCGACAGAGATGTGAACTCAAACTCTCACAGCAATTAAAGAAATGTTCCAGTAACTATGATAAGAACAATTCCAGATTGCTCAGTATTCTCCTTGTGCTGCGCAACTGCCTCTGCTCTGTTGTAATTGCAGTTCAGCATCATCCTTTTGGGGATGCTGCTGAGGTCCAGTCATCAGAAAATACACACATAGTCATGCATGGAAACAAATGCATACAATGTGATGCAATTTCACTTGTAAATGCCAATATGCTCTGTAAAGAAAACTACATTACACACATGCAGATTCTTGTTCTTACGATTACTAAGACTAGTATGCATGCACATTTCTTCAAAGCTCTCCTAAACGCACATGCATGAGTGCACAGGTGAAAACGATGTGCAGTTATCCAGTCAACACACATCCAAAACGCATGTATAGATTATTTCGGTCATGCAGTCGCACGTAAACTAAAGAGCTGCACGCAGCTGCTTACAGGAGTTTACACATAAATGATGCAGGCAGACGAGTTCAGAAAGTTCAAAATAAAGCCACTCATTATGGCAAACACACAAATATTCAGATATATCAAAGGGACTCAATAAGTAAAGCAGGCAGAGCAAAGAAAAGAGGCAGTCTTAAAATTCCTCTTTGGTAATCTGTTCCTGCTTGAGCAACACAGCTGAACCTTCCCTTCATTTATGTATTCTACATTTTACTCTTTTGTCCTTCTGCCTGCATCTCCCTCATCTTCTTCCTCACCACACCTTTTTTTCTTTTAAAATCTGCCTTTATTATTCTCTTTTTACCCCTTCTTTGCCGCCCTCCCACACACACACACACACACACACACTTCTGCTCTAATGCTTTGTTCCAATTTGCCATCAGTCGCGCTGACTTTCTCCGTCCATCGACTCATCCGTGCCATAATGGTCTGAACACGTTCGCCAAGAGCCACTCTTGTTGCACAAACACTTAGATGAATCAATAGTGACCCGCGAGCTGTGTGTAGTTGTATTATTCGCTGTAGGGACATTGAGATATGAATCTGTTTACACAGTTTGTACATTTGCCCTTTTTTGTAACCACAAAATAAGAGTCTATTTAATGGAAAATGTGAAATTAAATTAAGCAAGTTGTGGTTAGGACAAGAGTAACTGTAGGAGCCAAGGTAAATCTCTAGAAAATGACAAATGTCAGTGTCCCAGTGGAAGCAGAGGGAAACCCTTTGTGAGTGGATTCATGGGTGAGGCCTTGCAAACCTGCTGACCCCCTTTTGTCATTTTCTTCTGTTTCTGCTGCCTCATTGCTTGATCAAGGCAAGATATATTTTAATGGTAGAAAAATACTTTTTAATTCTAAAAACGCTCCTTTGTTGAGTTCCCCTTTTGCTGGCACTGCAGCTTCGAGTGTCGTGGTTCATCTCTCTGAGTTGGAAGCGTCCAGATGCTGGGATTTTTGCCGGTTTCTCACGACTACATTCCTCTCGTTACTTCAAGCTAAATGGGCTCTGCTGGTGTGCGGCAGTCTTTGTCATTCCAGAGACGGCGCTCCCGGCTCTGACTTGACGCTGCAAAGATATTTGAACGTTTCCCTTTAAACCACTGCACTTTTGCGTTAACAGTATGTTTAAATCGAGCAAATGCCAAAAAATGTGCCAACTGTATATTAGTGCCATCCATCACCAATTTCTCAAGCTCCACTGGTGAAAAACATCACCACAGCATGAGGCTGCCACCCTCATGCTGCTCCCTGTGTCATGAGAGTTCATCATGCTGTACATGCCAGATCTCTTTTGGGAAACTCCAAACATTTTTTTTTTTTTTTTAAACATTGGCTTTTATTCTGGCTGCTTTCCAGCCACTCCAGGAACTGCTTTGGAGCACTCCAAATCCTTCATTTCATCCTTCACTTCCTGCCAGACTGATACTTCTGATGAGCTGTCCTTTATTGACTGGTTTGTTTTTGGTTTGTTTGGGGTTTTTTTGTTTTTTTTTTCAACTTTCAGATTGCTTTTAGATTAATTTAAACCCAAATAATAATCTTTATTTCTCCAAAGCTCTGTGAACTGTTTGGAGACCTCTTTCATCTTCATTGTGCTACCTGCTCAGAAGTGCCACCTTTTTTTTCGTGGCTCTGCAGATTCTGGAGCCTGCCACAGCAGGCGTACATGCCCTGAGGTCACTCAGGCTCGATTTCTATGATTTCTGAAGGTAAACGGCGGCGCTAGATTTTACTGTTGGGCTTCAAAGCAAAAGGGGGTGGTTACAAATATGGCAGCTTCTTTTCATCTTTTTCTTTTAATGTCACCACTCTGGACTACTAATGTATAGGTCTCTTTTATAAAATATATTGAAATAACAGGTTGTAATGCAGTAAAATAGAAAATTTCAATTCAGTCAACTTCACATAAATGTTATAAAAGATGAACAGCAGCTATGTTGTTCTTGGTTTTTCCGAGTTTTCCTCTTTTCTCTCCCTCTCCTACAATCATTCTGGCTCTCTGAAATCCTACCTCCGTGTTTCCGTTTCACCTTCCTGTCCCCAACCACTACAAGCCACCAATTTTCCTCTCTCTCAGCAATCCACTGTTTTACCATCGCCAACCCATTCATCCATCCATGCATCCTTGCAACCATGCATTAAGCCACCTGTCTAACCATCCATCCCTCAAGCCATCTATTTATGGGCGCACATGATAAATGTTTAGACCTTGTTTGGGGAAAACATCCCATCTAAAGGACACTGCCACAGACAGATCATTTATCAAGCCCCGTCGTTCCAACACACGGACATTCTGAACACACACACACACACACACACACACACACGCACACACGCAGACAGAGCAGATTGTGTACTGTCACAGTTGAAAGTCATCATCATTAAGCTCTGCTGTCAAAATACATTACTTTTGGACTGCATCCTTTGAGTTTTCTCAAAAATATTTTGCACAGACATACTCAAGATTTGACAAACATTGTGAAATCATGTGCCTCACGCATATAAGACTTAGGATTATAACCATTCACAGCTTGTAAAATAGTTTGAAAGACAAATAATCTAATCTCTAAATGGAAATCAAGATTGCAGAAAAGAATTATAAAGTAAGAGGAAGAAAAAGTTTCTTTTTCTGTTGAACACAGTTTTTGAACACAGAAGTAGTGTGCCCTTCAGGGAAAGAACTCATCCTGTTGACCAAGTTTTAGTTTAAATATTTCAGCATTTTCTCTCTGTGGTGTTTTGGAAGTCTAACCGTGTGAGGATGAATGAAGCTGAATGGGACTCCTGCCCTCTTTCCCAGCCTGTATTGATTTCTGTATCACCATGTCAATCCTGCGGCTGCATGAACACACCCCTATCTTCTGTGAGACATCAGGACAAACACATTTATTGCAGTGACCCCGTCTTCGGGGCTACTGTCTCACAGCTGATAGAAAGAAGCTGGCACACTGTAAGAAGAAAGTCACAAGAACGTACAGAGGGTTCGGAAAATTTTGCTTGTTGAGACAAACAAATCCAAGAAAAACGTAGATTTCTAAACAGTCCTTTCAAACCAAATGTATTTTCTGTTCAGCTCCTGCCTTGCAAAAAAGAAAGAACACGCTTTTTCAACTCCGGTGTATGCTGTGGTATCAGGGAATACATTTAAAACTCATTTGGCCTTTGTCACATACATACAAGCTCAGATGCACAACAAGTGTCATATTTCACTGAATCATTATTTAGTGAACTAACACAACATTCAGAAGCACTGTGTGGAAGAAGTACACCGACTGATTCAAAAAGAATTTCAAAGTTAAGCAGCCAGGTGCTGCTAATCAAATATAGCTTATTTAAAGACCTGAACCTGGAGAGCAGCAGGTGTGCAAAGCTTTATTTGGCAGTATAGTGTTTCAGAGCATTCAGGTGAGTGCGTGTGTGCGTGCATGTGTGTGAACATAATGCCAAAACAGAAAGGCACCCGGGAAAGAATTTTTTAGAACTATATTAGTCTAAGAAGAGCTATATGGCTGCATACAAGCTGTCTGGAGTTTATCGTTCTACAGTGAAAAAGACTATTTAAAAGTGACAAATATTCCAGACAGTTGACAGTCTTCCCAGCACTGGAAATCAAGCAGTTCTCAGTGAACTTGGAGAAATTCAAAAGCTACATGTCAGACACAGACCTCAGTTTCCATAATAAATGTTAAAGGTCATTACAGAAAATCAGAAGATGTCTTAAAAATTAAAATGCAACAGAGCAATGATCCCCAGCACACCAAAAAATCTATAATAGAAGTGCTGAAAAAGAAAAGAATCTAGGGTCATTTTTAGATTAGACCCTCTTATTATCCCTGAATGATGAAAACGTGTTTAGCTGGGCAGTGTACATGCAAGGCGTGTTATTGCCACCCTGGCGCCTGAAGCCGAGTTGAGGGGAGGAAAGACGACTCGGGAGGCGTTATCAAGTGGAATTACGTAACACGACGACCCGCTGTCTGTTTGGTCGGCCTCACTGGCTTCCCCAACATCAGAAGAGCCAGATGATGTAGGACATGGAGCCGGTGGTCTGTGATTTCAGTAGCCAGTTGTAGATTACGTGTTCTGTAATAAGCTGATTCATGACGTCAACGGTTCTGAGGATGAGGAGCTCGCCAACATCTTTTACTTGTCAATAAATCCCACCCATGACCTGCCACCCCACGTCACTTCTGTTTACATTGGTCCTGATTAAGGTTACCCTCAAGGGCAAGATATTCCCATCCACCAATGTAAAAGGAGTTATTGTGATGTAAGGTCCAGTCACAGTCAAAACCTCAGTGAACTAAAACAATAGCGAAAAGCCAGGGTCACACAGGTGGCCCAGTTTTAAAGGTTTAGGCGGTTCCGGTTTGGCTGGTGGCAGCAGATTGGACAGTGGTGAACAGTCCTGTCCTCCTCTTCCAGCAGTACCAGGACAACGCCTGATACAGCTGTGGATCCTGCGGAGGGTGCATACACCAGTTTCTGTCCAGTTCATGTTTATGTGCAGCGATTAGTTCACCCAAAACATTTGGGCATGTTAGTCCAACTATGAGAAGTTCGATCTGGCTCAATCTCAGTTTACATGTCTTTAAAAACAAAGGTTTTTCTAACATCATATCACATCATCATAAATGCACACAGAGATTCTGCAGTTTATCTTAGTTATATTAAATAAATAATGAAATGCAGTGTAACGTAATATGTCGTATTGTTAATCTGGAGTTCTTTTTACCTCATTTCAATATCAAATTTTGACCAGATATTTTTTTTTTTACATAAACATTTAAGAGTACAATAGGGTGCACTTTTCTTAGTGTTAAAGACTTAAAACACACATTTGTTATGATTTTTTTACTGCGATCTGTGCTTTGTTACAATATATTCATCCAGACAGAACTTTCTGCAAAGAAAATACTTTTTATTAAATTGAAAACATTTATCAGCTGTTACAGCAGGAGAGAAGGAAGAATAACGTACATTCTCAATTTTTACATTTTAAATTTGATGACGTGCATGTTTCACATTTTTATTGTGCTGGCTTGCGAACAAACCCAGCGCAGAGTCACCTCTGCAACTGCGTTGTTTGAATTACCACATACCTTTTTGAGCTATAAGGTCTAGTTCAGGATTTCTGATTGGCTGGGAGGTTTGGCTCCCTTTTACAGTAATTGCTGCCATGGCGATCAGGGCTTCAAAGAGAGAAATACTGTTTGAGAAATTACCCCTGGACCTAGCATTTGTGTGCATGTGTGCTCGAGTGTGTGTGTGTGTTTTCAAATGGGTGGAAAGTGCAGCGGAAAAATGGGAGCTGTCAGTCAACCTAATGAGACCAACCTTCTCGGTGAACATGTACACACACATACACGCACACACATACACACAGAGTGCCATTGGAAGTGCCATATAATTGGGTTTCCTTTCCAGGACAACAGACATGCTCACTGGATTAGATCTGACTACCGACGCCAATTCCCTCCATGGCTCCCTCCCTGTGCTTTTCCTCCTCCTTTGGATTCTGGCTGTCTTCTTTTTAGCATCTCTTTTTTTTCACTCTTCATTTTTTCCTCTGTTTGTCCATCAGCCTCCTTTTATCTGCTTTTCCTCTTTTCTCCTTGCAGATCAGGTTATCTTATTGTCCTTGCCACCTGTGACCTCAGAGCTACTGTATGTTCAGACTCTTAGTCCATGTGTTTGCTAATGATATATGTTGTAAGGCAGTCAAAGCTGTTTGCAAGCGTATAAGCATAGTCTTGTGTTTTGTTTAAATTTCCATGCCTAGCGTTAAGTCAGTGAACGCAGCATGGTTATCTAGATAACGTTGTTAAGTTCTACTAGTACGGCACTCGGGGCTCACTGCATGGACACCGCTGAAACGCTGTCTGTTTCAGAGCTAGAGGCCAAAACAGCTCAGTGTATCATCCAGACCAACGTCAGCTGTGATTGTAACTAACCTGAAGCTGGAGGCAACTACAATTTCTAGAAGAAGATTCTTTGTCGCGTGACCTCCATCACACTGGGAGGTAAAGCACAACAATATGACCAAAAAAAAAAAAAAATGTAATAAGAGTATTATCGCAAGTTCAGAAGTCACCCTTGCAATACTGAATGGCATTTAACAAGACTGACTGTAGATAAGTGACTTATTGAAGGTCTTATTTAAGACCTGCCACCGGTAATTACAGTTGGAGTTCCTAAGTCTCTTGTTATTTCCACATCATTGCAATAAATGTGTATCTGTATGAGGTAAGAAGAAGATTACACTTTATTAATCCAAGTAGGAAAGTCATTTATAGTTTTGTTCCATTAATAAACGCACATACTTGACAGACGTTGTGGCAGGAAAGATTAGGGGAAAATGATCATAAATGTCAAAAACAAAAAGGAGCTATGTGGAAAGCAAAAACAAAAAAAAGAAAGGAGTAAAATGCTGAGAATGGGAATGAGAGGTGATAAACAGGGTGACTCTTTTTCTCATAGTTCCTTATGCAATCTCTTAGGAATGTTCACATCTCTGGTCGTCGCCCACATTGTCTGGATTTATGTGGAAGCTCTTTTAGTGTGTGTTTGTGTACGCATGTTTAAGTAAATGTCTGAGCTCCATCTGTTTTACACACACATATACAACCCACTCATTCTTTTGAGTAAGAAAAAAACCTTGATTTGTTTTACTAACCACTGAAGAAGACAACGCTCTCCTTGAATTGTATTTACAAATATACATTATACATCCCTTTTTTTTTTTTTTTTTGTTTTTTACTATGATCACATGCATCTCTGTATCAGGCTCCTTGAACTTGCAAACAAACAGTGTATGAGATGCAGAATTTCTACAAAATGTACTGCATCTTTATGAATCCTGAAATGTGGAAACAACTGTAAGCCATCTCCGGTAGTCAGCTCAAACAGCATGTTGCGCTCAAATACACCCCTCAGCATGGTCCACTCAAATTACACACTCATATTCGCTGGTCACGCTGGGAAAAACCTTTCCTGTCTTATTCTTGTCAACTGATACACAGCCATCAAACCTGTGCTTTTCCCAAAACCTGGTCAGTACCCCAGCATCCATCTGTAAACATCGAGACTAAGAACGAGGGTCGAGGAGGTGATGTTGTTGCTTAACCTCAATATGTCAGTGTAGGTGTAATTAGTGGAGAGGGATCCATTTGGATATGCCCAGATGCCAGATTGTAAGTTGATAATTACATTACACTACAGTTGACTGAATTTGGTTCGTTAAAAGGTGAATCTGAACACCGGTCGAGGCAGATGGCCTTCCTGAGTCTGGTTCTGCCCCAGGTTTCTTCCTGTTAAAAGGGAGTTTTTTCTTTCCACGGTTACCTGGTGCTTGCTCAGGATGTGGGATTGTATCAATGAAAAGTTTTGATGCAGTCTGTTGGTTTTCTTAGCAAATCAGTAATTATAATTATTTTGTTTGCGTTGTATTAATTGGACTATTTTGGAATAAGTGCCTTGAGATGACGTTTTTGATTTGGCACTATATAAATAAATGTTGGATTTAGTTACTGATGGTAGCAAATGTAATAAGCTCTATTCCATTAAAAAGTATCATCTGTAAGCCCACAACGTCCTCTGGGACAAGCAGCTCCGGTTTATTTAGGGTATGGGCTAGGTCATAATATAATAACTACCATTCTTGGCTATTGCAGCTAAGTGTAAATTGAACTGAAGTGTGTTAGTCCGAGACAAAGAACCACTTTAACTATTGCCTTGTTGCTCTATAACCCTTATTACACTGCATGTTTGTGTTTTATGGAACTCTATAACTAAGAAATGGTTGTAAACACTTGGACACAAGCAGCAGTTTTGTACTGTGTTGTGGTGAAAATAATGATGGTGGGAGTTGGGGATTGTCTAGTCTGAAAAGCAGGACTTATCAAATGTGTCTCCAGAAGGCACAGATGAACGGATTTTCTCCTATGAACAGAGATTCAATTATTGATTCGATATAGAATACTTTTCTTTTTATTTGACTCTTATTCCGCATGGTTTACACTCACAAGCGGATACACAGATGCACAGGCTGGATCCTGCATATCTAAGGTGAAGCTCCAAATGGTCAGACTGGGTACCGAATTTCACCCTCCCGAAGTAATTAAATTTGACAGGTACGCAGACATATTTTGGTAGCGTTAAGCTGGGACCGGCGAGATATGTATACAAGTTATATCTATGACTAAGCAAACTCTAAATTAATTGGTGACATTAACGCTGTGTTTACATTTTTGAGTCGGTAATTATCCAAAGTCGTTATCCATCTTCGCAGCAATGAAAGGGCATGTTTTGTCACTGCCTGTGTTTACACACAGTATCAGCAAGATGCCATTTCATGTCAAGACTGCCAATTTGTCCTCAGTTACTCACAATGAGATGACATGTGTGTCTCTGCGGGAAATTTGAAAAACAAAGTCATGATTTTGGTTTCAAAATAAACATATTTATCTTCTATTTATGTCTGGTGGAATCTTTCTTACTGTTATTGTTGTATGTCTTGAATGCAAGGAAATACAGAACATTTACCCTGAGTTAATGAGACATGATTATAACACACACACACACACACACACACACACACACGCACACACACACACACACACACACACACACTCCTACCCCTCCTTCTATATCTTCTATTTATGTCTGGTGGAATCTTTCTTGCTGTTATTGTTGTATGTCTTGGATGCAAGGAAATACAGAACATTTACCCTGAGTTAATGAGACATGATTATAACACACACACAAACACACACACACACACACACACACACACACTCCTACCCCTCTGTGATATTAAGCTCCACTTTCACCTCTTCCTTTCAAGCCACTTGGCATCACGGAAACACATCCATCTCTCTGGAAGTGTTTATCTGCAAGCAGTTTACTCTGCAACCCTCACATGACATGCACATATATGCAGTTTAAACATGCGCTGACGGAACATGCAAGCAACGCTGCAACATGCGTGTCTTGCAGACATCAGCGTAAACATGTGGGTGCAGCCCAGCAAAAATGTAAGAGGCTATATTTTCCTAAACTGGAAAGTGCATACACAGATTTACACGAAATCAAACGGATGTGAGCAAATGGCGGGATTTCACAAGTGCTTCACACCGCAGACACGAGCATGTAAACACACGCACATGAACACACAGTCACATGTTAGAGCCAGTAAGGAATGCTGATAAAAGCAACAGTTGGATACGCTGGTTGGATTATATCTAAACAGTGGGCGATTTCAACTCAGAGGTCGCACACACATTTGCTCACACTCCGTGTGCAGAAGTGTAACCACATGTGCATCCAGCGCCCAGCGGGAGCATGTACGACACACACACTGAGATGACGTTATTACCGCATCCTAATGAAATTAAGTCTAGAAATGTAGCGCTCGGTTTGCCAGATAGAGACTCCACTTCCGTCCAAACAGAGGGCGAGGGGGAGAGAGAGATACCCGTTCAGATCAGAATTAGAGCGGGTGGAGAGAGAGGCCGCCCGCGTCATGGCAGCGTTAAAAAAATACAGGGGTCAACTTTGCAGAGCGGGTTGACAGGAAACTCCCACCTGAGCCAACTTCTGTCGGTAGGCAAAAATTATAAGGTGTGTGTGAAGGTGTTTTGATCAAATCACAGACTGTTTTGAGCAGCTGCTGGTGATGTGAAGGCACTACTTATTTCCTTCTTCATTTATTTTATAGCAATAGTAAGAGAAATCAAAAGGCGAATGTTGAAATAACAACATCTATTCGCTGCTGATTTAGTGTCGTCTTAACTGACTCTTTGCATTGCTTCTTTTCATTAAGTGTTTTCATAAAATCCCTTTGACCTTTTAGCAATACACAATGTAGTTCAAGAACTCGCTTAGTCCTCACTTATGGCAGCCTTAAGTCCTCTTGGTGAAGAAACGTCACACTCAACAAACCTTTTATTTGGACGCTTCGTCCGTATGTCTCTCCAGAAAAGTTGTCACTGCACAGCCATCTTCACGTCTCTCCAGTCATTATCTTCTTAATCCCAATCAAGACTCTTGCTTCGCCAAACCAGGACTTTCTTCTCTCCTGCTTTCTTGGCAGCATACAGCTAATCAACATCTTGATAGACATTCACCCAAACATGGGATCCTGGGCAATTAAGAAAAAGGTTCATTTTCACAATATTTTTCTGCAGCAGTCTTTTTATACACTTAGTCTGAAATGCTGTTGCAGCAGTGATACTGCCATCACCATGTTTAATTGTAAGTATAGGATAATGAGATGATGCGCACTACTTTGTTTCCTCCTCGTGCCATTGGGACTTGTGGCCAAATAGTTAAATGTTTGTTTCATCAGATAAGATTTTCACTCTTGTAGCACAGAGTCAGTTAGAGGACTTTTGGTAAATTCCCAGTGGACTGTTGTTGGGCTTTAAAAGCTATATCTCACAGATCTAAAATGAGTGCAGCTTAACTATTTGGAAATGTTCTTTAATAGTTCCTCAGATCTGCGGCTTGATAAAATCCTGTCCCACACAAGCTATTCTCCCAGTTTCATGGTTTGCTTTTTGCTCTGACGGACCGCCCAGTGAGAGACTACAAGCATTTCAAGGACCATATGTGGTCACCTGCTAAAGTCCTGAGAAAAATCCTTTTATGCTTTTAAAGGTATTTTTATTCTAAATAAATGCACAAAGCTTCATTTTTCCTTTGCCGTTGTTAAATATTGTCTGAGGCTTGATTGAAAAAAAACAATGACTCCTTTTTTAAGTCAATACTGACTTTTCAACTACAAGTGGAAAAACTTGAATAGGTTTAGAAACTTTCTATTGATACTTTTATGTCACCTGGATAAATATGAATTGTTATTATAATTATAAATATTTCCATATGATTTAATCTAAAAGAAATGTAGATGTGTATGAACAACGGGCGCTGCAGAGTTGGAATTAACCGGATCAAAGCTCATCTACTGTGTTGGCCGGCTCCTCTTAAGTATCCTGAAGGTCTTGCTTGCGTCAGACAGATATAAAATCTCTTTATCATATTCCTTATCAAATATGTTGTGGTCTAGTTGGCATATACAATTGCTGCGTTTTAAGTCAAGTGGTTTAGAAAGCCTCCAGCTCTCAGATCCCTCAGATATGGAGGTGGAGTTATGCGTGTGTGTCCTGGTTCATCGCTACTTCAGCCTGCAATAGGCAACAGGCATCCACGAAATCATTTAAATCGACTTTAGGAACTGAAAGGAAAGTGCAGCCGTCTCCCTTTTCTGCCTCTCCAATAAACACAAGCTAAAGGCAGCCAAGCACACACACAACCACACAACGCACAAACTGTAAATTACAGAGAAGCAGCAAATCGTTCTCTCACGCATTCCCCTGTAACTAAAACATTCAGTTTATTCTCTGTTTCACTCTGAAAATTAAAGTGCACACAAAAGACTTTCAAATGTCAAGCGTGCATTTATACTGTGTTAGGAAATTATGTGGCACTGATGCCAGTGCTCTCCGGTATAATCATCAATTATGCCGCTGATGTTTTGGTGTTTTGCATGCGTCTTTGTAGGAGTTTCTGTAAGTGTGAAGAGCGAGGCTGCAGAGTGGCGTCAGGCTTTAGGTCGTGAACAAAGTGTAAAAACACCTGAGGGCTCAAGCCACACTTGAACTATTCACAGATGAATGCTAACAGGTTTGTTGTTAATAAATGATCGCTGAATAAATCCTGCGCAGCTGCTTCTCTCGCAGAAAGCTCAAGCTAGAACGGCTTCACTGACAGTATAATTCATGGTTAAATCGAGGGAATGTTTGTACATGTGGGCCAAAATTTAACTCAGGATAACGCACGAGTTTTCTTTTTTAGCCGAGAATTTTCATAACTCATGGTTTTAGAGCAGTTCATATCCCCAAGGCTGAAGAACCTTCTCAGAAATATGCCTTTTGGTTTCTAAATAAATGAATCTCACTCACAAATAAATCTGTCTTACGAGGAACATGTTTAGATAATATGACTTGAAATATATGACTTGAATTTATTTTACCCTAACTTAGAACAAGTTGCTCCTGTGTGCTGTTTCCTGATCTAAAAGGACCTCCTGCTGTCCTTTTTGGCTGTTTAGGTGGAGCTTTCTGACAGCACTTCTCATACCATCACTGATGCCTATGCTGGGAAGGAGTACATCATCCAGGTGAAAAGTCGATTTTATCTCACAAACTGAATCAAAGAAGTGGGTTTTATATCAATCCTTACCAAGGAACCTCTGAACCAGTTTGCCGGAAGATTAAATTGGGCTTTTCTTGCTCTTCATTGACACCATTGTGTGTATTGCATGAAGTTATATTTAAATATTTTATTGACCGTTACACTAACTCCCCAAACAACATAAGCCTGTATTCCCCTTGTGTTCAACAGGTGGCTGCCAAAGACACAGAGATTGGAACGTGGAGTGATTGGAGCGTTGCTGTCCACGCTACGCCCTGGATTGAAAATCATCTGCCAATCACGTCCACAACCGAAGTCGACTTTCTCACCGGTAGGTCTTTGACACCATGTTTTCTCCACTGTATGTTTAGTTGTCATAGTTAGTTTGGTTTAGTAGTATATATATACTACTACTGTCACACAGCGAACCAGTTAGGTATGAAATTAAGTTTGAATAATAACTTTCTCTATGGAAAAATTGAGTACACTTTAAACATTTGATTGCCTTGACGTTTTGTCGCAGTTTAAGCTATAAGATCCACCAGCCTTGAGACAAATCGACATTCATCTGCCTAAGAGCCTGAACACTGCCTCGGGGAAAACTGTTTCATGTTTTAAAAAAGACTCACGTATCTCCTACAGCTCCAGCCTGGCTGTCCTACAGCACGTGTTATTTTTAAGCAAGAGTAATGATCATTTAAATTAGATTAATTACAAGTTAAGTTATCAATTTTTAGTGTGTTATATGGCACACGCGCTTAAATGTGCACACGGAGAAAGATAAGTCCTTGGGGAATATTTTAGTTGGCGATCCTGCAGCATGCAACGGATATGCAAAGTTGGCTTCCTTGTCAAATTGAAATCTCTTAATACACTGATAATCCCTGCACAATAAGGCATCCACTGCTGGGGTGGACACTCCTCCATACAAGCCTTTACATCACACTGGCATAGTGGAGAATATCAAATGTTTGACTGAAAAAAGATGTGTCCTTTGCTCTTCCGGTTATGCAGTCTCACCCTTCAGGGATGTCACAAGGTATTGATTGTACTTTTAAGTTAACGTCTCCCAACAAGCAGAGACCCTCATCTACTGAAAAGTACCCAAAATGTGGGACAGCTTCACATGGACATGACATAGGTCATACCTGCAAATTAGCCGCTTTTGAATCAAAAGGTCACGTGGTTTGTGTAGATGTGAAGAGCATCTTTGCAATAAGATATTATGGCAAAAGGGGTAAAGGAGGGGTTTCTAAGATAGAAACCGAAGGGTTTACAGACAGCACCACCTGGGTATTTCACCCCAAGGAAACCCAAACTAAAAAGAGCACAGGTTCAAACATACACCTGACTGACATGCATTCAATAAAATACATTTTTCTTAAAAAAAAACTAAAAAAAACGTAAACAATAAAATTACAATGCCCAACAATTTGAGAGTGTAGTTTATAATGCCCAGACACTTAATTGCATTATTACGTCGTGGCTGGAAAGAAACAAGAGTCAGACAAATAAAACGTAACTGTAAAAACAAGCAAAGGTAGTCAAAGCAAACAAGTGTTAAACAAGAAAAAACATACCCAAAGCAGGTGTCACATCCAGCGACCACAGAAAGAAACCCCAATAATTCAGGCTGATTCGCACTAACATCACAGGAGGGCCAGTACTGAGCCGACTGCTCCACCACGCCAAACCGCCACGTAGTTTCTGGGTCACCCAGAAACTGGCACAGATGTCAGGCCAGAGAATGACAGAGCTCGTACCCGAGCACCACACCTGCCTTCTTTAAAAGACGCGAGCTGCACCTCAACCAGTGCAGTTGATGGCTGAGGAGAGGTCGTCAGCAGGCAGAGGGGAGGATCCTCTATCCTGCCACAATATCTTTGGTGGAACGTAACACAAACACTTAGGTAGCTTAACGTCAACATATCACTGGAGACATCAAAACTAACGCCAATGATACGTGGCATGAAAGTCTGCCTTTACTCCACTATGTAAAGGGAATGAAGCGAAGCCGTTATCTTGGTTGTGACTGGCCAAAAGAGCGTGCATGTGTTGTCTTCCACCACAGATGTGTTATTGCAAAGATGCTCTTTGGACCTACACAATTCACCTGAGTGACTCACTTTGATTCAGACACCAAATTTCACAGAAAAGCAACTACGTTGCTAGTATGTAGGATGAATAGCTGTTTTTAAAGGACGCATAAACCAATGGAGCAGGTACAGAGCTCGTTCCATTAACGGCGAACCACAAAGGCGACTGGTCACGGTGGTTTCAGGACTGGCGATCAGAAGGCTGGCGACGCTGATCGTGGTAGCGTCGGAGGAGAGGTCACGACAGTGGGCAGGACAAAACATTAGTGAGTTGAGTTCAATTCAAAGTAGTCTAGGACACTCAATGTTTTAGTAAAAAGGCAATTAATTGCAAATTATCACCAAGTGCATTGTGGTTTCACAGATGTTTGTAGGACAAGTTGATACTAGTGAACAAATAATCGTCTTTCGTTCTGCTGCACCAAAAAAAAAAGTTCTTAGATGTCAGCAGTCACTTGAGATGCTCTTTACATTTACACCAAACCTCTGTCATTTATTTGATAAAAAACTCTCTGTTACAAAGCTTAACCATTAAGGTTTTTGATTTTGCCGCATCTTTAATCTGGGCAGCATAGCCCTGAAGTGGTTTTAGCTGCCACTGTGCACCAAACGATTTCCTGCCAGGCACAATGATCCTCTATTAGATACCTTCTGTAATGGCAAGACTCGAGAAAGTAACTACATCTGACTGAGAGAATTATCTGCAAATAGTCTCTCATTAAACTGTTTCTTTTTAGCTTTACTGTGTGCATTTTGTACAACATACGCTAATATTGCTATAATTGGCTTCTTATTTGTGATGTAAATACGGCTGTGGTATTAAAACCATTTGCTAAAATGTCAAAATATTTTTTTGATTTTTTTTTTTTTTTGTTCCATATTTTGACGATTGTACACATGTATAAGAAATGCATTTGCATTGTTTTCATTCAATTGTATTTAGATCAGTCACCTAGGATCCTGACTGATATAACCTGGATTCTATTATTTAAAAAGAAGGGAAAGTTCAATTTTATTCAACAATCTAACAGTCTGTCTACATTTGTACGGTGCAAGACTGACTTCTGTTGGTCAAGACGAGCACTGCACACTGATCATCAGCCCTCATGCATACGTAGAAATATACAAATGCAGGCTAAAAACACACACATCCCATCTTCTAACACTTTGCTGCACACACAAACACAGTGCTTTCATCTGACAGCGTGCAATGTACGCTCACACACACACACACACACACACACACACACACACTCACTCAGTTGGTGCACAGTGTATTATTCCCACACTCAGTGAGAGAACAGCAGGTTATTTGGATTCTCGTCATGCGTCCTCTCGATCCAGCTGCTGCCTCTCTGCTTCCCCTCCTGCTCCCTTGGTCCTGTTCTCTCTTTTTCCTTCCCATCTCCCTTTTGCCTGAACATCTCTGTTTCTCTTCCCATAGCTCTCCTTTCCTTTTGGTTCCTTTTTCACTTCTCCCCATTGATCACTCTCTCCTCTTACTCCCACTTTTGGTCATCTCACACTTGGTACCAATCTCTTCGACCTTTTCACCGCCTTGTTTACAGACTTCGTGTGCAGGATGACTGATTACGGCTGAGTGGAGTAGCAGGTGCATATGCTCCGTTGATAAAATTAGCTTCATGTTTGGTTGTTCATGCAATTGATTGTTGCAGTAGGATTTTTCCAATAAACCGGGCATGTTATCAACATGCATTTTCAGTTTGTGGATTAAAAACAGTACATATCTTCATTCATTAAAAAGCAAAACAAAACATTTGCCACTGACATCACGGGCCAAATCACTGATTGTTGCTGCTTGATTCTTCAAGTAGCCACTGCCTTTCTTATTTACAGGAATGATCATGATGGAAACTTTTTTATTTAACAAAAATTTCAACAGATTCACCTAAGTTTGCACTTGTACATCAAGCAAAATCACATCAAAATGGAAATGAGGAAAATATCGGATTTCCTGCCTTTGACCAGACTGATGAACACTAAAAGTTCAGCCAGAGCTCCTTTCTCTTCCAGCTGACCAGCTTGTTAACATCTCCACTCTGACCAATCTTTTTTCTGGCTGCCCAGTTGAATTGTAAATAAACACACTTCCTGTGACTTATTGATTTGTAGCTCTGAGTTGAAACACACAGTTGCACGTTCTCCTTCTTCTCTTTGTCCTCCTCTCGTACTTTTTCCTTGACATCCTATTTTTGTCTCTTGGCTCCTTTCAGCAGTAGCAAGTCACTCAAACTCCAGGGAGGAGTAGAGTTGCTGGTTGCATTTGCTGTTTCACTTCCCCTTCAGCAGAGTGACTATGGATGGAAAAGACAGCATTGGGACAGACAGCATTTACAAATCCTGTTTTCAGTGATTGGAGCAATACTTCCAGATGAGCCGAAGCATTGTAAGGCTTCGGGAATGCTTAGGATGTTTAGTTTCTGAACAAGATGCATTCACTACAGGTAAATGTTACAGTAAGGGTAGAGGTGCTTTAAGGACATTCTTTATGTAGTCCCTCTAAAAAAAAAAAAAAAAAGGATATAAAACTTAACAGGTAAATTACCACTTATTGTATCATTAAGGTGCAATAAAGAAAGTAGTTTGGTCTCATTTCCCGACAGATAATGTTAAAATTCACAGACATTAGGAATAGGCATGAATCAGTCCTCTCAGAGTCACAAAGACGAAAATAAACACAGAACATTTAGCACTGTTAAATCAAAGGTGGGAGTCTGTATCAAAGGGATAAGAAGGTTGTACATAAGTCATTTTTAATCACTGAGGTTACATTTTATTTTTTTTAAATGTCCTGATAAGTATGAGGCTTTAAGTACATACTAAATATGCCGTTGTCTACAAACATTATGATACTTGCAGAGTTGGTTATTTTGGCTATTTACTTAAGCATATTCAGGCAGCTCTTATTAAAATAGGCTTAATCTGCAGCTTCAATTTCATTTGCTTCAAAACTCGAAGAATTACAGCTCCATCATGTGCAGAAATGACATTTTTAAGGGCTCAAAAATAACTTGATGAAGAGACACTATGTTTTGATGAACATACCTATCAATATGTTGTTTTTTTTTAAATACTTTAAGTGATAAGAATCCCTTGCAGGCAATCACTCAGGTCTGACGCCCACAAACGTCACAGAAAATACGTGAACCCTCCTTTGTCCTCTTTTTGCTGCAGCTGTCTAAAGTCGATGATTATCTGCGCGCACAGAGTTGAGATTACAATAAGAGCTCGAATCCATCGCAGGATATTCCACTTCTTTAACCTTCAAAAACCCCCTGGGATGCTTTCACATCAGGAATTGCGTCATCCTTTAATCAGCTTTGGCTTAATCTGGCTAATATACTGTCAGCCAGATACACTTCAGAATTCATCCAGCTGCTTCTGGCTTCCATCACATCCTCCATAAACACTTGTGACCCGCTGTCACTGGAACGTGTTTGTAAATCCTGAGTGGTTCAGACCCTTCACAACAACTTTTTTCCTCCCACCTTATAAGGATGCAACATGATCTATACATCTGTTCATTTTTGCTCGATTAATCTTTCTATTCTTGAAGCTCATGCAAGGCTTGCATTTGTATTTGCTTGGGTGGACTCCTCTCGTTCTTTACCTCCTGGAACATGTTCTTTGCTTGGCTCTGAGGGTGCGAAGGGGTGTATTTCTTTGTTCAGACCTCTTGATGTTGCTAAGCTCACCAATCTGTATCAAGTTGTTGTTTTCATGGCCCCATCGTTGCTGCTTTTCTGTTGTCCTGGAGATGACCTGGTTCACTTGCACCGAGCTCCTACAAATGTTTGTTATTCCCCACAACAGTGATTTTTAGCAACACAAGTGACAGTGGAAATCTAAAATGTGCATTCTTTACCATCCACCATGCATATGACAGAGGAGAAATCGCTTTTTTGGCCATTGTTTCATCAACCCGTTGAAGCCACCCAAGCTGGAGCAAATACTGACAGTGCGGTCTCATTAATGAGAGAGAGAAATAAAGAAAGTACTAAAAACAAAAGTACTACCAAGAAGCCCCAGCTTCCTAATAGTACTTACCATAAAAATGTGTGTAAAACTGATCCTTAAAAGCAAAAGCTCTCGTTCAGAGTCGTACATTTTCCCAGCTCATCGGGCCTTTGTAAGATTTCATGTCTATGTAGCAGCAGGTCGTCAAAGTCCAGTGTGGAGCCGTACTGTAGTTGGAGGGGGTTCTGCGTCACTAAACATGATATCATTATCGTTGATATAGTAGTACATGTACCTTTAATTTTACATCCGCGTTTCCCACAACTGAATCTTCTTTAAGGGGGAGGATTTGATTGATTTGATTTACACACTCCTAATCAACAGCAGAAATCTTACTTGCATAATTAATTAAGAAATAATAAAGGAATGTCCCAAACCTGTCCGTAGAATAGCCATAGAGTTTATTTTCCAGCCAATTATGATTGCATGAGAAATAGGATTATGATTATTAAAGCGCTGTAATTCCTAAAAATCTCATTAGTCGATTAAAAAAAGCCAAAGTTTGGCTATTTTTTCATGCTCAGGATACAGTTGATTAAAATGTTAGAAAAGGGGCTTTTTCTCGACCCAAATATTGTTGCACAAATATAGCAATAAGTGGAGCTGAATTTAATATTTAAGACACAACGTTATGCACGTTTGGATCATCACAGATGCTGAAGATCACACGCTTGCGTTGAGATGTCATTTACATTTACATTTGAATTACCCAAAGCTTCAGAGATCAAGTATTTCTATAAACAAGGAGGGCACCCAGAGTTCAAACCATTCAGCAATGTTTTATCTCTGTAGCTTCTTTTTCTTTTGCAGCCTTTCTCCTGCTCCTTTGCTTCAATTGTCGTTTCATCCCCCGCACTGCTGTTTATCTGTCCTCCCCTCCATCACTGTCTTGTCTCCCGTTAACCCATCCTCAACTAGCACGTTCCACCCTGGCATAAACCCTATAACTGTCTCCTTTTCACTGGCACATTATTTCTGCATAATTTTTCTTTTCTCCTCCCCTCCATAGCACAACATTTAGCTGCAGGCTGGAAGTGCTGAACAGAGCTGCTGAACATGTTAAATGTGCCCTAGTTCCCTCTTTCTCTGGCTATTTCACACCTGGCTGCTTCCCTCTAATATCTCCTGACTCTCAATGCAATACAACACAACAGTCATTAATTGAGAGGAGAGGGAAATCATATATTCTCTCTGCAGCCACCGCACACCCCCCCCCCCCCCCCCTCCTGCATCCACCCCCCCAAATGCCAACATCCTGCATGAGTTAATATCTACATCGTGCTGCCTGCAGCTGTAGCAATAGCTCTACTTTATAAAGCACTAAACTGTGATGCTTTCATTCGTCAAACAATTTGAAAGCAAACCGCAGTGCTAAAAAATGCACAAGAACCTGACAATCTTACGCATATTTAGGCTTGTGATGAAGTAAACGTTGAAAAGTGTAAGTGTATTAATATTTTTGCAGTTTAAGCGCAACAGGTTAAAATCATGTATGCTCTGTAGTCAATGTAGATTTTTTTTTTTTTTTTACATTTTTAGACATTTTCTGCAACGCTCATCTTTTAAAATCCAAATGTACAAGAAGTCATTAATGTATAAATTAAAGGTTACATCAAAGGTGTCCCTTTTTCCTGTTTTACCTGGGGGTATTTATCTTGTCTTCCGATTCCCTCTCCAGTTCTCCGTCTCCATACTTCACATATGCCGTTCTCCCTCTTTCCTTTTGTCTCCCCGGTTTCCTTGTGGTTCGAAAATGAATTACTTTTTTTTTTCTTTTAAGTTCACCTCATAGCTGCCTTGACAAGTCCCATATTGATTGCTCTTGCAGATTAGAATTGATTTTGCTCTTCACTGTATTTTCCTTTCAATTTGGTTCTTTCTCTCCCGATATGATGAGCACTTTTTCTGCATCCATTCATCAGAACGATGTATTGAATGTTTTCCAGTTTCCCACCCCCCCCCTAGAAACACCTCTGTTGTAGACTGTGTGACCAAAAAGACACCCATGAACGACTGTAAAACAAAAAAGAAGTTGCCAAGAAATCACAGGAGTTAATTAAAAATATACTCACAAGGTGTCCTGTGTTGTTTTCCGACTGGTTTTCCACAGAGACCAAGACCTCTCCCATACCGTCCTCCAAGGCACCACAGAGGGCCCATGCTCCAGTGGGCAGAGCGGCCAGGGTCCTCGCGTTTTTCTCTCCTTTGCTGTTAGGAATGCTGCTGCTTTTCATGTGGTGAGAATCAACACTCAAACACACACCCTTTCTTTAAAAAAATTGAGTCTTCACCCCTTCATTTGTGAACACTCGAGACAATACATTCGCATATGAATTGGTGGTTCGACGGGTGACGGTTTATGTCAACGGCGTGTTTCGCAGACAAAGAGCAACAACATCCCTGTGAGTTTGTTTTAAGGCAGCAAGGAGGTGCTTCTTTATGTTTCCCACACTGCTGTACCATGTCATTCACTGAGGTATTGAATAAAGAACTCAGGTTGTAGTGGTGCACGGCCTGCCACTGGTTTCAATAAACTTATTTTTTCAACATTTCAATGTCACGGAGCACTATTAAATTGACTTTAAATCTGCGATAATAAGATTTCTCTGCTTTATTTCATGTTTCAGTTACAGTTTAACCAGATTTCACGACACAAATCTGCATTTGAAAACCTTTTCACGTTTATTCACATCTAATTCTCCTGGAGTTATCATGTCTCAGTGAGTCATAATCGAAATATCTCACATGTTTTAATATTAACAGCCCAAAACATCTTGAGCACTAAGCACTGAGAAAGATGAAATATGCATCCTGAGCGACGTCCAGAGTAGTTTACACTTGGCAGTGTACACAAATGTATCCTGGGGGATCTGACCTTCCTATTCTATATACAAAAAAGCACAGTAGTCACTTTTGCCAAATGTTGTATTTTTAACCATCCAAGACAGCGGCTGGAAATAAGTAGGTGTTTTTCACAGATAACACAAAAGAAGAAGAGTATATATGTAAAAAAAAAAAACACCCAAATAAAAAGTGAGTTAAAAATGCTGATTTTAAAAACAAGGGATGTCCTCACCGCTTCATTCGGAGTGAAGAGGTTTACCAGCATGTGCTTCTTATCAAGCAGTTTTGATTCATTGATCATCAGCAAGTGGGCGGGCGTTAACACAATACCAAAGAGGAAAGACATCAGCATAACCCTCCGAGCTCATCCCGGGGCTCATTGTGGATACAGGGAGCCATGTCAGGACCTCAGAGCTGCTGAGAAATTAGTCCTTTGATCCTCCAACATGGAGATGTTTGGTCATAACACCAAGGCACCAAGTTAGGTAAAAACCAAAACATAAGCACGTCAGCATCAGTGACACATACATACTTTCAAGCACAGTGGTGGAGGGGTGATGACTGGGTTAGTTTTGCAGTTACAGTACCCGAGCATATTTATTGAGTTGACCTTCAGCTTCTCGGGTTAGTTAGAAGTACTCCAGAGCCAGATGTGAGGCCGGCCAGCGTCCTACAGCTAAATCTATTTCTGAAATTGGGTTATATAACAGGTCAGTGATCATAAGCACTTCAGCAAATCCACAACAGAATAACTGAAAATATAAATGATCAAGGTCTTGTACCTGCCCCGTCAAGGTCCACACCTCAGCCAGATTGAAATACTGGGGACGGACTTTTGCTCACAAACCTCATTGAAACGGACGTCAGCCCTGTAAAGAAGAGTGGGCTTGAATTCCTCCACAACCATGTGAGAGACTGATAATGGTACATAAAAATATAACCTCATGTTACTGGTGCTAAAGGTGGTTGGAAGAGCTGTTGAACCTCCACCCACTGCAGCCGCAGTACAGCTGATGTTTGTTGGATAATTTTCCCGTGTAAACAGTCAAGTGCCCATCTAATGTTGTATTCAAATAATTTTAATATGTTGTTAAAAATCAGAGGAGTTCATCAGGACACTGGGATTATTAAGTACACTTTTGAGGTGCTTTTGGCTTTGGAAAACTATTATTTCAGAGGGAAATATTGCACTTTCTTGCTTTATTTACTAGTCTCCAAATTGTTTTTGGTGAGCCAGCTGGACTCGTTTGATGTGTTTATACAGTGAGGCTACAATTAATAATCTAAGAATCCTTTGGATACTTAAAGTACATTTGTGATGCTATACAATCACAAATGAATGTGGGGGAAAAAGGGAGAGCCAAATTAAAAGTAATGTGCCTATAAAAAGATTTAAAAATAAAAAGTTTCTTTCATGCAGCGCTGCGTGAGAAGGCTGATTTGTGTTTCTGTCTCGTTCTTCAGATGTAAATGTCTTATTCCTGAGGGAGTGAGGAGAAGTGGGAGGAAGACGAGGATGAAGAGGAGGAGGCTGGTGTTTTTTCTATTTTGCACATGTTTCAAGGATACAGTGCATTGATCATTTCTGTCCATTACACAGTTACTCACCGAAATTACTTAGACATGAAGTCAGACGATGACAATGCGATCCAGCATTTTTGATTAATGGTGACAAAGAAATTCTTCTAAGGAACTTTTGAAAATGGCATCATCATCATCATCATCATCATCATCACCAAAAAGAGCAACAGCGGGAGCAGCCAGAACAGGAGCAGCGGCATCAGCAGTGACATCACCATGAACAGACCAACATTAGGCCTACGCCCCCGGCGGCTTTGATGTGCCACAGCAGACTGACTTGTTCAGTTTGGTTCAGGAAGTTCCTCTTCAGAGCAAGAAAACCAACTCCTGAGCTTACTTAAAAAAAAAAAAAAAAAAAAAAAAAAAAAATCATCACTTAGTTAACTTTTTGTTCTTTTCCTTTATTATTATTATTATTATTAATTAATTGACTGCCTTTCATGTTACTCTCTTTTAAAATGCACAGCGCTGTACAGACAAACACACACACACACACATATATACCGGACATGTGTGTTTGCTTGTATGCCTGAGGTAGCAGCCCCTTTTACAACACAATCATCATGCCAAAGACTCATCTCACACCTACAACATGGCTCACAAACCAGTTATTGAGCTTCCTGAAGCCTTCGCCTGTCCTCGCAGAGGGTTGAAAACCCCAGAGAATCATGAGCATGTGTGTGAGACCAAAACAGAACATCTGATCGACGTCGAAGTGTGGTACCTGGTTTATACCTACGATGAATCCGAGGAACCCTGCAGCTCCTGTTTGTGTAGAAAAAGCATTTAACAAAGAAGCCACAACGGTACTCGATCAGACTCTGACTCCACGCGGCTCTGATGACTCAGTCAACATGACGGAGCGAGGGGCTCGTCTCAGATCCGAGGACTGACACCTTAAAGAAGTCAGTGATGGTAGCCTGGCTTATGTAGACAGTTAGCTTTACAGTGTGCTTATAGCAGCTGGCAAGAAGGACCTGGATTGTAAAAAAAAAAAAAAAAAAAAAAAAGATAAAATAAATAAATAATGAATAAAGTGGATTTGAGACTGAACCCTTTTATTTTTTATTTTTTTACACCTTTGCTTTTGGTTTGATTTTGTGTCGACAGCAACGAGGTTGGTTATTGGTACTCTGACATGAGCTACAGTACGTTGGTTCCCATTCTGCTCTGTGCTGTAAAATACAATAACACAAATCTGTTGGCTTTCCAAAACCTGGCGCCTTTACAAACATTAGAAATGTCTTTTTGCAGTTTACATTTCAATATACAATATCACCAGTTAAACATTATGTTATTCGAAGTAATATTGATGTCTTTAGAGTATTTCTTTTCTGACTTTATGGACAAATAATAAAAAGATGCATATAGGGCTTTCTTTTTTTTTTTTTTTTCAGAAATTCATAATGGCTTAATTCTCCTTGATCCTATTTTGTAAACTATGATATGTAACTTTAACATTGAACAAGAAGTTTATTATTTAATTATAATAATAATGTATGTATTAGCGGTAGAATGTCGTAACCTGTACCTGGGGTCTTTTTTATAGATGTATATACAATGACAGGTTTCAACCATTAAATGTGACCATTTCACAATGAATTATGACAACGTGGCCTCATTCTCATTTTGCATTTACAAAGTGATCCATTCAGATCACGACACGGGACGTCGGACAGACTGCTTCCTCCTGCTGAGGTAAGATGAAGACGGCGTGCCAGAACAGGCAGATTGATGTGAACTCGGGGGTTTTCGGTGTCTAAGTACGGTCAAAAACACTTCAAGTTTACCGTCAGGCTAATGGATAAAGCATTTAACAAAGACGCCACAACGGTACTCGATCAGACTCTGACTCCACGCGGCTCTGATGACTCAATCAACATGACGGAGCGAGTGGCTCGTCTCAGATCCGAGGACTGACACCTTAAAGAAGTCAGTGATGGTAGCCTGGCTTATGTAGACAATTACCCTTACAATGTGCTTATAGCAGCTGGCAAGAAGGACCTGGATCGTACGTCACGACCTTGAGTGTCTGTGCTTAACAAGTCTGTTTGAGGTTACAGGTTAGAGTTATTATTGTCAATGAAAACCAAAAACATCAACCTAACGATGGTGTTAAAAGTAAAGGGGATCAAAAGTAAGCACGTTTGACTTAAATAGTCCGTGGGGATCTTTATCTGCGGGAGCTGTCACTGCAGTTCATCAAAACCTTACAAAAGTCAGGATGAAGCGACTTGGCTTACAGCCTTTGTCATCTCTACTTTCCAGCAGGTGGAATAAAAAAAAATATATAACAAACAAACAAGTAGCGACACTAATTAACCAGTCCACATACATATAAACGCGTCACAAGTTTTTAGGGCTTAGAAACTAAAAAAATGTTTACACAACAATTGTGTCAAAAATGCACAAGTAGTCTAAAAAACGGACTCTTTACCTGGTTTACCACAGTGAGGATGAGAAGCCTCTGCAGGCTTGTCGGAGAGAAGCGAAAGAAGACAAAGAAATAAATCAAAAGGTTTTTAGGGTTTTTTTTTTTTTTTGGTTTTTTTTTGGTTTGTTATCTTAGCTTCCAAGACCAATATTTGTATAATCATAAAATCACTTTCAGATTAAAAAACCCACCAGCACAGCACAGAGTTAAGGTGGAGTTATCCATCCATGGATAAGTGGGTTGATAGCTGTGGCTGATTCCCAGCTGCTCCCACCACATCCTTTGCCAACACTCTGCATCCCATTTATCCCCAAATACAAACTTTAGTCCGAACTAAAAAGAAAGTTTGGTCCTATTTATGATACCCGACGGGTACTCGACGAGATGTGATAGCTGAGATCTCTGAACTGTGCAACAATAAACATGAGCACCAGTTTTACGCAAGAAAAAAAAAAAAGGTTGGTCAAAATTTCCCTTTTGACCTTTGGTTCTCACTCTCTCCAGCTGTCTCGCTTCAGTCTGTCTCGCTGTCTCTCATCTTTTGCTCAGGCTCTCCTTCTGTCATTCTGCTGACACGTTCTGGCAGGCCGATTTGGAGGCCGAGGACAAATCAATACACCATCTAACAGCTGTCAGCTGGGGTCGTCTGTGTGTGGGAGGGTGTGAGTGCGCAGAGCAGAGATCTGCTTGCGTGGCATTGCATTCATTACTCTTTCCTCCCTTCCTTCCTTCCTTCCTTCCTTCCTTCCTTCCTTCCTTCCTTCCTTCCTTCCTTCCTTCCTTCCTTCCTTCCTTCCTTCCTTCCTTCCTTCCTTCCTTCCTTCCTTCCTTCCTTCCTTATATATACCAGGCAGCCTTTTCCTTGTATTTAATGAGGGTGTCAATTAATATTTACAGTGACAGTGAACTAAATAAAGATGGTACAAAAGACACTGGGATTATATTACTCTTGTCATATGTAACATGGTTTGCTCTGAGAGGTATATATTTACATTCATATAAGTATATTGTTAAGTATTTAAAGTTTTTGAACGTTAATTTTACTTTCTTTGTCTTCAACCACAACATGATGTATAATTCTCAAATGTAAGGGAGGTGTGTGTTATCCCAAGGCTGTCAGTTTCATTCGACCCACTCTGTTCTAATGACTGCTTTGACCTTTCATTGAAAAGTGGATGAATGGCACAATATCTGCTTCCGTCCCACCTCTGCCCTGGCTTCTGGCTGTCACCTCTACAAACACTCAGCTAACTCCTTTTCTCTCCCCTCTCTATTGCTGACTCGCTCTGACTGGCTGGTTTTGCCTGTGAAAAAGGTCTAGCCATTTTTAATTCCTTTAAGCCTATAATATTCTTCCATGTGCTTACCACATCACCACATTTCATTTTGTCATATTATTTTGAAGCGTTTGACTTGTATGCTGGGTTAACGTCTGTGTGTCATTTTGGCAGAAAAGTGTTGTTTACACAAAATCAAAAATCATACAAAGGTGATTTGGCCAGACACACAAATGTGGAAAACCTCAAGGCAGCAGTATGAACAGATTCTGATTCGTCACTTTATAAGCAACATGTGTGAACTCAAATACAATCCAGCACCACCACTCACCCTCAGATTATAATTTTGTTATTGTTATTATAATAAAAAATCTAATCTGGAAGAGGAGTCTCCTCACCAATGTTTTAACATTTAAATAAATAAAACAGAATAGTATTTGAAACATTGTAACATGTTGTAGTACAATGCAACAGTACCCTTAACTCTGACCTCAGATACAAAATTATAAAACACAAGAAAAAAAGGCATTATAAGTTCTGAAAACGCTGAATGTTTAGAGCTTAATTGTCTTAAATGTTTAAAATATGATCCACAGTTCACGGAAACTTCAACGCTCAAAATTATCTTTAAGATATTTATGTATATCATTGGCAACTGGGAGCTCACATATTTTTTGTTTGGCCACTGGAGGGCAGCAGAGACATCTTTCGTCGCAGTGCTCTGTCTATGGTGCTGAACCGTTGTGGACGTATGTTCTCTCCGTGGTGCTGAATGACACAACCCCATGTAATATCCCACTTTAATCGCAGTTCCACATCTCCTCTTTACCTTGTCTTCATGTAAACATCAGAGATCATCATGATGGAACAATAAAAAAAATGCAAATATCTAGTTCTCATTATTCCATATATTCCAAGAATCACAAGATAGGTTAGTCAAGATTTAATTATGGTAAAGGCATAATTCAGTCAGTCAATTCAGATTTTTTTTCTATTGCATCAACTAACAAACGAAGTCAGCTTACTTTTACATTTTAAGTGGTTAAGTCCAACACAAATTAAAATTACTACAGTTTGCTTCAGTCCAATTATAATCCAATTTATCCCCAATTAAAGTTATTCAACTATCTTCTTGTGGGTTTTCCTTGTCTGACACAACTCTTGAATGAAAATAACACCCCTGGTGCCACATGCTTATTAGTTGCTAAATTTAAAATTAAAATGAAATGTAACATCTTAAAAATATCATGTTGGCAGACAACTGGCAGTGAGTTCTGAATTTTTGTGATGCCAGATGGGTTGAGTTCTCCAGGTGTGTGCCTTTTGAAAACCATCAACAATTACTTGTCTGCCTTATTACACAGTGCAGCTAATGATAACACCCATCTGTGCTGATGCACATAAAGTATTGGAATCATTCATTTGTACCTGAAGATGAGAGGTCATCTCTTCAAAGCTCAAAATTGAGTTGAAAAATATGCTCGTTTGATGAGCCACCTGGTGTCTGAGACGCTCCAACTGTGCTTTGTCCTGCCTGAAATCCAGACAGCTAATTGTGGAACTGAACACGGTCCAGCGGATGTTGTGACTGGGTTTTGCGCTCCGGTTAGAGGAAAAAAGACGTCTTTTAAATTATAGAGAACGAGAAGAACTGTGGTTTAATTCAAAATGCAGACCTCAAAAAGTAAATGAATCAGCACATGAATGCAAAACTGAGAGAACACAAAGCTCCGGATGGAGAATGAATTGTTAAATGATTACCTAAACATACAATAAAAAGAAGCTGGTAGATTAACTACTTTCTGTTCAAAAGAATCGGTTATCTTTACATATACAATATGAGATCTCTGGCAGAGACATTACTCAAACTTAGTCTAATATTTCGGGGGGGGGGGGGGGGGGGGGGTTGTGGTAAGTTTACACATTTGAAATGATGTATCCATTAAAAAAACCTTCCTTTCAGCATTATTATTATTGTTAATATTTTTATTCATTTTAAATTATAATATTTTATTAGCATATATGAAATAACGCTCAATGCTCACTGTTTATTAATTGTTCACAGATGAAACTCTGAATTCTGTGGTCTCTTTCCCCCTCTAGTGGTTGTAGATTGCAAAATAATTTATTAAACTGAAGAAGTGTGTATGTGTATGCGCATGTGTGTGTATTTCTTATATATATATATATATTATTTGCAAAAGAGCTTATAAGATTAATTGTTTTTAACATTGATTTTCTCTGATGAACAAAAGGCGTGGTTCAATAATGAAGTTTTTTTGGTTTTGGTTTTTTTTTTTGGGGGGGGGTTAGTAAATCAGACTACCTATGTATCAAGTTTGTTTGAGAAATTTATCAGCAGGAAAAAAATCGGAATGCTTTCCTCATGTTCTTGCCATTCTGACAGACTGTAAAACACGTTTTTTTTCTATTTCAAGCTTTTCAATTATTTGGACCAATGAATGGGCTGCACCGGAGTCTACGTCCCACCCTCCTGTCACTCACATTACAGGGCCTCGTTTCAGGTAGAGTCCATCAGATGCTTGATTGAGCTCATTTAGAAAATCTGACTCTTTGCAACCAGTTAGATAGTTGATTTGTTTAATTTCTGCTCGTTAATGTGGGGCAAGTGTTGATACCATTCATTTTAAAAACGCATCTTCGTATTCATATGTACTGACTTTATAACCTACATTTTTCTACAAGATGGAGTAGAAATGTTTTCCCGACATTACCTCATAAAATTGTCATTTTTTTTAATGTAATCTGATCAGCTGTTATGTTGGCCATGGACACGTCTGACCCTTTGTGACGCCTCGTTCTACTAATTATTAGGACTTAACAGGAAAGAGGCCCCATCAACTCCAATTCTCAACCAGTAGATATTATCATGTTAAAACATGGTTTTATCAACAGCACAACACAAGCAGACCAATACAAGTGTAAAATTGTCAGAGTGGACCAGGGCCAAAACAAAAAGAGAACTACCTGCTATAACCAAACTCATCCATGCAAAAAGAAGTGGACCAAAAGACAATCACGTATCTCCCTACTCTAATCCAGAAGAGAAAATCAGAATCAAGGTAAACTGCTGTCCAATCTCTACAAAGAGGGAGATGTGAATGAGTCTCTCTGATTCATTTCTAAGCTTTCAATCCTCTTCAAACTAGGGTGTGCAATAGTAGAAATATTGGTACAGCATACCCTGATACACATGACTGTGTCTTTAACAGAGTTGTGTAAAACTTGATGACATGCTGATGACGACCATTCATTTGAATAGGGTGTGTTGATGCGAGGAGACATGTAAAACATGCAGGATAGAGGCCCTTGAGGACTGCAGAGACACCTGTGTCTTAGGAACATCTGTTAGCACCAAGTATTTTCAGATGTTCCTGGTTGATGGACTGGTGAGGTGGAATGAAGACTGTACAGCAGCACCTCTGGTTACCAGCTCTGCCGTCTCCATCCTGCTGCTACAAGCTTGGAAGGGATCTTGAGGACCCATTGGTCCCTCATCCACGCTGACTACGTGGCCATCAGAAAGGCAATGCTGGCGAGCCCGAGGCTGATGGCTCAGACGGACATTCAGCTCTTTGTGGTGAATCGGAGGACTCCGTCACAGTGGTGAGAGCTCTGTCTGTACTTGCATTCGTCTTCTTGTGAAAGATCTAGAGCCTGATGCCAACCTGTCTTTGTTTGTCCAGGTTCAGCTGTCGGCAGAAGAAGTGGAGGAGGACTGTCCTGGAGCAGAGAAGTGACATCGTCCCTGCTCCGGCTGTTGCTAAGCATCCTCTACCTCCAGCTAAAGGGCTGTTCCTGGTCCACGTAGGGCAGCCCTGTAATTACAACTTCCCAGATGAGCAGCCAGGACCATCTTCCAGGGGTCTTCCTCCTGTTTCACAGTGTGCATTCAGGACCACAGTCTACAGGCAAAGGAAAACAGCTAGGGCTGCTGCTTCTGCAGGAGCAGTACCATCAACACCAGGAAAGAAAAGGAAAAGGAAAAAAAAAAAACACCAGCAAAGACCTCTCACCAGACTTTGCACTACACTTGCACCTACCATTGGGGGGGTGTCATACTGTGCTGCTGTTTGTGGAAAGTCTTTGGATGAGGGGAAGGAGGAGATGAAAGAAAGGACAGACAGAACCGTGGAGAACGGAATAGTTTTTGTGGGTTCCAAATATATCTGTCTATTATATATTCATTGAGCCTATCCTGTTGTTTTTTTCACCATTTTTCAGCTTTTTGTGTGAATAAATCTTTCATGTTACTCTTTTAAATTTGAAACTTTGTGTCATTCCTTATTAAATCATCGCTCTGAAAAAAAACAAGATACACTAAACAAGAGCACTATTGTCATTTATTTCCTCTACAATTTGAATCCATGCTTTTTTTGCAGTTTCATTATCCACTTTAAAAGATTGTTTATTATAAGACTTGAACAGAGCACATCACATTGAAAAAACATCCATGAATACATTTTACTATAAATAACAAAAACTCAACTGAGTTCAAGAGCCGAGTGTAAAAAAAACAAATCTGTATCCACAAGTTCCACAGCTGAGATGGAAGTATTTATCTCTTGTTTTCATCACAAATTCAGACACATTACATCATTTGTTCATTCTTGACTCACTGTCATAAAATTAAACTATTTTAACTGTGCACAGAGATTTCAAAAGCTAATATAAGACTGTCTTATAATAAAAATTACAGACAGTCATTGAAAGATTTTGAATGTCAGCTTGTTTATTGGGCTTAGTGGGAGGAAAATGTGATTTTTAAGAATAGGGCTGATGTAAAGAAGTTACTGAATCCAAAAGTCTTGGACCAAGTCCTGAGTGTGTTTATAGTAAAGGATTGTTAGTCAACTTAGAATTGAAAAGGGGGATGCTGGAAGAAACAAAAGCCCCAAAGAGATGTTGAGATGCAAGGCGTGGCCTCCAAGTGGCATCATTTTGTATCAGCCAAATGGAGCCAATAAATAATTTGAAGATGTGTGGCCCAGTAATAGTGACAAAGACTTGGAAGAGCAGGGCCATCCTGTATTTTAGCTCTTTGTAACAATTCCAGTGTGGTTCCGGGTTTTATATTATCCTATATGAATTATGTAAAAGCTTTATCAATCAATTTAAAGAAAGCCTTTTGGAAGATAAAGTGGAAAACATTGAAACAAATAAATAAATCTAGGGAGCACATTCATTTTGATACAGTTTACTTTTCCTACCTGGTAAATTGACTCCCATCTCTTCATATCTAGCTTGACTTTTTCAAACAGTGAGTAAAAGTTTCCCAGGTGAGGTTTCTGCATGTCCCTTGTAATATTAATACTCAAATATCCATCCATTATCTATACCCGCTTAATCTGTCTCCGGGTCACTGGGGTCCGTCGGAGCCTATCCCAACGCATAGTAGGCAAAAGGCAGGGGTACACCCTGGACAGGTCGCCAGTCTATCACAGGGCCACATAGGAAGACAAACAACCAATCAAGCTCACATTCACACCTATGGGCAATTTAGTATGATCAATTAACCTACCCTACATGTTTTTGGACTGTGGGAGGAAGCCGGAGTACCTGGAGGGAACACACGCAAGCATGGGGAGAACATGCAAACTCCACTCAGAAAGACCCACCGGGCCGGGAATCGAACCAGGAACCTTCTTGTTGTGAGGCAACAGCGCTAATCACTAAGCCACCGTGCTGCCATACCCAAATATCTGAAGCCTAGTTTTAGACATTTGAAATGGAAAGATGTTGTCTTGTATTTGAAAAGCCAAGGCATTCACAGGGTAGCATTCATTTTTACTAAGGTTAAGTTTATACCCAGAAAACGAACCAAATCCCAAAGTGAGAACAATGTGGGGCACACCTAAGACAGGATCAGGTATATACATTAGTAAATCATCTGCATATAAAGATAGACCATCCACCGTAACTGGGAATGTCGTAGTGTATCTGTATAGAAGTGGAGGTGCATAAATTGAGATATTATCCATTATTTCACTAAAAAATGTTTGTCCAAATATGAACTTTTTTTTTTTTTTTTTTTTTTTTGATGGAGTATGGCTCAATGTACCGAGAATACATTTATTACAGTTTTCACTGTGAGTTGTCGATGAGGAGAATCACTAACGGATTCAACCACTTCAGCTCTTCATTAACCCAGGAACAACTTGGTGTTTTGGCAGAGTTGCTACACCCTGTCTGAAAACAGTAGACTTATTGAAACAAACGTTGATAAGGGGAGCAAACTGACACAATGAAACCATAACTACACTGTTGGAATAGTCGTGTGTTCAGAAACATTTCTCTTATTTATTCTTATTTCAATTTTAAATTGAAAACAAAAAGTTTTCCAAATTGGCTGCTTAACCATGAGCATGAGGCAGTTGTACTCTAATCACAGCCTCTAAATCTTGGATGTGTGTGTATCTTACAATGCAGGATGTTAAACTAACTATTGTGCAAAGCTCTTATCACGTATGAGAAAGCATGTGAAAGCATGTAACAGTGTGTAAACAACCAACAAATATCCTGATCCATCTCCTCATTGCACCAGCTCTCGCAACACAAAACCAAGGCCGTCGGACCTCCTCGTCTTGAGCTGAGGCAGATACACACTTCTACTGCACAAAACACTTACACTTACATTTAGTAGAGTTCTGATACAGGATCTGTTTGGGGGTCGTCCAACTCGTACAAACTCTGCAGGATGTCATATTTGAAGTTCCCAAAACCAACAAGCGCTTGTCCCTCCTAACCAGGCTGGAGAGATTTCACATGCGCCTCCTCAAATGCACGATGAGAACTGACTGCCACATTAGCTTTTGAACGCTCTATGCTCAGTTACAATAGTTTAATTTAATGACAGCGAGTCAAGAATAAACAAAAATGTCTGATATAATGTGCAATCTGAATTTGTGAAGAAAACAAGAGATAAATACTTACATCACTCAGTTGAGTTTTTATCTATTTATAGTAAAATGTATTCATAGAGGTTTTTTCAATGTGATGTGGTCTGTTCAAATCATATAATAAGCAATCATTTAAAGTGGATAATGAAACTGCAAAAAAAAAAAGCATGGATTCTAAATGTAGAGGAAATAAATGACAAAAGTACTGTCATGCAGGATACCATAGCAGACCCTCGTCTGCATGGAAGAAACCTCATGAACATGAACAAACTGGAATTTGTCACAAATGGTCACACAGCTGGCTTGACCTTTTCCAATATTTTAGATATAAATGGAAGTTTGGAAATGGGTCTATAATTACCTAAAACGTCTGGGTCAGGAGTTTTTTTAAGTAAGGTTTAATTACTGCAACTTTTAAAACCTGTGGCACATATCCAAAGATTAGGGACAAGCTGATCTGGTCCAGTATTGCCGCACCAATAAGAGAGAAAACATTTTTGAGTAGTCGAGTTGGGATGGGGTCTTACAGACACGTGGATAATTTAGCTTTATTGACGACTGAGGTCAGCCTAGGGAGATCTACAGGAACAAAACAGTCTAGAGTCAGGTCAGAGCCTAAGGGAGTAGCTGAAGAAATGCCCACAGCCACTGTCGGGTGGGCCTGAATGATTTCCTCTCTACTTCTGACAATTTTATTGCTAAAGAAGCTCATAATGTCTTCACTACTGAGAGCTGCAGGGATGCACGGCTCAACAGAGTTGTGGCTCTTTGTCAGCCTGGCTACAGTGCTGAACAGAAAACATGGGTTATTTTTATTATTCTCTATCAACGATGAGTATTAGGCTGTTCTAGCTTTGTGATGGGATTTTTTATAAACTATTAGACTATCTTTCCATGCACAATAAATATCTACAGACTTACAAGAATACCACTTCCTTTCCATTTTACACCCTTTTTCTTGTAGCATATGAATGTGCAAATTATACCAGGGAGTTAAGCTGGTTAGAGACCCTCTTTCTCAAAGTAGAAATGGCATCTAAATCTGAGTGCAACAAATCTGCAGTGCTACTGACAAGAAAATCAACATCTGCAGAGGTAGAACGAAGGTCACAGCCCTCAACTGCTTCACTATGTTTCACTGTAGGAAGATGAAAAGCAGTGGTCTCTCTAATTTTACCAATAGCTTTATCAGATAGACATCTGCTGAAGTAATTCCTCCTATTTTGTGCTTTAACGTTGACAATGTGAAATTCAAACGTTATTAAATAGTGGTTGGATATGAGGCGACACTGACAGATTATCGAGTTTTACACCGTAGACGAGGACCAGATCAAGAGTATGATTAAGGTAATGCATCTCAGTGGTGAAGCCAGATGTGAAGTGGGCCAGAGATGAAGTACCAGCTGCTTCCCCTCCTACAGTGTAGACCAGGGGTGGCAATCCTGGTCCTCCAGTGCCTCATGTTTCCCTACTTCAACACACCCTGATAAACATGGCTGTGACACCAACAGAGTTTCTGATGATGTCAATCCAATTCAAGTCAGGTGTGTTGCTGCAGGGGATTTGCAGGGATAGTAGGCCCTGAAGACTGGGAGTGCAGTAATGCTCGTTTAAGTATCTCAGTGAAAGTTGTTATGTGGGCAATCCTATGAACCTCCAGTTTCAAAACATGCAGAATCCAGGTTTCAATGACTTCCTGATCAACTGAAGCAATAAAAACTTGTATTAACACCTCAATTAAAAGTCTCGATGTAGCTACATCTGCATCTGTAACAACTGCTCTCTCTTTAGTGCGATCCAGTCTGGTTCTGATCTGTATGACCTAATCTCAGGCTGTCCTGTGAGAAACACATAGGCATGATGGGAAACTGAGGCAGGCTTTCTTATGTCTGCCAGTCATGGTTGGATGGCTGCAGACATGAAAACAAAAGTTTGACATGAAGACACTACAACAGTCCTGCTGTGAGACCTCTGACCCCCCCACCCAACTCCATGTACTCTGTGATTTTGTCTTAAATTGAAATAAGGTTTAAAAAAAAAATCAAAACTGTGCCACATTAAGTCTGTCACCAGGTGGTGGTGTGTCGCTCTTCTAGTCATTTTTAAATATACTGTTATTATTTTATTAAATCACTCTGATCCATTCTTGAAACTTGTCAAACCCACTAAACTGTTTTTTATTTATTTAGCTGCAGAATAAGTAGTTTATTATGAGGGAGACCAAGTAACACTAATTGTTCCACTAACTTACTACGATAAAGGAAGACTAATTTTGGTATTCAGTGTCAAATCTTTTATTTAACTCAGGTCAGAGAGAATATAAATAGTTTGCTTGAGTTAGTGAACTTGAAAACTGCAAAATGAGGAACGCTTCACGAATTTGCGTGTCATCCTTGCGCAGGGGCCATGCTAATCTTCTCTGTATCGTTCCAATTTTAGTATATGTGCTACCGAAGTAACACAACCGTCCTCCGCCTCACGGCGCTATTTAAAGCACCCGGACGTACCACCCTACAGGCTCATGGTCGGAGGACCGGAGGCGGCTGAGGGCTCAATAAAACAAGCCTAAAGAGGACAAAGACAAGAACGGCTGCCGCAGTGTACCGATAAATACTTTTACCAACTCATCCGTTTCCCAGTGTGACCTGATCTGGTTCTGATCCATCATATTAAGCCTCAGTTTGAGCCTGTGAGACACGCAGTTGCATGATGGGAAACTAAGGCGGGCTCTCTTACGTCGGGCACCTATGACTGAAAGGCTGCAGAGACCCGAACAAAAGATTGACATGCCGCCCCTCCTCCGACAGTCTCCGATAGTAAAACCTGCTCGGTGGTTTAAAACTACATTACCACATGACTATTCTGTCTTGAGTGCCCGACGTAAGAGAGCCCGCCTTAGTTTCCCATCATGCAACTGCGTGTCTGGTTTAAAAAAAAAAAACAAGATAGAATGAATGAGAACAATTTTGTCATTTATTTTCTCTACATTTAGAATCCATGTTTTTTTTTTTTTTTTTGCAGTTTCATTATCCACATCAAATGATTGTTCATTATACAACTTGAACAGATCACATCACATTCAAAAACCCTCAATAAATACATTTTGCTATAAATAAATAAAGACAAGACTCAACTCAGTTCAGGATTCAGCAGATTTATGGTTGAGATCTTCACAGATTCAGATTCCACATCAGACATGTTTATTCTTGACACACTGTCACTAAATTTAACTATTTTAACTGAGCATAGAGCTTTCTTAATCCAATGTGCTGTAAATAGCCAAAAAACAAAACAACATTTAGGCAACAGAATAAAATTGAAATGTTTTGAATGTCAGCTTTAAATTGGGCTTTACATATTGAAAAATATGACATTATTACATAATGAAAAGTATAAAAGTTTTGGCGTGCACGTTTGTTCTTCACTGATTGTTTTTGTGTGACACGTGACTGTTCATGTGACATGCCGCCCCTCCTCCGATAGTCTGTAGTAGGACGAGGACGACCTGGTCGGCGGTGGATGTCGCTGTCTTGTCGCTCTCTTGCTGTCAGAGCCCAGAGCCTGAAAGACAGAATAGTCATGTGGTAATGTAGTTTTCAACCGCCGAGCAGGTTTTACTATCGGAGACTATCGGAGGAGGGGCGACATGTCAATCTTTTGCTCGGGTCTCTGAAGCCTTTCAGTCATAGGTGCCCGACGTAAGAGAGCCCGCCTTAGTTTCCCATCATGCAACTGCGTGTCTCACAGGCTCAAACTGAGGCTTAATATGATGGATCAGAACCAGATCAGGTCACACTGGGAAACGGATGAGTTGGTAAAAGTATTTATCAGTACACTGCGGCAGCCGTTCTTGTCTTTGTCCTCTTTAGGCTTGTTTTATTGAGCTTTCAGCCGCCTCCGGTCCTCCGACCATGAGCCTGTAGGGTGGTACGTCCGGGTGCTTTAAATAGCGCCGTGAGGCGGAGGACGGTTGTGTTACTTCGGTAGCACATATACTAAAATTGGAACGATACAGAGAAGATTAGCATGGCCCCTGCGCAAGGATGACACGCAAATTCGTGAAGCGTTCCTCATTTTGCAGTTTTCAAGTTCACTAACTTAAGCAAAATATTTATATATTATATCTGACCTGAGTTAAATAAAAGATTTGAAACTGAATACCAAAAATAGTCTTCCTTTATCGTAGTAAGTTAGTGGAACAATTAGTGTTACTTGGTCTCCCTCATAATAATCTACTTATTCTGCAGCTAAAAAAGGCAACAGAATAAAATACAAGACTGAGTCATTGAAATGTTTTGAATGTCAGCTTTAAATTGGGCTTTACATATTGAAAAATATTGCATTATTACACAATGAAAAGTATAAAATGTTTGGCGTGCACGTTCGTTCTTCACTGATTGTTTTTGTGACACGTGACTGTTCTCGCATCTGAAAGGGAGCACATGCATTGACGTTTTCCAGTTAGCAATGCCCTTCTTCTCTTGCTGTATGTCGGTTCGTCCAGCAGATGGAGGCATTTCACAAGCGTGAATGTCACTACCGCGGCCCTCTGATCTCTCCCTCCCGGTCATACGGACAATAATGGTCATTTGGTCTGTATAGGTGTTTCAATGGACAAGGACAGCATATTACTTATTTAGAGTATTTTATTGAGATAAGATCACTACATTAAAACTGTTATTATATACACTGTATGGCCAAAAGTATTCACTCACCTGCCTTGACTCACATTTAAATTTAAGTGACATCCCATTTCTAATCCATAGGGTTCAATATGACTTTGCTCTACCCGTTGCAGCTACAAAAGCTTCAACTTTTCTGGGAAAACTGTCCACAAGGTTTAGGAATGTTATTGGGAATTTTTTACCATTCCTCCAGAAGCACATTTGTGAGGTCACACTGATGTTGGACAAGAAGACCTGGCTCTCAGTCTCTCCGCTCTAATTAATCCCAACACTGTTCTATCAGGTTGAGGTCAGGACTCTGTGCAGGCTAGTCAAGTTCATCCACACCAGACTCTGTCATCCAGGTCTTTATGGACCTGCTTTGCACTTGGTGATTTATGTCTTGGATGCAGCTGCTCGTCTATGAAAACCCATTCATGAAGCTCTCTGCACACTGTTCTTGAGCTGATCTGAAGGCCACATGAAGTTTGGAGGTCTGTAGCGATTGACTCTGCAGAAAGCTGGCGACCTCTTCACACTATGCGCCTCAGCATGATCCCGCTCCATCAGTTCACGTGGCCTACCATTTTGTGGCTAAGTTGCTGTCGTTCCCAAGCACTTCCATGTTCTTATAATACAGCTGACAGTTGACTGTGGAATATTTAGGAGTGAGGACATTTCATCACTGGCGTCATCCTGTCACAGTACCACGCTGGAATTCACTGAGCTCTGAGAGCGACACATTCATTCACAAATAGTTGTAAAACAGTCCGCATGCCGAGGTGCTTGATTTTACACACCTGTGGCCATGGAAGTGATTGGAACACCTGGTTCTGAATATTTGAATGGGTGAGCAAATACTTTTGGCAATAAAGTGTATTTTCTTACCAATGAAAACAAAACTGATGCCATACAAAAACATATTTCACCAAAATTAAAACAATAAAATATATAAAACTTAAAATGTGCAAAATTCAACATAAAGTTGCAACAATGAAGGTCACAATGTAACTATAACCAGCAGGAGAATATTGTTACAGAGTTGTCATTAATATGGGAAAACAGTCATTTATATTACCCCTCATTCTCCCAAACAAGAGTCAACTGTTCTAGATGTTCCTTCTAGACCCTCGCAGAGCTTCCATCTTCTGCCTTCAAGACGTTTTCAGGTGAAATTCCAGTGTTGTTTCTCATGCTTCCCAGAAGAGATAAACGAGGGCATGTCCTGCATACTGGTACACATGATAGTGCAGCAAAAACAAAAAGCAATTAACATATCAAACAGGTTTATGAATTCCGTTATTTGTGCCGGGAACGTTCTTCTGAATCCCACAGTGCAAATCTCAGATCTCACCACCAAACATCTTATTACAGAAGAATAGCCAAAATAAATAAAGAAAAAAGAAACTGTAACACAATCTAGTGGTTAAAAATGATTACAACAAGTTTAATCACCAAGCACGGGCCACACTCGGAAAAGGAAATAAAAAAAAAGAAATAAAATCAGCCCTCTAAAACACGGGATGTGACAGAAGTTAATATTCCCTTTTATACTTACATCATGTTGCTTACATTCAAATACCAAATGTTTCTAAAGCCCATCACCTACATCATTTACATAACACCTATGACCAAATAATTGAAATAATGAAGGAAAAAAAGCCCACATCCTTCTACAAGCCCTGTCCAACAGCAGAAACGCCAACTGTAAAGTGAGTCACTAAAGTGCAGCAGCACAATGAAGACAAAGAAAAAACAAAAGCTGCACTCAAACAATATACAGCAAGTGAATCCAGTTATTCCCTTAATAATAAGTGATCTGCAGGTATTCCAGGATTTAAACACCCTACTGAAGACGCCACTCCTCACAATGAAAGATGTACCTGGTTTCTTCACCTTTTATTTATCCTTCCATTGTTTTGTGTAAAAAAAAAAAGAAGAAAAAAAAGAATACACATCAAACACAATGACCTTCAACTTTCGATTCATAACAGCGTTAAGTGGAGCGCACCTCTCTGCAGCAACTGAATAAAGCTCTGTGATAAACCCGTCTCACTGTTGGTGCAAAGATCATCCTGTTTCTGCGGAGCCACGATGTGAGTTTTCCAGCTAAAACCAACAATGCCAGTACCACGCTGGCATTTTTTTAATGTTACAATCAAATCATTTAAAGTAAAAGTTCAAAGAAACGCTGTTAGACAGCATCAGGCGTCCTGCTCTACAGTATTTCTGTGGCTGACACAGTTGGCACTGAGAACTGACAACACAATGGCTTCTAAAGGAGAAGTTATTACTTCAGTAAGGCTCTTCAAAGCAGCACAAAGAGTCTGCTGAAGTGGCAGAGAGGTGACAGTTGGGTAATACATTTTGTTTTGTGGTGATTAATAGTGGAACTGTCATTGTGGTTTAAAAAAAAAAAAAGAAAAAAAAAAAAGAAAAAATCCTTCACATGTATTGGATTTCACCACTAAGACAGGTAAAGTATTTCAGCATACAGCCAGTCGCAGCGCGCATGAAAGTGACACTGACTGTGTGCCCGTTTCAGATACAACCTGTGGTTGACCTTTGGTTGACTTTTCCTTGAGTGTTTCACAGGATGAGGCTGGAGTGTAAAGAGTAAAGAGAGTAGAAAGTGACGATCGACTAAAAGATCAGGTCTTATTGTTTCGATGTCAGACCTGTGAAGAGTCCCCCCCCACACACACACACACACACACACACACAAACAGTTGGGACTGACAGAAATGTGCACGGGGACTCGGAAAGATATGGTCAACAAAAGGAAATTTCAAGAGTCTATAATTGGCACTCGTATTAGACCAGTGTACCAGTGAAAGAGGTTACCATCTGTGGAAAGTCACATTTACAGCTTTATCAAACTTTTGTGACATTTTCTTTATGTACTTTGAAAAATGCCTTAATCTTTAAGTGCCAAAAACATTTTCTTCAGTAATTTCACATACTTATTAAGTGTTGTATATCTAAGAAGGTTTTCGCCCAGTGGAGATCAGCACTAGATGCCGCCCGTGACCCCTAAACATCAATGGCAATTCCGTGCTTCGTGGAGATCACGTCCCTGGTTCCCGTGAGGTACATGAGCACCGAACACAGGTGAGGAAGCGTCGCCGTGGTGCTCACGTACAACCAGTAGGGAATGGGTGCAGTGTTGCCAAATGGGCACACCCACAGGCCGTGGCGTACAGCATCCCGGACGTGGTGTGTCGTCATGGAAATGAAAAGCATCCACGGCAAGGAGCACCAAGCGTCTTTGAGGCGGCCGATCCACATGAGGAAGCGGAGGGTGAGGCAGATCACAGGGATGAGAGAAGAACAGTGAAGAGGAGGACGCTGAGGCAGTGACACAGCAGCCTGGGGAGGGGGAATCATCAGTAAACGCTGGTCAGTGTGTCCTACAGAGAAATATCACTGCACAGCTACATCTATTACAATTATGTTTCTTAAAAGCATACTTGACCAGAACTCCAATACCGACCTCAGAGAACACATAGAACCAAAACATATGTAAGGGCTGGGGAATTAAAAAAACAAATTAATTGTTTTAAACCTTATAATTTGCAAAGTGCAAGCCGCTGGACATACAGTGGGATGAAAAGCATGTGAACCTGCTGGAATTACCTGGTTTTCTGATTGATTGGACCATAAATTGTAATCTGGTATTCATTTAAGTCACAACAACAGACAACAGACATAATAATAAATATAACGACTTGTCTTTTTACTAAATATATTACAAATCAACAGTGCTGGAGGGGAAATAAATAAACCATGGTTGTTTATAGTTTTTCAAACCAAGAAAACCAAATAATTTGATGTGGTTCACATACTTATTTTAGTATTCTCACTCACATTTAATTGCCTAATTATTAGCTTTGCAGCAGCAAAGTGGAGGTTTTTGTGTACCTCATCATTCCTACTCTATTAGACGTCAGGAAAGTATCCAGATCTCACCTTGAGGGACAGGGATCCAGCCATATAGAAGTGATCCAGGTCTATGACTGATGCCAGAAGCCCTGCCAGGAGCACCTCATACAAGTCACTCTTTTTCCTCAGTCCAATTACAATCGCCCACGACCACAGCCCCACCAATCCATGTGTGGCGTTGTCCAAGGTCGCCCTCAGCCACAGATGGTGCTGAATGACTGACAGCTGGAGGGCATGATCCGCCACAACGCAGAACATCCCGAGTCCTGCCGAAGCCAGCAATGAGGCAGAGCTGAATGTCTGCAAAAGTGCCTGAGCTTTCTCTGCCTCCACAGCAAGGCTGAGCGGTACACGGCCACCGTCCCCCCCGAGGCCCACCCCCAATAAGGGGGACGAGGATGAGGAGGAGTCCAGCTTGGAGTAGAATCCTTGCATATTGACAGATAGTTGGAGGCGTCGACAGCAGAAAAGGTCAGCAGCAGGGGGGACTGGATGAGCACAGACTGGGCTGTGATGTGTGGGGAGGAAAAGTTAAATAAATGAAGGCATCTAAAGGAAAAGAATATCCAGAACACAGCATACTATCAAGTTTGTGAATTTATGACTTCTTATGATTAATTCTGGGGAAAGGCTTATTGAAAACCTTATAACATTATCAACTGAGCGTTAAGAAACGTTTTCTGCTACTCAACTTGACAACAGCTTAAAGATGCTGTGACTGAACACTTTTTCCTTTTGTTCTATATTAGGCAAATATTTCTATTTAGAAAGCTGGATCACTTTATTTTATATATGCAGGAATTCTAGTGACAGCACTGGGTGAAGCCTATTTAATTTGTTAGATTTTACCCATTTACTACGTATGATTATTTAATAAAACTGAATCAAAATGCTGCAGCAACATGTAAAAAAAAAACAACAACAACAAACTAGATCACCTTACTGCTTCCAGAGGAATAAAGAGTAATAGTTGGAGCAGTAGTAAACAGCAGTCAGGGGCTGGTTTTTAAAGGGACTTTATTAGTTTATCGTGAGCAAGTGAAGCTTTGGTAGTGCTGTGCATTAACACAATGCCAAAGAGGAAAGGCATCACCAATGATATTAATGATCTGAGAGCAGGGCTGTCACAAGTATATTTTAGTCAAGAATAATTTAGGTGATAAATGATGCCACTACTGTGCTATGACCCTAATAATATCAATAATTTGCCGTAATAATTCAATAATTCGCCAAACTCTTATCAGTAATACTGGGCTGGCCTTCGGGAGGAGGGTGCCCCCTTATGATCCAGGTCCTGCTCAAGGTTTCTTCCCTTTTAAAGGGGAGTTTTCCCTGCCACTGTTTGGCTTAAGGTTTTTCCCCCACTAGGGGAGTTTTTACCTGCCGTTGTTTATGTAATAATTGCTCGGGGGTCATGTTCTGGGTCTCTGGAAAGATCCTGGAGACATCTTAAATAACAGAGATCCATTCAATACACACAATAAGAGACATGTGTTATTTATACACGTTGGTATACAGGCATGCAACATGACAATGATCCCAAGATAGTTTTAATTAAATTAAAAAGAAAAATATGTGTGAGCTATTTGATGTCATATTTAACTAACTTTACAATCTGGTAAGGTCCACATGACGTTTAATTTTTGTCCTTACACGTAAAACCCATGAAATAAAATAAAAAAGGTGCGTTTGTAACCTTGTGTAACATTAAGATATTATGACCGTAGCAATGTCTAACTGAAATCTCTACATCCATGCAAGAGCAGCACTACGCAACATGAACTCATGACTTCAAAATACAACACAAAACAGTGCTGGCCCCAAAACCGGTGACGTCATTTTAACCCGAGCCTATAAAATTAGGTCTCTGTGTCTCATGTAACAGTGAAATGTAGGACAGCCTCGCTTATGTCACACAGGCAGCAAGAATTGCCAGCCTCTCTTAAAGAAAAGAAAGCAAACCTAAGAAAATATTAAACAATAAAACGCGTTATGGCTTCATTAGCTGGTGCATAAACGTACGTTTAATTAGCTGTTTGTTTTGTCTTTTTTAATGACCTGATAGCAGATTCAGCTTAACCTCCGTTCCCCCGGATAACGTCAATGTTGATTTAACGTTAAGTCGTTGTAATAAATATATATTTGCACGCAGACACAGTCATTTTATTGATGTACAACAGCATCACCGGAGGTGACGGTTAACAGTAACAGAGATGCTGCTTTGTGTAGGCGGACAGACGCTGTCGCCACCAGCTCCGTTCAAACTGTACGGGTTCAAACGCACGACACTCTTCTCTTCACATCATAGCGTGGCATAAGAGAGGATACATCATAATTCTTATTCAAAAGAGATTAAGAGCTGGTTTATACTCACCACGTAGCCCTTCATCGGTTACCGCTATGGCCACACTTTTTCTACTGTGTTTTTGCTGTAGCGCTGACGCTCAGCTCAAACACGACTGCTGCCACCTCCTGGTCATAAGAGGAACAAACATTGGCGTCACGGAGGCGAACTGAGGTTGAGAACAAAAAGGGATTGATCGTATAAATTCTTTATTTTCACTTATATTTTTCATGAGATTAAAAAAAGAAGAAAGGGCAATGCTTACATGACAAACCATTTTACATAACACATTAGCTCAGGGACAGCCTGTATTGCAGAATTTATAACTTCATGTAAACAGCAAATATAACCATAATGTATCAATGTTGTCAGTTTCAAGTTGTCTCTGTGACCACTGAGTTTTGCTTACTTTAACTGAAGGGTGCTAACATATTCATCCACGTGTATATCTATAGATGTCCTTCCCTTAACAATCTTACTTTTTCTTCATCATAAGTTGTCATTTAGTACCTAACACTTTAAAATTACCTAAAAGTACCTAATAATTTCCATAAAATTCTGATAAGATTCCACCCTAAATAAGAGAAAAATCCTGACCCAGCAGAAGTCTGTCTCCTTCTGACCTTTCAGTCTGTTTGGATCTTAACAAGGTGGACGTTAACGTTTAGTGTTTTAAGCGTTAACAGTATTGGAAGTCTGCCATCATCCAGTCTGTCCTGTTCCATTACTGCATGGTTTGGATGACCACCAAACAGGACAGGTACAGAGACTGCTGTGGACACGAGGTCTGCGGAGAGAATAATTCAGAATCAACCTTTTCCCTCTATCCAGGACGTGTACATGGTCAGGAAACAGGCAAGGAACATCTCTGCAGACTCTTCACACCCTGCATGCACACTACACAAACTTCTCCCATCTGGAAGGCGCTACAGGTGTTAACAAAACCACCTCCCAAAGTCTGCAGCCCTTAAATCCTTGTTTATTTGAAAAAGGCCTGGCCAGAAAAATTTATTTTTTATCTGAATCTTCAGATGATGACTTGTACACTGACCTTACAACAAATACGTATACGTATTTATGCGATAATGATTTATTTAGAATATTTATATTTTTAAATGTCATTGCTTTTTATGGAAAGTTTGTTGGATGGTAAGACAAAAACATGTTTGTAGGCAACCTTAACAGTGTCACTTTACACTTTATCCATAGTTCCATCATTTGTTCTCATTAGCTTATTTATCATTTTATAGAAGTTGCTTAACAACTTCAGCAATGCTGTAGGACCTCTGGTCAATTCAATGCTGATTATTTTGAACTTGCAGCAAAGGGATTTTATTCCCTGAATCAGCACTGTGCAGGTTAATAAAGAATTTCCTTCTTTTTGCATCGTTTTTTTTTTTTTTTTTAGTTTTGTCAAGTTATTTAAAGATGTTTATCATTGATGGTAAAAAAAGGAGGGGAGTCGGTACTTCTACTTTTACAAGTCTATTTTTACACATGGATGTGTACTTCTACTTAAGTATAGAATATGAGTACTTTTGCCACCTCTGCCGAGTCTAAATAAGTTAAAACAAAGGGTGAAGTGTAAATTTATAACATTCTTAGTAGATGTCTAAATCATTATTTCAATCAATTGAAGGCACCATTTCAAAAAAATAATTCATTATTTTAATGGATAACATTAAGAATAAAGGGCACGATTTGAGGTACAGGTTTACGTGAAACCAAAATATATATAAAAATAAAGAAAAGACAGGGCCCTGCCCACAGTACTACACCTACTCCTAATTCATTTACCTTTTTTACTGGTATGTGAGACAGGTAAGATGAAATAAAACTAATAATCCCACGAGAAATTCTGTGTGCGACATATGGAGGAAATAATAAGCTTTGTTAATTTACATTTAGGCTATTGTAACTGGAAACACATCATGGCTGTTATATTTTAGCCTTATCAGTGATGTTCCTTTCACCCTCCTGATGATGATGATGTTAATAAAGATATTTGGTAGGATTCTAACGAATGAAATCAAAACTATTCTTTCTAAAAGTGTTGGGTTATCTGCTGAAATAACGTGATGTTTGTAAACTGCACACAACACGTGTTATATATGTTTTTATACTCCCGTCTTCTTCTCTCAACTGAGGACACATCCACTTTTATTAATTAATATTAATTCAAACATATCAACTGTATTTTTATGTCTTTCAGGCTCTGGGCTCTGACAGCAGGAGAGCGGCAATACAGCGACACTCAGTGGCAGGTCAGTAGTATTACAGCTGTAAAAAAACTGAAACGGACTTCCTTCATAGTGTTCAGATCCCGCTGGAATCCAGATTAGCCTGCTGTTTGTGTGCTACTGTAGTTTTCAACCGCCGAGCAGGTTTTCCTCAGAGGTTTAATGATACCACTCGTCCTCGTCCTACAGACTGTCGGAGGAGGGGCGACATATCAATCTTTTGTTCGGGTCTCTGCAGCCTTTCAGTCATAGGTGCCCGACGTAAGAGAGCCCGCCTTAGTTTCCCATCATGCAACTGCGTGTCTCACAGGCTCAAACTGAGGCTTAATATGATGGATCAGAACCAGATCAGGTCACACTGGGAAACGGATGAGTTGGTAAAAGTATTTATCGGTACACTGCGGCAGCCGTTCTTGTCTTTGTCCTCTTTAGGCTTGTTTTATTGAGCCCTCAGCCGCCTCCAGTCCTCCGACCATGAGCCTGTAGGGTGGTACGTCCGGGTGCTTTAAATAGCGCCGTGAGGCGGAGGACGGTTGTGTTACTTCGGTAGCACATATACTAAAATTGGAACGATACAGAGAAGATTAGCATGGCCCCTGCGCAAGGATGACACGCAAATTCGTGAAGCGTTCCTCATTTTGCAGTTTTCAAGTTCACTAACTCAAGCAAACTATATTCTGTCTGCAACAAAACTTTCCATAGAAAAATAACTTTGCTGGCAAACAGAAATTCACGGATAAAACTATTAGTTTCTAAATATTTGCAATGCAACAAAACCCTAAATGACAATATGGTGAAAAAAATACTTAAATTGACAAGTTTTCAACAAATTGAAATAGTGAATTGACTCAATTATAACGCAGTATATTTATGAACGAATAGCTGACCTTTTAGAAATAAAGATATTTGTGCAGTCAGAACAGTCAGACACCACAGCCCTGTGACAGACATATTGAAGTACACTTTTTGATTTTTTTTTCTTCACCCAATTTCAATTTAAGGCAAGTTTTAATTTTATAAGTTTTTATTTGCTGTACTGTATTTATTGTACTGATGCATATATGCAGCTGAGTCTGTCAGTTTGAACGGGTCAATGATGTGACAGGACCTGCCACAGGGCTGACATTTGACTGTCTTCACACACTCCCACGTCATACCTCCAATATCTCACACACAAAAAAAATCTATAGTTCAACTATCTGAGATACCGTTACGATCCATCAGTGACGCCTGTTACCCACGGTTTAACAGGCCGGGAGGTGTTTCCCTGCTGTGCTCACTCCCCACCGGCAGGTGGTGAACCTCATGATGCTGCACTCTCCGGCAGCTGAAGAAGAAGGTGTCAGAGGTGTTGAAGATGAGCGTCTAAAAAGACGAGTTTGTAAATATGCAGGTCAAAGTGTGTCGTACTTGTGCTGCCAAACCTAAAACAAAGTTTCTTAATCGTTTAACACGATATTTGTGAGAATATTTAGAATGCCAGTAATGCTCTGCAGAATGTAAGTTATTCAAAGGATCAATGAAAAAGGCGCACAGGCAATCACGTGTTCACACCCCACCCTCCTGCACACGTACACTGCCACGCTCCGCGCGCCTCTTGGACAAGTGCGCGTGCACTCGTACACGCGCTCCAGTTTAAAGCACCGTAACAATACAAAAAAAAATGTTGACTGCTAGTATGTCAGTAGTTATATATATATATATATATATATATATATATATATATATATATATATATATATATATATATATATATATATGCACGTTTTGTAATGAAATAATTGAAAGCTTGTTACGACCGGAGCAGGAGCTTGGTTCACATTTCCGCAGTAAGTCAGACCTGTTTCCAGTGCATGTCGGTCTCCGGCAGGGCTGCCCTCTGTCATCGGTTCTGTTCATAATTATTATGGACAGGATTTCTGGGCGTAGCCAGGGGCTGGAGTGGGTCCAGTTTGGGGACCACAAGATTTCATCTCTGCTTTTCGCAGATGATGTCGTCTTGTTGGCTTCATCGAGCCAGGACCTTCAGCCTGCTCTGGGATGGTTTGCATCCGAGCGCGAAGCGGCTGCGATGAGAATCAGCACCTCCAAATCCGAGGCCATGGTTCTCGACCGGAAAAGGGTGGCTTGCCCTCTCCGGGTAGGTGGAGATGTTTTGCCTCAAGTGGAGGAGTTTAAGTATCTCGGGAGTGAGGGAAAGATGGAGCGAGAGATTGACAGACGGATTGGTGCAGCATCTGCAGTCATGCGGTCGATGTACCGACTGTCGTGGTGAAGAAGGAGCTGAGACGCAAGGCGAAGCTCTCAATTTACCGGTCAATCTACGCTCCCACCCTCACCTATGGCCATGAACTTTGGGTATTGACCGATAGGACAAGATCACGGATACAAGCGGCCGAGATGAGTTTCCTGCGCAGGGTGGCTGGGCGCTCCCTTAGAGATAGGGTGAGAAGCTCAGTCATCTGGGAGGAGCTCGGGGTTGAGCCGCTGCTCCTTCACATCGAGAGGAGTCAGCTGAAGGTGGCTTGGGCATCTGTGTAGGATGCCTCCTGGATGCCTCCCTAAAGACGTGTTCTAGGCACGTCCCACCGGGAAGACCCAAGACACGCTAGAGAGACTATGTCTCTCGGCTGGCTTAGGAACGCCTCGGGAAGAGCTGGAGGAAGTGTCTGGGGTGAGGGAGGTCTGGGCATCCCTGCTTAGACTTCTGCCCCCGGGATCCGGCCCCGGCCCCGGATAAGCGGAAGAAGATGGATGGATGGATGGATACAACTGTTGTGTGTATTTTGTACAGAATGTTTGCAAATGGGTGTTTGAAGGTGGCAGACCAGGACTGATGAGGTCTTTCATAGTTTGATGAGGATTGGCAGGATTGCCTTTTGTTTTTGTTTGTTTTGAGATAAGTACATTTGGTTATTCCAGGCAGTTCTGATTTCTGTTTGTGCTTGTGATGTTAATAGAAATATAAAATCATTTGATCATGTCTCCTGGTTGTTTGACAATACTGGGGCCTCGTTCATGTTATGTCCTGCTGAGGGCGTAACAGCGAGAAGAAAAAAAAAAAAACAAAAACAGGAACTTTGTGATGTAGCACTAGAACTACGCTAAAATTGTGATTGACAGGAGGGCGGGGCATAGACGGCGTCGGTCCAAATAATTAAAATGCTGAAAGCAAATTCGTAGGTAGCTTAAATTGACAATGTTACTGCAAGTTATCCTGCAGCTACACCGATCCTGACCAGTTTAGGGGATGTGATGACTTTCAGGAATTCTTTCCTAAACACAAATAAATGATCACTTAAGACTACACACGTGTGTTAATGACACAACCATTTGTGTCAGGGTGTCGAAGCATGGAAACATCTTTAAATAATTATGTACTACAGCTGACTTTTTGGAAACAAAGAAAGTTGAATAAACAGGAATGCAGTTAGACATCGTCACCCTGTGGCAGATTTTTGGTTGTAAAGTTTAAACATTTTTTTTTCTCCGTATTTCAGTTTAAGGCAAAATCAGTACAATAAATGTGGATTTCACCCCCCAAAATCACTCACATGCACATCAGTTATACACAGAGGACCCAAACAGGACAAGTGAACTCCATAAAGTTTGAAACTTCATTCCAAATCAAGAGTTGTTACGCGGCTCCACCACGAGCAGGACGGAGAAGACCGAGAACGAGCCAAAGTTAAGTATGTGCACTTCAGCTCTTGAGTACTTTGCAGAGGATCTCTTATCAAAGCCATTGTGCTGAACTGTTAGTGCTAATTGGGAATATCCGGAGGAGAGCAGGAAGGAAGAGGTTGGACTCGCACAGACCAGCTGGGTTTGCCACCAGAGCTCGTTGAACACCTTCCACCAGCTCACGGACTTCTCACTACAAAGACGCGGCTGCAGTCCACCGCTCACTGACAACGACCAAGAAAGCGATAGGAAATGTAGTCCTGCAAATGTGAAACTTGGGCCTCAGGATGCCAGAACCTACATGTTTGTATGATGGGAAGTTCAGTTACAATACAACAGACATTTCCTTGTTGGTGTACATCTTGAAAGCCACGTTCACAAAGATGAGAAGAGGCAGCGTGAGCTTTGAAGAAACATCAAACGCCATCACGAGTACAATGTTGACATTTTTTTGTAAGAAGTGCACATTTAGAGAGGTCCGGTCAGTTTTCTGAAGACTCTCAAACACAAACAACTGCAGTCTGGTGTTTCTTTTTGTTTTTTTTCCATAAACCAACCCAAGACTGAGCCAAATTGATCGACAGATATTCACAGGAAACTTGATTTATCAGAGGAGGAAACGAATGAAAGATACCCAAGAGAAGCCTGTGGACCACGAGATAAAGATTGGAAACAAAAGTGTGATAAAATAGTAATTTATTTCACAGAAACATACCAGGACAAGAAGAAAAACATAAAAATAAAACAGCTTATGGTGATATCTGTTGTACACATAAAGCAGGGAAAAAAAAAAACAGACTATGTACATCTGAGAGTGGCTGCCTGAGTGCAGTTTGAGTTGCAGGAACCAAAAGCCACGAGCTCCATCTGCCGTCACGCCCTGCAAGTGAAGCCCGTCCACGGAAATGGAAAAAAACCCAAACAAAGCACTAACATGAAACAGAAATGTGTCATTACATGTGTCCGGAGGTGAACACAGGACAGAAAGAGAGCAGATGCTTGTAAAACCACAAATTCAGGGTACATTCATTTCAATCCATGGGTCCCCCCCCCCACTACTTTATTTAAATCTTTGGAGAATATCATAACATTTTATAAGTAATTTTATTTTCATTTGCTGTTTAAAATTCAAAACATAATCTAGTTTTCCATGAAATTATCAAATATGACAACGTGACCGTCCTTTTGTCCCCTTAAGAGCTTTTATACTTTTATACATTTACAAAGGCTGAAAGTATTACCTCACATCCACCAAAGCTACCAAAATAACACATTTTCATTGAAGTCTGCTCATTCAAAAATGTAAAAGACCTCGATCCGATCATTTGATTCATAATTCGAAGATAAAAGTTTGATGTAAAACTTGAGGAGGAGCTGAAAAAGCATTCGTTTGTGGCTCACCAGACTGACAAAAAAACAGAAAAGAAGAAACGCAGGCTGAGGATTGAAGTGACGCATGTTAGATGAAGACCGACTCAGTAAACACATTATCCATACAGTAACTGTACAGTAACACAGCTTCATAAAACTGGGGAGAAAGACAAAAACATGACGCGGGGGAGGCTCTGCAGACATGGCTCATCCTCAGTCACAAGTCTTCTGAGGCAAACTGACTAAAACGACTTTAACTGTGACTTTATTTAGAATTTAACAAAGAAAAATGAACATTATAGTAATTTAATTTGTCCACGAGTTCTATCACAGATCCCATAAAAGGCACAATTAATAAAGGACTGAGAAAACCATGTCTGTGGATCTAACCGTCCCCCCCCAAAAAAATAACACGTTTATAGACACCACATACCATATAACATACATGTGTGTGATATACAATAATAATATACAAGTAAGCTTCAACTGGATCCATGCATAATATGTGGAGCTAGCTTTAGAGAACATACAGTTGTCAAACTGGAGAAAGTTTGACTTAAATGCACCGAAAAAACAAACAAACAGCATAATCAAGAAAGAAACATACATTTGGATCGAAAAGAACGAAAGAGAAAGAAGAAGAAGTGTCGACTCCATCTGCAGCAGCTAGTTCACCAGGACAAAGGTTTGGACTGTACTGGAGGTATCTTCAGAAGCTCAGTGCTGGCCACGCGCGAGTCAAACTCTTCTCCGAGCTGCTGAACTGTGACAGTTTTAGACTGTCTCCCATCATCTCACCACGTTAACTAACCGGTTCGCGACTACTTGACTTTTGTTTTTTGTTTTTTTTTTTCCCTTTTCCTTTTTGTCGTGCTGTAACCCAATCACCATGTTCCTTGGTGCTCCCGCTGCGGTGGATTGACCACATGCGAACATCTAAAGTATCCGCCCACAAACCACCTCCCTTTAAGTGAAAGGAACCGCTTGTCAAAAGCAGAAGCTGCACAGTAAACCCGTGGCTTCTCCTCACATTAACCATCACATGCTGCACTTTCTGCATCCACGTTCATTTGTTTGCTCATTTTATTTAGTCTTAACTGATGAGGCAAAGTCTCTGCAACCATCTGTGAGTCTGAGTCATGACCTTTGCAATTGCATTTTTAAGTTTAAAGCTGTTCTAATGGAAAGCAAAGTGCTTATAAACTTTAACTGCCCCACTGCACGTTTCTATCTGAGCCAGCTTGTTTAAGGCTTCGCATTCATAGTCTTTTTTTTTTTTTTTTTTTTTAAAGGTAACATCACTATTTCTAACATGGTTTTAATCTTAATACTTTGAATATTAACATAGGAAAAAAAAAAAAAAAGTTTTTTTCCCCTCCAAATAGACAATAACTATCAATGGTCATAATTTGTCGTTAATGCTTTATTTTTGATAATTTTAACTCATTAAATCAATAATTTCAGTTCTCAATTTTACGCGTGTTTAAATAAACACCCAGGAGTCCAGACAAAATAATCCAGAAGTTTTATACATAAAACAATCCATGGATTAGGATGATATTAAAAGTACAAGTAGAGTTATTTTCCTGAATGCTGTATCGCTGTTTAAGCTCTTTAAAGACAATCGTTGTGATAAGTTACTGAACTGGCTCGTGTTTAGGGTAACTAGTCCGCATCTGTCGACTAGTTTCATATCGATCGCCTGCTAACCCTGGTGGCTTGTGAACAGCTGGCTTCTCTCCCTTGTTCTCGTCTTGTGGGTCTTTTAGTCTCACAAAAATAACGAACAGTAAATAAAAGGAAGGAAAGCAGTTAAAAAAAAAGAAGAAGTCTACCTGTATTTACCATGCCAGGCAACAGAAGAGGAACACGATGCAACACAAAAGCATTCATTATAAATGAGATAGAAGTCTGTCTCCCCCAACCTGCCGACGTTAGACTTGACCCGACGAGTCCATCGTGTCCCTCAGTCCAGGGGCAGCTGACAGATTGCTCTCTGCCCCACTCTCCCCACTCTCTAGGGGAGGCCTTAATGCCCATCGTTGCTGCTTTGGCATCAGACACACACATACACACACATTCTCTCTCACACAAACACACTAACTGGTAGAGGTTATGCTTCCTTCACAGCATTGAGTCGGTCGATGTAAGAATGGACGCGTAATAATCTGCTCCTCCTCAAAGAGAAGCTCGTGAAATAAAAATAAAAGAACGGGGGCAAAGTTCTAGGTAGTGCAGGAGGAGGAGGAGGAGGAGGGGGAGGAGGCAAGTTGTCCGAAAATAAAATCCTATGTTCTCCCGTTTGGCAGCTGCACGTCTTGTCCTGGTCGGTTACCTAAAAAAATCAAAAGGCACTCCTCGTCAAAAAGGCCGAAGAGTCGGTCCACCTGGAGCAGCATCAGTTGTGAGTGAACTCGAATGTCCTGTTGAGGAGTGAACACCTCTGTCTGCTGATGTGTGACAGGCAGCACAGCTGGATGACGAAACCACTGTGGACCCTCGTGGTGGGTTTTTCTGTCCTGGACGCTTGTTGGACTGACCTGCTGTGCTTAAAGTAGCCGAACGTGGACAGTCGGCAGCGTGTCACGGTGGTAAAAGGCAGGCGCTTACTCACTACTGGAGCTCTCCGGTAGAAGATGCTTCAAACGAACCTGAGAGGAAAGAAGAGGAAATAGGTTGATTAAAGAAAAATGGAGAGCAGAGGAAAACAACTCTACTGTACAAAACATGTATAAATCAAGACGTAATGAGCCGCTGCCATGGAAGCACGCACTTAAATAGATACGCTGGATGAGAGATATATGGACATACTTACAGGGTTATAATCTGTGTGTGTGTGTGTGTGTGTGAGTGTGTGTGTGTGTGTGTGTCGGGTAGCCTTATAATCACAAGTTGGCTGCCTGTCTAAGGGCCTGTACAAATGTTTCTTAAGGAAGCTCTTTGATTTTGACTTCACTTTTAGCGTTTAAGCAGAACATCTCTGTGCTGGTCTCACTGACTTTTGAGGACGTCGTGCGGTAGTTCAAGCCACCTAATTGGGCTCTCTTATTAATCTATCTGTCCAATTATGATGAAGCAATAGTATTCATAATATATATGCAATAAGACGAAACCTTGAAAATTAATGGCTGCTCTCTGAATGTGGGTCACATTAGATCGCCACCGACTTCATCTTGACCATTGAGGTGAGTTCTTGCTTTGTGGCGTGTTCGCGCCGCCTCTGTCTCATCCTAGAAATAAGAAAAAAAAACAAAAAACCATTGACATAAACACTGTCACCTACGGACAGGTGAAAAGTACAGATGGCTGCGCGTGGCTTACCAAACAATAAAGATGAGGGAAAGGACGGTGGTTACGATGAACACGGAGAACAGAACCAGGATTATCACGACACTCAAATTACCTTCATTCTCGTGTACGGGATCTGAGTGGGGAGAAGAAGGAAGCAAACAACGGAGGAGGTCAGCAAAACGAGCAGCGTTCCAGTTGAAGGTTAAAGCAGCCCAACAAGAGAAACAACGGGGAGAGAGTGAGATCGAATCAGAAGAACAGATGGCTTAAAAATGCAGGGAAATAAAACAGAAGTCAAACCCCCCCCCAAAAAAATAATTTGAGTCAGATGGTCAACAAAACAAAGCTGTATGAAAAAGAGCTCAAACATCTTTAGGTTGTTGTCTTCGCTGTGTGTGAGAGACAGATACAAGAAAGCAAACGTTTGTGTGTGGTCTTGGACTTAATTGTTCTCTGGCTAGATGTCAGTCTTAAATCTCCTGGTTGAGCTTTACCCAAACATGTACTTATTACACTGACAAGTAAAAAAAAAAAAAGAAAAAAAAAAGAAAAAGAAAATCACACTTTCACACACAAACAAGAGAAAACAGTATTTTGAAATGAGAAAGAAAGAAAGCACGAATCAAAGAATGCACTGACACATCTGCGAACGTTCATTTGTGTCGTTGTGTCCTCTGTACGTGGGTGTGTGTATACTTGTTGTGGGTATCCTGCATGTGAATGTTTTAGCCAGCGCGCCGGCAACTACACACAGCTTTCAACTCGGTTTTTGCCGACGAAGTTTGTGAGAGCTGCTGCTACATAACGCTTCATCCAATGAACGTTCGGCGTGGCAGAAAACACGACACCCTGCAGGTGCAATTATCTACAATTATATGTAATTTAGAGATGAGAGCAGGCAAAAGGTAGCGGCTCCGTTCTATTGACGCTGTAATAAGTGTAAATAATGCCTTCTGCGATTACTGCTGCATTAATGACTGATGAGGGATCTTGTTCCTGAAAAAGTACAAAACATGCTCTTCCTGCGGTTTCGTCGGCTACAACATACACAGCTCCGGCCAAACAAAACAACACAGCTGATCAAAAAGTCTCATCAGCATCAGCATCAGCGTGTGCGCGTAATAGCAGAGCACCGAGCCGGATCTGCTGGCGGACAGGTTACTGTGAAAGAGCGTTCCAACTTTACGTGAACAACTCCACTCTCAGCACAAGCAAAAGTCGGGTTGATTTATGAGACTTGAAAGGCACAGATGGTGTTGAATGTCACCTTTCCGTTGACAGTCTAGGCTGCTGAAGTACAGTCACTTAATTATTGATGTCACTTTTAACCATCACCTCATTTTATTTTTTTGGTCCCTCAGCTTTTCTCTTTTGCAGCAGCTTTCTGACACAACCTTCCTTATTTATCTGGACATGTGACCAACAATGCGGGTGGCTGAAACAACTTAACTCCCCAAAAGAATAGTGTCCTTTAATTATGGAAAATCATTCAGCACAAGGATTCAGTCGCTTTCGATTTGTCTCTCTCTCTCTCTCTCTCTCTCTCTCTCTCTCTCTCTCTCTCTCTCTCTCTCTCTCACACACACGCACGCACCCACGCGCACACACACACCCACACACACACACACACACACACACACACACACACACACACACACACACACACACACACACACACACACACACACCAAAACTGTTGCGAACTCTGCATTTGTGTAGTGACTTTCCAGAACGACAGAAGCAACAATAGGATACACGCTGTGAATACAGAAACAGGGAAAATACACTAACTAGATTTAGCAATAATTGTGAGGTTAGAAGTAGCACTGGCAGTAATTATATAGATATCAGACATAATGATGACTTCGGTGTGATTTGTTGACCTATAGCATTAGAAATGTGGCTCCTGAATGTGAATGACAGTGTATTTATCATCTGCAGAAACAAACCAGGCTTACTGTGTGACTTTGTCGTGGTGGTTTCCGTCTGTTCTGTGTTGCAGGTAAAGCAGTCGGGGAACCGGTCAGCTGGCTCTTCTGTAGGACCTGACGGGGAATCGGCTGGAGTGCACAAGAGCACAAACACAATCATACATTTGTATTTGTAAATCTACAAAACACAAACGTTTAGTAATCAGCGGCGGAAAAGCTCGCTCTCGTCTAAACTTAGTGATTAAGTTCATTTTTTATAAATCAAATACTGAACTCACTGAACCTATTTCAATCTCCTTGCCTTCTTTAAGTCATTGTGAGTAAATATCTGATCATTTGCTTTTATTGCTCACCACTTCTGTCATTAAGTCGGTTTTCCTTTGTTTTAACTGCATTTATTTTTTTTATGTTTTAATATAGCTATTTAATATAAAACCTAAATAAGCAAACCAGAATGAAATCATCTGCAAATCTTAAAAACCCATATTTTATTCACAACAGAACAGAGAAAACACATCTGTCCTCTGTTAGGATGGATGCACATGGTCAGAAGTTCACCAGTCTGTGAAAACTGTGTCTACTTGCTGGGATACAATTTCAGAAAAATGCACCTCAGTAGGAAATTGTGAAGAGCAGCTACAGCGCATCATTTCTTCAAAAGATTCCAAGTATCTGAAGAAATCTCTGTGCGCAGGGGACAAGGTTGAAAATCAATAATAGATACCCGGGCTCTTCAGCGGCCTCTTTCTGGTCTGGACTAAAAACAACCGACATTCTCCTACTGAAGTCACTGCATGTGTTCAGAAACATTAAAAACCATGTAAAAATCACTAAGGGCACAGTTCACTGAGGCCTCGCCTTTGCTTGGTCATTCTCTTTCTCTCTTCCTCACCTCCACCAACTAGGTCCTCTCAGGTTTCTTCAGCACCAGCGCCATATCAAACATACAAAGAATATTGAGGTGTTTATCCAAATAAAAGTCACTGAAACACCAGAAAAATTTTGAAACTATAATTTGGAAGAACTTACACCTCATTTAAACAAATACAAAGTCAGAGCTCAACACGACCCAGAAAAACCCAGGACTGATGAGAAGTTGAATCCTTAATCAGAAATCAACAAGACGTCATTTAAAAGTCCGGGATCTGGTCTCCTCAGTTCCCAGACAGATATGGACTCGGTGAAAGATGTGTTGTTTCCATCAAGCTCAAAATTACCTTATTTTTATTTGACGAATAAGTGTAATTCTCAGTGCCAATTTGTTTTCTATGTTCTGTTGTGAATAAAATATGGGTTTATGAGATTATTGCTTTGTGTTTACAATTTAATAATTTTCAGCTTCCAATCTTCTTTGGAAGTAAGGGTTGTATATTAATTATTCACTACAGAATACTTACAAATAATAACATTATATAAATGCATATCATGCTGCCCCTTTTGTCATTTCCTGACTGTAAATCACTTTCTGAGAAGTTTTTTTCCAGACCTTCCCAGGGTCTGATGAGAATCTCTGGGGTCCAGTCACTCCACTGGGTTTCCAAGTTCACCTCGTCTCGGGCTCGAACCTGAACCTGGTGGTCGTGGCCTGACAGGGCGTCCACTATCACAACATCAGTCCTCTCAGAGTAAATCTGTTTCAAAGAGGGAAACACGACACTCACTTAACAGGTCAAATAAGAGAATAAAAAAGGCAAACGCTCTTAGAAACAGCATGGTAAACTTTGGTTTATTGCATTTAGTCTGTTTAAACTTAGAGTGACCTTGTGTAGGAAACTGTATACATTTACTGCAGCTGCAAACAAATTTGTTGGCACCCTTACAGCTTTAAAGCAATACTTTACTCGCTCTGAAACATGATTTAATTTAAATGAATTGTTTCATGTATGCATGCACGCCTTCAGTGTATGATAAATCAACAAGGGTATGAAAAGAAAGGATTGATTGGTAATTTCATACAGATGTTTTAAAATAATTTGGATGCATCTGTTTTTATCCCCAACACAAAAATGCAATAAACCATTGCACTGCAGCCTTAATCAGCATCACAGATGTCTTCAATACCGTTTAAAACAAAGAGTTATCTGAGGACAACAGACAGAAAACTTGCAGATGAGAACATTAACGGTAAAAGGACGTAAGACCATATCCAACCGGCTTGAAGTTCCTGTGACTGCAGTTGCAAATATTATCATGAAGTAGAAGGTCCGTGGGACCGCAGCCAACGACTAAAGATGTGGCTTTAAGAGGAAATGCAGCCCCATGCTGATCAGAGCGATAGTAGGGTTGGTAGACAAAAGGCCAAGAAAAACATCCAAAGAGATTCAAGCAGAACTCCAAGGTCAAAGAATAATGACCCAAAACACACATATAAAAACACCCAAGAATGAACAATAAGAAAACATTTGGCTTTTCTTAAATGCCCCTCTATGAATTCTGATCTTACCCCTCCTGAACATACTACATATGGAAAGACGTGGACTAGGAAACCTTTAAATCTAGGATATCTAAAGCAGTTTCTTCACAAAGAGTGCACCAAAGTACCCGTTGGCAGCTGCAGAAGACTCACTGACAGCTATAGAGATCACTTGTTGGCAACTGTTAAATATATTTCATTAAGGATCCCATCATTTTGTCCCTGCCATTTTCACTTGTCTTTATTATGTAAAATATTCAGATTCAGCATCAACAAATCTGGCCGTGTTTCATTCAGATTGCGACACTTGAGTGAAGCGTGTGACTTTTGATACGAACCTCTGACCAGTACATAGAGCCCTGCGGTCTGTATCTGATCTGAAACAGCAGGGGGAAAGCAATGTGCTCCGGCCAGGAAGAGGGATGGTTCCAGGAGACCCTCAGCTGCCTCGGAAAACCTTCTAGCTCCTTCGCCGTCACCGATTCAGGAGGGTCCGGTTTCACTGCAAAGAAAACACAGGTAGAAAAAAACTCATTTAAAATCTGATCGTATCCACCAGCTATCCCACCGTGTTGAAAATACAGTAAAAACACCATCTAAGCCCAATTTAAACAGGAGTTTTATTTATTTCTTTTATTGCATTTCATTTATTTAATGATATTTGTAAAAGGAGAAGTGCATTTATAAGCATAGTTGATGAGTCCCTAGTGGGGCCTTTCGGTTCTGGATAAATTATATAAATGTCAAGTTCAAAATATAAACTTGCAACAAAAAAACAGAACAACTCACCTCTGTAACTGCTATTTTGTTTTTTTTTTCTAAAATAATCACGATCAGAGTCCAGTCTGAGTTCTGTAGATACTTAATGCCATGTGTTAATCTGTCAAGGAGACGACACCTTTATCCCAGAGAGGATTTGTGGGAAGGAACCTCATGATAAAAAGCACGTGAATTCAAGTGGAACCTCGAGGTCACGGAGCACCTGAGGGGCCTGATCATGTGAATGTTAACAAAGTACAACGTACTGATGAATCACGCCAAAACACCTGTTTGGCTGATGGGTAACCTTAGTCCAGCAATAGTTTCTGGCTTCGATGGATACGGAGGATCCGACAAAAGAATTAAGGAAGGATTTCATGTAGGCGTATTTCTGCAAGAACATTATACCCGTCTCACCTTGTTGTCAGTACAAGTACCCATTAGTTTTACTGATGCCTGCTCCACAAACTTACATTTGTAAAAAATATAAACACGTCTGTGTATAAGAGAAGGCTAAGAAAATAATCCAAAAAATATTAAAGTTTATTATAATTTCTCTCTGCGTGCGTGAACATCCATGGATGTGCTTTGATGTCCTTAAATTGTTCATGAAATTTTGTGGAAATTTGGATAAGCTTTAAGTGTTCTCTGGTATTTTTAATAATAGTAGGCAAAATAGTTATAATGTTAGGCAGGAGAACTGATCTAGATAACAATGCCTGTCCAGAACTAAAACACACTAAACAGAATATTCAAGTAATATGTCTTTATAATCTCCTATGGCCCACTAGTGATCTGTGTGGTGGTCCATTTCTCTGTGGATACGTGACCTTCTTCCTCGGTTTTCCTGGTTTGGTCTTATTTTGTTATGTTCAGGAAGTGAATATAGATGCAATCTATATGTGTGTAGCAACCAGCTAACGATGGCAGGTGGGTGTGCTGGACACAAACATGTAGTGAACAATTAACACATCTGTCTCCATCTTCCTGTGTGTGTGTGTGTGTGTGTGTGTGTGTGTGTGTGTGTGTGCTCGTATGTCTGTAAACAGACATACAAGCTGTAATTTAATGTTCTCCTCTGCAGCTGGCCACAGTCTGGCCGTTACCAACTCCGACTTGTTCCACCTGAGATGTGAAGCCGAAGGGGAACGAGGTGCAAATATATACAAATATTCACCACGAAAGAAACTTTGGATTCTTAAGTGGCAATGAAAGCCCGACCCTCAATTTTAAGCATTTAAAGAAGCCTTTCAAATGATCTTACATTGCTCATGTAGCCTGACTTGGAAATGTGTTGTCTGGGACCCCAGAGCATTGGTCTCTGTAACAATGAGGGTATGGGTGGGCTGCCAGAAAGCAGGGAAGTCTACATCACAGTGCTTCTGCGATACATCCACAATGCATGGCCACCCATCCTCATCCTTTCCCCTGGAGAAGAAAAGAAAAAGTGATGGAATTACTTTCCAGGTAAAAGAAAACACAAGAGAGACAGTAGAGAGGTAAAAGACTACTCAGCATACGTTAAAAGTAACAGCTCTGTTTATTTTGTTTTGATATTTATATCTTTGACAACCAGTTTCAGGTGCAGTGACTGTCTTTTACCTGAAGGTGACGTTGTACTTGGCTGGCAGAAAGGTCTTTACGGATTCCAACCAGGAGCAGCGGACGTGCGAGTGACTGGGCACTTTACATGAAACGTTGAGCCACCCAGGTGGATCTAGGAAACACAACGCAGGTCATTTTCAGGATAGAAAGGACCATTTGTTTGTTTTCAAGAGGTGGGGTCGATGGGGTGTTGTGTAATGTTTTCCTGTGCTGTCCTTCTATAAATTAATAATCTTAAAAAGGCTGGGCCTCGGTATCCGTCTTGTGAACCAGTACATGTAGAGGAGACTTGACCAGGACAATGCAAAAGTCCCTGGTCCTAAAAAGGAAGCTCACTTTAGGGAGTCCCTTCCTGTTTAAGGCAGTGACAGGAAGTGGAGGACTTTGTGATGGCAGATAAGAACTACCTCCTCTGAGGAACAGTAGCGCTGCTCTGACCACCACAGGTTCAATAAGTTATCTATTTTTGGGCAAAAAACAATCATAAAATAAATACTGAAAACCTAGTCATTCATGAAAAAACACCCAACAAATAAAATGGGAAAATATTAAACGGAAAACAAGCCCAAAGCGAACAAAAACATGCTGCGCATGCCAAAAACAGACCTCTCTTTTATGTTGAATTCTTCAAAAACAGCCCAAATGTGAGGAACAAAGATCTGTATATGGAGTCTAAACACAAGCAAAGCAGGCTTTTTCCTGGTGCACAAAGACATTTTTGAAAGCTGCAGCCCTGTACACGTACAGCAGCCCTTTTTAACGGTGGTTTCTGCTAAATTAGATGATGTGAACCCGAACAAATCACAGCAACACTTACGGCCCAGCCTGAGAGTGACGGAATGGAGAAGGAGCCCGCTGTTGTCATAGCAGCTGTAGCTGCCCTGGGCCGACTGGTCGACGTGCAGCAGAACCAGCCTTCCGTCTGATGTCACTTTGTGCCATGGCAACGCCGAGCTGCGGTTGAGATGCCACACCACAGGTATCCTGCTTGGGGACATGCTGAGCATCAGTTATTATGCTGAAGAGGCCTTGTCCTCAACTTTACAATCAACTGTGAGTTTAAGATTTGAGAGACACGCTTCAGGAAGGAATTTCACATGCAGCTAAATTATCGGTTGCCTTTCTCTGTTACGCAAGATCATTTTGCATTTCAGTCCCCGCTTAATCATCTCAAACATTTGATTCACCCTCTTCTTAACATTTTCCCTGTCATTTTTTTTTTTTTTTACAAGATTTCCCAGAACGTTTTTTAAAAAATGGCCATTTAAAATGTCTAAACAATTTTCAGGTGTACAAATCGGCGTGTGCTTGTCAGTCTTGTAACAGCAGATACACCAAGTACAAACTCAGGTTCCAGACTTATCGAATGCTGCTCGTTTTCTGTCCTTACCTGATTTGTGACTTCCCGCATGCCAGCGTCACATTGGACTCCAAACGCCCGTACTGCACGCCTGACACTGCAAAACAGATGTCACAAAAAAATAATAAAGTGCAGTGCAGTCTGGCTGACCGTATCTACACAGGGCAGAATCTGGCACACAAAGTGTCTGCATTGTCTCTATGAATGTGGCTCAAGTTCCACCATTTACACTGCAGTCAGCAGTGTTACAAAAACATGACCATACAAGGTCTAAGATCTGGCAGGGAGCAGCCAGAGGAGCCTTTGGCTCAAACTATAAAGCTGCAGCGATGTGTTTTATTATCATTATTATTATTATTTACGTTTCAGCCAATCGACCCGAGACCTGGTCGATATCACACAGCGAAGCAAACTATTCTGAAAAGCAGTTCAGATACCAACATTGAAAAAAAAAAAAAAAGAGCTTTAAATCTTAAATGACTGTTAGTGGTGTCCAGGAGTGGAAATAACTCAAGTTATATTAACTCAGATTTGAGGAAATCTTTCTGGTTTCTCTCACAATGATAATCCAGACGAGGTGAGTGTGATTTTCTTTGTGTTTCTTGGATCATTCTTTTAAAATTGCATTTAAAAAGATTTACAGTAGCACCCTGGCTTTTCATCCACAGTTACCGCAACTTATTTGCTTGCTTAGTTTTATTACCATTTGGAGTCATTTCTAGCAAATAAAATGGAAAAGCAGCCTAAACTGAAACCCCAAGAACTGAAATGGCAGCATAATAATCCTTTAACATTATTCTGGAACGGTTGAAGCCTTCAGGGTTTATTTTGTAAATTAAAGCCACTGGTGTAACTCAAGAAGAAATTAATACCATGTAATAAAAGCTTAAAGTGGAAGAAAATCACTTAATGCAGCTTCACCGTCAGTTCAGTTTGTCTTAAATCATTATGAGAAAACTGTAAAAACTGTAAAAACCTGCCATCACACACAGTTGGAGGCCGGTGTAGAGTTGAAGGAATACTACAGTAACTGAAGGCAAATATTTACGGGGACTGTAGTAATTTTTAAAAGTTGATACTCTATCTGCTGTGTGTGTGAGTGTATGTTTGGTTTGGCTTTATAATGTGAAAGCTGGCATTTAGAGCAGATCTGAGCATCACTACGTCTGTCAGCTTCATTAATTCCCAACCCCAGTCACTGGGCTATGCACTCTCCCTGCTGGCCTCTCCTTCAATACCAAACACTTCACCCAATGTTTGTTTTTTTATTTACTTTCTGTCTTATTTACATTTCATACATTATCATTTTATTTATCTCCTTCAGCACCAGTGAAGTTGCTAAAAGACATCAACCTCAAACATTTCTCTCAAAATGTCACTTTTTCTTGCACAAGTTACTCCCTCAAAGAGTGTTTTTTTGTTTTACATTTAAAGTATATTTCCATTGTCATTTAATATGCTGTGACTGTACACTTTATATTCCCTCCAAGCAAATACCCTGCCCTATATTAAATTTTGCACATTCCTCAATAATATAAAGGCTTTATTCAAATACTTGGTTTTCACTAGCATTGTAAGCTGATTTGTCTTCTTTTTTTAAACCATTTGGCTGTTGAAGGCTGCATAAAATGAAACAGCTGGTTAAAAGAATCGTAATATGGCCCACAGTGATTTTGTGTTTGCGTTTATTTTTTGGAGAGTGGCAGACGAATGTGGAAAGACAGGAGAACAATGGGACGTGCTGAGACTTTTCAATAACAAATCTGGAAAGTAGAAGCCAGTTTGTAATGTTGTGTTACGAGTGGGACATAATTGATCACATGCAAACACAACAGGCCATGGCCAAAAAAGATTACAGCTTTCAAGATAGCATTATTTATGTGACTGTAAATAGAGGCAGAGGATAGTTTATGGACCTACATGGAAATATGTGCTGCCATAGCGCTCATTTAACAAAGTAATGAAAAAAATTATAATCATAATAAAAATGTGGGCAACTTGAATCCACCTCTACCAACACTAACTTAAAATAGGCGTTTTTTTTTGTGACTTTATCAGTCTTGACCATCAGTGGGAAAGAATTTAGACCTACTCAAAATTTCTTTAGTTGATTGAGGGTTTTGTTCACTTATGCAAAGATCTCTTAAACTCTTACCACATCACTGGGTTTGGACCCAGATGAAATGATGGACTTTGACAAGGCCATTCCAAAACCTGGAGTACTGTATTTTTCAGCCACTCTGAAAATAGTTTTGATGAAGCATTTAGGCTCATTGTCATGGCGCATTTCCCCGTTTTGACCATGCTCTCGCTGACAGATGGTTTCACACTTGCCTGATTCAAATGACATCAAATGTCATCATCAGCATTTCATCAAGGTCTGCAGAAGTCTGTTAATGACACAGCCATGTCTATCAGGGTGTGTTAAACCAGGGACACATCTAAAACATCCACGATCCCGGCCCTCGAGGCATCGAGTCTGACACCCCTGCTCCACATAGATAAATAGACCAGTAAACTCAGCGCAAGGTTCCCAGGTCCTGTGGTTGCAAAACATCCCAGATCGTCACCCAGCCACCACTGTGCTTGACAGTGGGTACAAGGCGTTTCTGTTAAATTGCTGCCGGTATAAAGGCCAAATAATTGCTCTTGATTCTCATCTGTCCATAAGACATTGTTCCAGCAGACTTGAGGTTTTTTCAGACGCAGTTTTGCGGTCCTCAGTTCTGGATCCATGTTCTTTTTAGACAGAAGAGCAAATGTTTGCCTTGAATTCATCTACTTAAAACAGAAACTGAAAAAATGGACGTATAGTTACTCATCTAATAAGATGCTCGGTAAAGTAATACTGAGAAATTGCCACCAGGTCAAATTAGATAGCAGTTTTATAATCAATCGTTTACTGATTTCAGATGTAAACAATCATCAATATTTCACAGTATGTTGGTTTTAATATTTGACAGCAGTATCTACATAACTTCAGCCTTGAGGACTAATGTTTACTGCATCTTTTAAACATCCAGATTTTAACATCGACATGTTTAAATGTGATATAAAGCGAGGTTGAGAGCAGGTCTAATGAGACTACGAGACTTGTAAATGGAGCTCGTTAATGGTATTTAAACATGAAAGTACATTATAAGTTTTCCTGTGTCATTTCCTATTGTTTAAGCTTTTGTGTCAGTCTTTCCATCTATCCTAAACTTTTCATTCAAAGCCTTTTCTTGTCAGTTTTAACCAGATTTTCTTTATCCCTTTAACCACTAAAAGAGCACATAATCTGCAACCTCTGTTTCTGTCTGTAAGTGTGTGTGCGCGTGTGTGCGTGCTGTGCACGTGTGTGCGTGCACGTGTGTGTGTGTGCGTGCGCGCGTGTGTGCACGTATGTGTGTGTGTGTGTGTGTGTGTGTCTGCCTGTTACCTGGGGCCTCGATGCTGTGCAGAGACTTGGCTGGTCTGAATGTGTGTATTCATGTTTTATTGGCAGTGAAGTACATTATTCCTCAAACCCGCAGCGTTCCACTCATATCTGATTCTGCCTCTGGCAAGCGCACCCCGACATGTGCACAAGCACACACAGACATAAAACCGCACACATATTCACACACAAGCATGTGTTTATGTACGCAGACCCACATACACAGACACACACACTAATGTGCAGAGAGGCTGCAGGTTTCTCCTCACATTGAAATCAGATGGCAGGGCAGACTCAGAAACTGCAAGCTGGATGAAACTTAGTACTTTCCAAACAATAAAAGTGAAGGGTAGGATAAATGGGAATGGAAAATTTTTGACAGATTCATTTAAAGGTCCACGGGCAAGTTTTTTTTTCTCTTTTTTTTCTGTCTTTGTCCTGTGATTAATGTGGCTGATTTAGGAAAAAGATTTTGTACATGGAGTGAACAATGTTCAGCCCAAGTATGGCAAAGAAAGAAAGCAAGCAAGAAAAACTAAATAAACTCAAAAGAAAGAAAAACACGAAACAACGAAAAAGGAAAGAAACAGAGTTAAAGGTCCCTGAGCTACAGCAAAAGAAAAGCTTCAACAATAGCATTCCCGCCTGCCAAGTATTAACTTGATCTCAATTTTTGAATTAAATTCAGCTATTTCAAACACAGCTGAAGCTGTATCTACAAAAACATTGTATAGAAAAAGTTTTTGAGTGAAGGTTTTCCATAGGAAAATATGCTTTATGGTAAACTGCACTGTTTCCAGTCCCCTCCCTCCTTTCTCCTGTTCTACCTTTAGATCCCATAAGTGCTGTGAGTCAAGAGCACCCAAAATAACCCACAAAGGAATCCATGCCTGATCTTTAACAGTGTGCGTGTGTTTGCAGGCATGAAAGTGTGTCCTCAGACAAATGTGTTGTTCCATACATCTATATGCTCATTAAGAAAATTTCCGTGTGACGTGCCGAAGTAGAGTGTGCATTACCTTCATCATTCCAAATCTGAGCACGACTGGGATGCAGTGACCAAGATAAAAACCAGATGACTGTCAGACACACAGGACTGGACAAAAGGCCTGGCATCTAGACGGAGAGGGGAGGGAAAGACATATTATGATCATCTCAGGTCATTTGCGCTGAACGGTGTGTCAATAAGCATCAACTTTAGGATCAACACATACTGTAAGTTGTGTATCAAAACCTTGGAAGTCTAGACAGTACAAAATAACTGGATAAAAAGACCCGACTGTCATAATGGAACTGTCTTAACAAGAAACAGAATCATAAAAGCCAGAAAAAGAGCAGGACGAAGATGGATAAATGGACTGCAGAGCTGCAAAACGGGGAAAGAGCGTCGCTTCGCTCTAATACTTCTTAAACAATCTGAAGCAGTGTTAAGAAGAAATCTAATGTTGACAGGGCTGTGCTTTCCCATTAAGCCAATTAACATTCTACTTTCCTTTTCAAATAGTTCAATGACAATTCTACAGAACTAAAACGCGACAACCTCTGTGGCTTTTCTGAGCAGGAAGGACGCTCCTCTCCTTGATAAAGAAACTGCATCCTTCAGTGTCAGACTAGCTGTTGTTCAGAAAGAGAAAATAGGAGGACGATGACAGGTGAGCTCTGCGAGTGGACAACATGAACCAGAGGTGGAAAATAAAAAAGACTTTGCTTAAAAACACGGAAAAACAGCATAAATCCTCTCAATTCTAAGAAAAGACATAAGAAAAATATCGTCTAGTCTTTAACAGGTCTTAAAACTAAGTACAACCTCAGATGACCCAAAAAAGCCACTTACTACACCTTGACATTGTTCATTTACCAAAAATTTGGATGGAATGTTAAAGTAACAAGTGGAGAACTAACTACACCCTTATTGCTTGAAAAGGAATTTAGGAGATAAGCAGCAACCAGGTGAAATCAAACCACTGATCACCTAATCATCAGAACTATCTATTAAAGCAGATGTTTGGGCAGTTAGAATGTGGATCTTAACACAAGGCCAAAGAGGAAATATATCAGCAATGATGTAAAAGAAGCAGTTGGTACTGGCCATCTGAGAATTGTTATCAAAATGATTCCCCAACAACTCTGAGTCCGTTGTACTACAGAGAGAAAGACACGTTTTTCACACGTGAAAAACATCAGGGACAGCTGCTAAGCTTTACAGGGGCAGATGTGCCACCAACCTCATTCAGACATCAGACCACATAATGCTCAGAGAAACTGCAAATAACTGCAGCTACATCTCAAACTCTGCACACTTCTGTTGTGCAAACAGTCCAGCATCCTGAGCATGTTGCTGTTTTATTTTGGGGGTTTTCCTGGGTAAAGTAACTCCATATTGCTGAAATAATGCAGCTTCACCACCGCTCCTCTAGTTGCCAACTCAAAACATCAAATTGCAAATGCAGTATTGGACTACTTTCTTTGGGATTTTATTTACAAAAAATGATTTGGTATCCGACGGTGCGTTGATGTGAATACTCACAGATCTGTGTTCCTAAATAAAGTGGGTTTTTTTTTCTTTTCATATTTTCAAACAACACGATAAGTGAAAAACATCAGTGTTATGGCATGTTAACTGGCAGTCATACATCTTATAAAAGCAATGACTTTTTTTTTTTTTATAAAATTGTCTTTTTACATGTAAAATAAGTGACTGGTTCTGTTCTGATGACAAGCTTCACCAGAGTTTGATTAGGATTTATCCAACATGTCACTACATTTACTGCAAAAAAGTGCTTTTGTAAAAGTTTTGCAATAAGGAGCAGCTATAGGGACGTCAGCAGATGGAACACAACTAAAACTAGACAGATTATATTGGTATAAACAGCACTGCCTCATTTTAAATGTTTAATTTTAAAAAATGATCAACAGAAATTAAGGAGGTGGTTTATCGCCCAACCCAATCTGCACCCAAACCATAAACATTTTGACATTACTGTGACTCTCTGCAGAAATACATCACCTCCAGGACCATTTTCCTGTGATACTAACCCAACACAAATAAACTGAACCTTTGAGATTTGCTTACAAGCACTTTAAAACATCCATTTGGGTTTATCTGGTTCATCGCATTTCTGCCAAACAGTTCGTGTATTTGTTTAAGCCTCAAAATAAATATAAGCAACTTTTCATCAAATGATCAAGGTGTTATGTTTAGTTTAGTTTATGCAGGTTTTATGAGGCTGCCAGAGTTTATGTAAGTGTTACATTTTGGACACTGATTAATAATGTTAGTGATGCCTCTGTTAAGGTTTATCGGGTTTTTTCATGTTCTTTGTGTCCTGGTTTTAATGTTGGTGCAATGTGGATTTGTTTCACCTTGGTTTACAAGACTTCTTTTATTTTATCTGTCCATTACATACAGTTTTTTTTCTTGCCTTTCTAGGTTTCAGTCCCTGACTGTCACTCATCTGTTTTAAATCATACATTTCTTCTGTCTGAATTACACCTCTGGGTTTTCTTTCTACGGGCCCCTGTTATTTTGTCTGTGTTTTAGGTTTCTGTTCCCCATGAACCCAGTTGGTTTTCTCAATCTGCAAGGTCATTGTTTTTGTCTTTTGCTGAGTAAGTTATTCAAGTTTATTATTTTTCCCCATAACCCCTGCTCCCTCGTAATCCTGTGTTTGGGTTGTCCTTCAACTGCGAACAGTGACGGTCTAATTATCACACTACACACGGGGGGGCGGGGGGGTTTTAGGTAGCAGGTCTAGTCGGTGTATCACAAAAGCCTATTGTAGAGCTAGCTGTTTCCTCTCCCCCCCTTGTCTCACATCTTCATCGAGCCCTGACAGCAGCTACGACATACTTATGGAAACAGACGCCAGGCAACTGCTACGGTACCGAAAAAAGCGCTAAAACAAAAAACAGCGATGCAATTATTTGGTGACGGATTTCAAAGAGAGAGATGTGCAGCACAAAAACATGGCTTTTACAGAACAGCACCAACAAGAGGAACAGAGAACGAGGGCGTGATGTTGCGTACAGTCTGCATCTTCATCTGCGGAGGTGTCGGCTGGTTCTTGGGGTCGGTGCTGGTTTTTGGTGACAAATCATTTTTGTCACAGTTGTCATTTGCAATCATTTTTTTCTGAATGCAAACTGGCCGACAACGGAGTAAAATAAATGCACAAGGACCATAATAAATACAGTATGTATTCACACAAATAAATAAAAACAAGATTTTAGAGACAGTTTTAGGCTGAGACGAAATCCAATCAGAACTAATTTAGGCTTGTGAAAATAGGTCAAGTCGGGAAGAAGTCCGACCAAAACTAACTTCCTTGTATAGTAAGAAGTCGCCTGCATGGATCTGATCTACCCCTGAGAAGATGGAGCGAACTAAGACACCACTGTTGTGATGTCTTTACGTGACTACTGCGTTATTGACCCACTAAGTTGAAATTCAAAAGGCAGCACAAACAAGCTCCACAACTGAATCAAAAATAGATTTTTCTGTGTAAGAGTAAGGTCCAGGAAATTTGTTTGAACCTAACCTTATCAAGTCGTCTATGACTGAGCTCTTGCAGTGTGCAGGGTTGTGGATTTGAAAGTAGTGAAATGTGCCACTTTCCTGCATGTTTTAGACGTTTCCCTGCTTCAACACACCCTGATACAAGTTTTCTGTGTCACTAACAGACTTGTACAGAGCTTGATGTAACGCTGATGATGACCATTAACTAAGATCAGGTGTGTCGATGCATGCAGGGCTGTGGCCCTCGAGGACCAGGGTTCCCCAGCCCTGGTTTATAAGTTTCCAGCGACCTAAAGCTTCTAAACTCTTGCATTGTTAGGGACTGACACCGTAAACCAGACAATTCAAATGTCAAGGTAAGACAGAAGTGATGTGCCTCGGGGTCTTTTCTCCGCTCTACAGCTGGCAGGTCGGACAAATCGATGTTACTGATCTCAACAACGTCGCCACTGTTTGGCGCCGGTATTCAGCTGGTCCTGGTAGAGTGCCTTTTGTTTTGTTTCCTCCTTCTCAATTTCTTCTAAAGAAAGAGCTCTGCGCTGTTAGAAGTCAAACAAATAAGAAGACACGCGCTCTCTCTCCCTCCCTGTCTAGATAACCATAGCAACGGAAAGCGTGTCCTTCCAATAAGACGAACCCTTCCGCATATGCGTCGCTGAATGAAAATATTAAGACAAATTGCCCTATTCTCTATAAAAAATTACGTTAAACATTGTTCTGCGAACAACTTCTCCTCTACCACGACCCCACCCCGGTCTCTAAACAATGTTCTTTAGGTCTTTGTAGGACGGCAGGAACAAAACTATATCCACTGGTGTCTTTTGATGTGGCACTGCCGTGTTACATTTACCACTTTAACTTCACACAGTGTAGTCAGCAAATTTAAATCTCCCTGCCATGTTCCTCACTTGCTTACATTCCCCTTCCTCCATCAATCCCTCTTTTCATGTTTTTCTTAAGCCTCTTTACTTTCAGAACATTCCTGTCTCTGTTTACACACTCGCATACGAGCAGGTGCAGAAATCTCATGTCCGCCTCACATATTACCCTTCTTATATTTCACACCGTTTTACTTATTGTACTTTTTTGATAATAAAGGAAAATAACAAGCTCTGAAGTCTTAAATGATAAGGTATAATATATATAATAAATAATATATAAATAAACCAATAAATCAAGTCTCAGGTTCAGGTTTTGCTTTGAAAATGCCAGGGGGGTGCATCAAACAACAGTTCCCAAATTTCATGTCACCATTAAGTAATTACCATCATCGGAGAAGAGGAAACAGTCATACGGATCTAAGACATTATCTGTACAAGCTATTACATGATTTTACAGTTGAAGGCAGAAAAACATCACTGAACGCTGGGCAGTATAAGATGCAGTATATCACTACATTTAAGAAGATTTGTTTACAAGAATATGCTGCCATGTCGATATGCACTTAATTATGCTTTTCTTTTTCTCTGATGGAGCTGTTTGCTTTCCATAGAAGTCCATAGAAACTCATAAAAAAATTATAGGATTTTTTTTCAAATTCCAAGAAGAAACTCAAGGTCTGACTTTAAATATGTTTATCTTTAAATATCACTTGCTTTAGTAATATTTTAAATATCACCAACGGCTCTTTGGTCCCACTGGTGGCCTGTGTAGTCTTCAGCACAACAGAACGGGCAGCCTTGCATGGTAGGCATAAACTTTACTTTGTTTTTTTTAAACCTCTTAGGTCATTTCTATTTGGATGGTAGCCATGCCTGTCGACAAAAAGCATCCTTCAGGACAGATTTAGGAGGGTGTTTTAATCTCTTTATTGGACAGTCAAGAAAGTCCTTGAATTTCTATAAGGTTGAATTTTTAAGGTTATTGGACAATATTAAATGACTTTTTATTTTAATCATTTTTTGTATTATTATTCATAACTAATTCTAAAAGGGAAAAAAGCAGGATGGCTTAAAATGTGTAAAAGAAACTTACATTTAGGTGCTTCCCTGCGACGGCACAGATACCTTTTAGCGGCTAACCGTTTCAAAGTCTCAAACTAGGAACGTTATATGTGAGACAACAGCGTTTACCACCGTGCTGCCCTCATGTTTTTTTACTTAACCTGTTGTTATTTCCTTTTTTTTTTAAAAAAAAGAAGCAATAGCATTAAATTGTGTTTGATTGATTTCAGTTAAATAAAAAAAGATCAAAAGAAAGTGTCATACCTTTAACATACAATTCAACAATACAAATTCCAAAAGACAAATGATATTATTATAATTCATGTACTTTTATTAAATACATTAGATTATAAACTCTAGATATCTTTGTAGATATCTTCTGAGTCTGTTGAGTCTTCTGAGTCTGTTGAGCTGTATCCATAGATGAAGGATGGAGATGAAAGAGGGGAAAATGAAGGTGGAATAGGGGAAGTATCCCGCATGAAGGGTGTATGTCCAGGGGAGTCGGGAGTTGAAAGCCAGGAGAGTTCTGGTGTTGCATCTCTTGGATGGGTAAGTGGATCATCACTCATGTCTTCCATCCTCCTTGTTTTCTTCATGGGGGCGTCTTCACTGGTCTCTTGTCTTATTGAGGTGAGTTTATTTTGAAACTGGGCTTCACCACATGTGCCTTCATCATTTGATAAGTCTGGCATATTCACTCTTTTGCGTTTATGGCTTTCTGTAGTTACATCTTTGTCTGGATGCACCAGATGTTGGCTGGATGGAGATGATGGAGGGGGAGACAGAAACGGGGGCATAGTGAAAGGACGGGGTGTTTGACCAGGAGAGTAAGAAGACAGAAGCCAGGGGGATCTTGCTGTTTCACAAACTGAATGGCTGGTTTCAGCATCACTGGTTTCTTCCATGCACTTAGTCTTCTTTGTCCTCTTGGCTGGGACGTCTTCGCTCTCATCTCTTGTTATTGTTGTGACTTGCTCTTGACATTGGGCATCACTGCAGGATTCTTCATCAACTGATGGGTGTGCCAGAGTCACTCTCTTGCGTTTATTGGTTTCAAGGATCTTTTCCTGGACGTTGCCGCTCAGACAGGAACACATTTTCTTCCACCTTTCCTCTCTCTCTTTCAGATCTTGCACTTCTTTCTTCAGTCTAGCAATTTCTCCCTCTTTCTCCTGAATCGCCTTGTCCCGTCTAAATATCTGAATCCCAAAGTGCTCTTCACTGTCCTGAAGCTTGCTCTGCAGCCTGGCCTCCCTAAGCGCAGAATCCTGAAGTTTCTCCGTTAACGCGTCATACTTGTGTTTCATGGACTTATACGTAGATTCCATGTACATCTGTTCAGCTTTGCTGGACAGCGACTTGTCAAACGGCGTCTGCACCTTTTCCTTCAGAAGAGTACCTATATCTGTTACGCACTCCGTTTCTGACTTTCCCAAATCATAAATCAGTTGTTCGTTACTTCTTACTTGGACACCAAGACATTCTGTAAGGGAGGCTATTTCTGAACCCTGTCGTTCATTTTTACGCCACAGTTCAGAGTTTTTGTCAAGGAGGTATTTGTTTTTGTTTTTCTCCTGCATCAGAGCCCACTGAAGTTCCTGCACACGGGCATACAATTCTGAATAACTTTCCATTTGGAAAGGCTTGGCACTTGTCTTTTTGTTCTCTGTTGTGTTCATCTTGAATTAAAATAGGTATTTTGTTGAAGTAGGTTTGTAGACTTTGTCGAACGTGAAAAGTTGCTGGTAGTTGATCTGCTAATCCTCCAAACAGCTGCTTTCGTCGAAGACTCAGAGCGACTGACTGTTTACGTATCTGTTCTACTGTGATGTCATAAGCGTAGAAAAGGGAAGGAGTTTGTTTTTGTTCTTTGATCATGAGAATTCCGTTTCCATGGAGATGAGTTTTTTTTTTTTTTTTTACCTGCTCAAAGTTTAAGTATAAAAGAATTGCAGAACTAATGAGAAGTACAGACTTTGGCTCTGACCTATGATTTTCTCAAATGTTTGTCTCCTGTATTCGTTCATGGGCCCATTGGTACAGGTTAGTCAGTGCCAGTTGTCTGTGTAATAAAGTCTAATTAAAGTATATTATCATATAATTTACTGACGTGCTTTAATTTAAAGTATAATTCAAAATACTTTCTGTAACCAGTTCAAATGAAAAAAATCTGTATCATCAGATAATTCTAACAGTTTCCAAAAATATTGAATGAAAAAGAAGAAAAGACCTTGCCTAACGGTGAAACAAGATAAAACACAAATTTTATTCCAAATGTCATCATTTGCATCCTTCACTAGAATATGATTGTAGAAGCTTTAGCAACATTCACAGGTCATCTAGAGCCTCTTTAATGTGTCTTCTGATTTTTGATTTCTTCTGGCTTCAATCACCCCTCCATAGGTGTGAAAGCTGTTTAAAGTAGGCAGTGATCATTCATGCTTTCATGCTTTCATGCATTCATGCATTTTCACAAGGGAACAGTCACAATAATCCAGACTGTGTATTTTTTTCTAAAATGTTTCAATGGTTATTTAGATCTAAACTTGTTACTAGCCAGTTTGCAACAGTCCACCAGTTTCTGGTCCAGTCCTCTGTGACCTCCTTCAAACAGCTCATGATCAACTTAGTTCACAGAAGAATTCATGGTCTGATTACAAGGTTCCTCATTTCTGAGGCAACAAATTAAGTCCACCCATCATCCCTTTATCACTGTACATATGCTTTGTTTGGTTTTAACTAAATGTAGCATTTTATACTCTGGACAAACTTTCCAAACCTAAGTCAAGGTGCCATGTTCTTTGTTGAGAGGTTCGGACTTCTCATAATATCTCTTACAAAAACATATACTTGTTCTGTCTTTTTGTAATATTGTTGACAAGAACGTCAACATCTCTCAGATAGAAAAGTGCAAATAGTTACTACACCTGATGTCAGACTTACATTACCACAAATAAAACGCTTGTGAACTGGTTATTAAGATCTAAACACACAAGTTAGTGGTTATAGTTAACAAAAGTTAACTAGATCACATTCAATCACAACCAAATACACAACTACTTCTTCCCCAGCTGAGTCTCAAACTAGGAACGTTATATGTGAGACAACAGCGTTTACCACCGTGCTGCCCTCATGTTTTTTTTACTTAACCTGTTGTTATTTCCTTTTTTTAAAAAACAGAAGCAATACCATTAAATTGTGTTTGATTGATTTCAGTTAAATAAAAAAAGATCAAAAGAAAGTGTCATACCTTTAACATACAATTCAACAATACAAATTCCAAAAGACAAATGATATTATTATAATTCATGTACTTTTATTAAATACATTAGATTATAAACTCTAGATATCTTTGTAGATATCTGTTGAGTCTGTTGAGTCTTCTGAGTCTGTTGAGCTGTGTCCATAGATGAAGGATGGAGATGAAAGAGGGGAAAATGAAGGTGGAATAGGGGAAGTATCCCGCATGAAGGGTGTATGTCCAGGGGAGTCGGGAGTTGAAAGCCAGGAGAGTTCTGGTGTTGCATCTCTTGGATGGGTAAGTGGATCATCACTCATGTCTTCCATCCTCCTTGTTTTCTTCATGGGGGCGTCTTCACTGGTCTCTTGTCTTATTGAGGTGAGTTTATTTTGAAACTGGGCATTACCACATGTCCCTTCATCATTTGATAAGTCTGGCATATTCACTCTTTTGCGTTTATAACTTTCTGTAGTTACATCTTTGTCTGGATGTACCAGATGTTGGCTGGATGGAGATGATGGAGGGGGAGACAGAAACGGGGGCATAGTGAAAGGACGGGGTGTTTGACCAGGAGAGTAAGAAGACAGAAGCCAGGGGGATCTTGCTGTTTCACAAACTGAATGGCTGGTTTCAGCATCACTGGTGTCTTCCATGCACTTAGTCTTCTTTGTCCTCTTGGCTGGGACGTCTTCGCTCTCATCTCTTGTTATTGTTGTGACTTGCTCTTGACATTGGGCATCACTGCAGGATTCTTCATCAACTGATGGGTGTGCCAGAGTCACTCTCTTGCGTTTATTGGTTTCAAGGATCTTCCACTTTTCCTCTCTCTCTTTCAGATCTTGCACTTCTTTCTTCAGTCTAGCAATTTCTCCCTCTTTCTCCTGAATCGCCTTGTCCCGTCTAAATATCTGAATCCCAAAGTGCTCTTCACTGTCCTGAAGCTTGCTCTGCAGCCTGGCCTCCCTAAGCGCAGAAGCCTGAAGTTTCTCCGTTAACGCGTCATACTTGTGTTTCATGGACTTATACGTAGATTCCATGTACATCTGTTCAGCTTTGCTGGACAGCGACTTGTCAAACGGCGTCTGCACCTTTTCCTTCAGAAGAGTACCTATATCTGTTACGCACTCCGTTTCTGACTTTCCCAAATCATAAATCAGTTGTTCGTTACTTCTCACTTGGACACCAAGACATTCTGTAAGGGAGGCTATTTCTGAAGCCTGTCGTTCATTTTTACGCCACAGTTCAGAGTTTTTGTCAAGGAGGTATTTGTTTTTGTTTTTCTCCTGCATCAGAGCCCACTGAAGTTCCTGCACACGGGCATACAATTCTGAATAACTTTCCATTTGGAAAGGCTTGGCACTTGTCTTTTTGTTCTCTGTTGTGTTCATCTTGAATTAAAACAGGTATTTTGTTGAAGTAGGTTTGTAGACTTTGTCGAACGTGAAAAGTTGCTGGTAGTTGATCTGCTAATCCTCCAAACAGCTGCTTTCGTCGAAGACTCAGAGCGACTGACTGTTTACGTATCTGTTCTACTGTGATGTCATAAGCGTAGAAAAGGGAAGGAGTTTGTTTTTGTTCTTTGATCATGAGAATTCCGTTTCCATGGAGATGAGTTTTTTTTTTTTTTTTTTTTTTTTTTTTACCTGCTCAAAGTTTAAGTGTAAAAGAATTGCAGAACTAATTAGAAGTACAGACTTTGGCTCTGACCTATGATTTTCTCAAATGTTTGTCTCCTGTATTCGTTCATGGGCCCATTGGTACAGGTTAGTCAGTGCCAGTTGTCTGTGTAATAAAGTCTAATTAAAGTATATTATCATATAATTTACTGACGTGCTTTAATTTAAAATATAATTCTAAATACTTTCTGTAACCAGTTCAAATGAAACAAATCTGTATCATCAGATAATTCTAACAGTTTCCAAAAATATTGAATGAAAAAGAAGAAAAGACCTTGCCTAACGGTGAAATAAGATAAAACACAAATTTTATTCCAAATGTCATCATTTGCATCCTTCACTAGAATATGATTGTAGACGCTTTAGCAACATTCACAGGTCATCTAGAGCCTCTTTAATGTGTCTTCTGATTTTTGATTTCTTCTGGCTTCAATCACCCCTCCATAGGTGTGAAAGCTGTTTAAAGTAGGCAGTGATCATTCATGCTTTCATGCTTTCATGCATTCATGCATTTTCACAAGGGAACAGTCACAATAATCCAGACTGTGTATTTTTTTCTAAAATGTTTCAATGGTTATTTAGATCTAAACTTGTTACTAGCCAGTTTGCAACAGTCCACCAGTTTCTGGTCCAGTCCTCTGTGACCTCCTTCAAACAGCTCATGATCAACTTAGTTCACAGAAGAATTCATGGTCTGATTACAAGGTTCCTCATTTCTGAGGCAACAAATTAAGTCCACCCATCATCCCTTTATCACTGTACATATGCTTTGTTTGGTTTTAACTAAATGTAGCATTTTATACTCTGGACAAACTTTCCAAACCTAAGTCAAGGTGCCATGTTCTTTGTTGAGAGGTTTGGACATCTCATAATATCTCTTACAAAAACATATACTTGTTCTGTCTTTTTGTAATATTGTTGACACGAACGTCAACATCTCTCAGATAGAAAAGTGCAAATAGTTTCTACACCTGATGTCAGACTTACATTACCACAAATAAAACGCTTGTGAACTGGTTATTAAGATCTAAACACACAAGTTAGTGGTTATAGTTAACAAAAGTTAACTAGATCACATTCAATCACAACCAAATACACAACTACTTCTTCCCCAGCTGAGTCTCAAACTAGGAACGTTATATGTGAGACAACAGCGTTTACCACCGTGCTGCCCTCATGTTTTTTTACTTAACCTGTTGTTATTTCCTTTTTTTAAAAAACAGAAGCAATACCATTAAATTGTGTTTGATTGATTTCAGTTAAATAAAAAAAGATCAAAAGAAAGTGTCATACCTTTAACATACAATTCAACAATACAAATTCCAAAAGACAAATGATATTATTATAATTCATGTACTTTTATTAAATACATTAGATTATAAACTCTAGATATCTTTGTAGATATCTGTTGAGTCTGTTGAGTCTTCTGAGTCTGTTGAGCTGTGTCCATAGATGAAGGATGGAGATGAAAGAGGGGAAAATGAAGGTGGAATAGGGGAAGTATCCCGCATGAAGGGTGTATGTCCAGGAGAGTCGGGAGTTGAAAGCCAGGAGAGTTCTGGTGTTGCATCTCTTGGATGGGTAAGTGGATCATCACTCATGTCTTCCATCCTCCTTGTTTTCTTCATGGGGGCGTCTTCACTGGTCTCTTGTCTTATTGAGGTGAGTTTATTTTGAAACTGGGCATTACCACATGTCCCTTCATCATTTGATAAGTCTGGCATATTCACTCTTTTGCGTTTATAACTTTCTGTAGTTACATCTTTGTCTGGATGTACCAGATGTTGGCTGGATGGAGATGATGGAGGGGGAGACAGAAACGGGGGCATAGTGAAAGGACGGGGTGTTTGACCAGGAGAGTGAGAAGACAGAAGCCAGGGGGATCTTGCTGTTTCACAAACTGAATGGCTGGTTTCAGCATCACTGGTGTCTTCCATGCACTTAGTCTTCTTTGTCCTCTTGGCTGGGACGTCTTCGCTCTCATCTCTTGTTATTGTTGTGACTTGCTCTTGACATTGGGCATCACTGCAGGATTCTTCATCAACTGATGGGTGTGCCAGAGTCACTCTCTTGCGTTTATTGGTTTCAAGGATCTTCCACTTTTCCTCTCTCTCTTTCAGATCTTGCACTTCTTTCTTCAGTCTAGCAATTTCTCCCTCTTTCTCCTGAATCGCCTTGTCCCGTCTAAATATCTGAATCCCAAAGTGCTCTTCACTGTCCTGAAGCTTGCTCTGCAGCCTGGCCTCCCTAAGCGCAGAATCCTGAAGTTTCTCCGTTAACGCGTCATACTTGTGTTTCATGGACTTATACGTAGATTCCATGTACATCTGTTCAGCTTTGCTGGACAGCGACTTGTCAAACGGCGTCTGCACCTTTTCCTTCAGAAGAGTACCTATATCTGTTACGCACTCCGTTTCTGACTTTCCCAAATCATAAATCAGTTGTTCGTTACTTCTCACTTGGACACCAAGACATTCTGTAAGGGAGGCTATTTCTGAAGCCTGTCGTTCATTTTTACGCCACAGTTCAGAGTTTTTGTCAAGGAGGTATTTGTTTTTGTTTTTCTCCTGCATCAGAGCCCACTGAAGTTCCTGCACACGGGCATACAATTCTGAATAACTTTCCATTTGGAAAGGCTTGGCACTTGTCTTTTTGTTCTCTGTTGTGTTCATCTTGAATTAAAACAGGTATTTTGTTGAAGTAGGTTTGTAGACTTTGTCGAACGTGAAAAGTTGCTGGTAGTTGATCTGCTAATCCTCCAAACAGCTGCTTTCGTCGAAGACTCAGAGCGACTGACTGTTTACGTATCTGTTCTACTGTGATGTCATAAGCGTAGAAAAGGGAAGGAGTTTGTTTTTGTTCTTTGATCATGAGAATTCCGTTTCCATGGAGATGAGTTTTTTTTTTTTTTTTTACCTGCTCAAAGTTTAAGTGTAAAAGAATTGCAGAACTAATGAGAAGTACAGACTTTGGCTCTGACCCAGGGGTGGGCAAACTTTTTGAGTCGCGGGCCACAATGAGGTCTAAAATTTGACAGAGGGGCCGAGCCACGAACAGATGGATGGAGTGTTATATAAATTACATACAGGATTTGACCTATTAATGATTAATGGTTAATTTAATTACATTTCAGTTTAATAAACACAGCAGGAAAACTCACCATCAGTTTCAGTGGGAACAGTGTTGTTGATCTCCCTATTTTGTCAGTGCATCAAAGTCTGGAGTAAGTTTTGTTGTGGCGATTCTCAGGATAGATCCGAGGTGTTCGTCAGTTATCCTGGATCTGTGACGGGCTTTGTTCATGTTCATAACACTAAATGTCTGCTCACAGACATAGGTCGAGCCAAACAAGGTTAGCATCTTCTGTGCCATCCTCCGTAGGTTTGGAAAGGTGGCTTCGTGCAGTGAAGCATAAAACTCATTAAGTTTAAGAGTGTTGAACTTCTCTTTCAAGATGGCGTCAGACTGAAGATCGATCAGTTCCAGTTGCACCTCATGTGGTACTGTTTCAGGGTCTTGTGAGAAGGGACAAGACACGAGCTGAAGTGACTTTTCAGTGTTTTCAAAATCAGAGAACCGGCGACTGAATTCTCTGTTCAGGTCATCCAGTGATTTGCTGTATTTCTTTGCATATCGTGTCGCCTCTTTCTGAGTGTCAAGTGTGGCGAAATGAGTGAAGGATGCGTTCGCAACTTGTCTGGAGAATAAAACAAGCTTAGATTTAAACGCTGCAACATGTATGTACATGTCGTGCACAAACTGATCTTTCCCCTGCAGTTTCACATTCAGCTCATTCAAGTGTGAAAATACGTCCACAGCAAACGCAAAATCACAAAGCCAGTTCTGGTCTCGTAGCTCAGGAAATTCGTCAGATTTCTCATTAAACTCTAAAAATGCGCCGATCTCGTCTTTCAGGTCCCACATGCGTTGAAACACTTTGCCCAAACTTAACCACCAGACACGAGAGTGGTAAAGTAAGTCCTGATGATCCGCATCAATTTCCTCCAGGAAGGTGATGAACTGACGATGCTGAAGTCCCCTTGCACGTATAAAGTTCACAAGTTTTACGACTGGATTCACGACATGGTTAAGCTGCAATACAGACTTGCAAAGTGATTCCTGATGGATGATACAGTGAAGGAAAATAACATCCTGTTCAGAGTTTTCCTCTTTTACTTTATCCTGGATTCGTTTCAGCAGCCCAACGTTTTTTCCTGTTAAATTTGGTGATCCATCCGTCGTGACATTGGCAAGTTTACTCCGAGGTAGTTTATGTTTCTCGATGGCAGCAGACACCTCGTCATATAAATCCTCTCCCCGCGTTGTTCCCTTTAGGGACTCCATGGTCAAAAACTCCTCCGTTATCTCAAAGCTGTCATTTATTCCTCGGATAAAAATTAGAAGCTGCGCTGTGTCTTTGATATCATTACTTTCATCCAGTGCAAGTGAATATAATTAAAAGAACTCTGCCTTTCTGTTTAGCTGGCTAGCTATATGTTCATCAGTTAGTTCCACACGGCGAGTCACAGTCCGACGTGACGAACTGAGTTTTTCAAACTTGCCTTGACTTTCCGGACACAGAACACCTGCAGTCTCCACCATGCAGTCTTTCAAAAACTCACCTTCGGAGAAAGGCTTGCTAGCTCCTGCTAATTTGAATGCCAGCAAAAAGCTTGCCTTGGTAGTTGACTCCTGAAGCTCAGTTTGTCGGTGGAAAAAATGTTGCTGGCTCAGTAGATTGGCTGCAAACCTCTCAGCCGTAGCTGCCCGTTCTTGCGCCGACAGCTTGCTGGCGTAATTGGCATGCTTCGTATCAAAATGACGGCTAATGTTGTACTCCTTAAAAACCGCAACACTTTCTTGGCATATCAAGCATACAGCCTTTGATTGGACTTCTTTGAAAAAATATGTTGTTGTCCATTCGGTGTTAAACACTCGGCACTCACTGTCGACTCTTCTTTTCTTTTCTTTGATAAACTCATGTTTGTTTTTAAAAGGGGGGAAGCTTTACCGCGGGAACCGAGAAGGAGAGAGCTTCTTCTGGGAAAAGCTTAACCGCGAAGAAGAGGGGGCAAATGCTCAAGCGCGCCATCTATTGGGGAAATGTGGGAATTACAGGGGAAAGTAAATGAACAAGGTTTGCCGGTAACGATATTATTAATTTTATATTTTGATATAACTGGGAGACGTTTGGCGGGCCGGATTAAAAAGATCAACGGGCCGTATATGGCCTGCGGGCCGTAGTATGCCCATGTCTGTTTTAGCCTGTTGCTTACTATTTTCTTTTTAACATGTACATATCTTTTTATAGTTGTTCCTCTCACTCCACCTCCAAGGTCTAATAGACAGATTGATGTTTATATGGCTTACATAACCTCTGTCCTGCTCTAGAAAACAGAACGTATTTAGAGACCAGAACATAATGTTTTAATCTTCCCATATCTCTCTGCACCTCTACCCAATGTAATTCTTCCTTTCTATAAAATAGCTCTTATTGACTCTCATTTCTAGCTCCCCTCACAGATTTTAGGACTCCAGCTTCTCCCTCCAAGGACTTTCCAGCAGTCCAACTCCTGCCAGTTAAAGATTAGGCAAACATATTTACGCCGAGGTTTCCAACACCCCTGTCCTAATGTATGAAAACAGTGCTGTTAACCTGTCCTCTCGTGAACAAGCAACACTTTTCTGCTTTGCTGCTGCAGAAATTCATAACCAGCAGGAACAAAAAAAAAAAAAAAAGAAAAGAAACAAAAGCATCTGCATTTAGTATAAATACTTTTAACTAGTGGCAGTAAGTACTGAACAATTTCCTGGACTGATAAATTTGGTGCCACTTAACTGTGACCAACTGCTTCAGCCGAACAGCTGCTTTCAGCAGCCTGACTATTGTTAACAATTAGGGGTAACATAACTGCTATATTCATAGGTTTTGTTCAGACTTAAGCCTGCTTGATACCTGAAATAGATTAAAAATGTGTGTGTGTGTGTGTGTGTGTGTGTGTGTGTCCGTGTTATACATCACATGCTTATTTTATGAGTCATACCCTCCAGTCGCTTGTCTACTTTGAGTCTTCCAGCAAAGACCCAAAAAGAACAGACATGGAGATGTAGCCATGGTTATTGTCACTAGGCTACATCCATAGAGCAAGTATTCCCACATCCTCAAAGACACAAAACAACAGATGTCGCCAGTCCACCACATAGCCTGCACTATTTGCCCATCGAGAAAAACGCTCCTATAGTAGATGAGAAATAATTGCTGAACCAGAAGATGTGAAAAAAAATAAATAAATTCCTTGGTGAAAAATGTCAAAAGGGATAAAAGTGGCAGACACGGCAGTCTGACAAAACTTAAACAGCTGTGCAGAGGCTCTTCGGGGTGGGAAGAGAACTCGGAAAACAAGTGGCTACTGAAGGAGATTATTGATGTAAAGTTTTGTGAAAAAAAAAAACCCCAAAAAAACAGACTTCATAGTGAATGAGGTGTGCACACTGACAATGAGTAATCCAAAGTGAAAAAGGCCTCTCTATTAACCAGTCCTCTCTGTGACAGCACAATCCCACATGGTGAGTCACTCACACTCCGACAAGCTGCTGCACATTCAAGCAGCTTTACAAGAAAAGAAACACGACGGCAAGAGGGCAGACAGAGAGAGAAAGGGGGAAAAAATAAGGAGAAAAGGAGGGAATTCAGAGCAAACTAGAGGGAGGATTTAAAAAACTGCAAATTAAAGAAGAGCAGATGTAAAGTGTTATAGAGAATTAACACAAAGCAGGCTAATGAAGCAATACATTATAAGGAAAATGTGGGCAGAGCTTCAGCCAGGTAGCGCTTGTTATTTTCCACACACTTAGACGAGCACGCTGCTTTTCTGTCCAGTGACATAACAAATTATTACAGGATGTCCTGCTCAGAACAACAAGCCATCGTAATCAATGTCAAGAATTAAAAATTAACAAGGACTAATGTTTCATTTAGCCTACCGCTTCCACAATGTGCTAATCAGTGTGTGTTTACCTGTCTGTGTCTGACACTAAAATGATGACAAACTGAGGGTTACACTAATCTGTGTGTGCATGAATATACGCGCGTGTGTGTGTCTGTGTGTGTGTGTGTGTGTGTGTGTGTGTGTGTGTGTGTGTGTGTGTGTGTGTGTGTGTGTGTGTGTGTGTGTGAGCGAGGGAGCGGAAAAGCACACGGTGTGACTGCATGTATGTGCATTTGCACTAAACCAACAACATAGCAAGGTCAAGCCAAGACGGTGGAGGAGGACTACAATGGCACCGGTGTTTACCCAGGTCACCATGGCAATCGTTGCACAGCCTGTCTGTTTGACCTTTCCAGGCGATAACAGCCCTGCTGACTGATGTGTGTATGTTTCCATGTGTGAAGCTCCTCGGTGCGAGCTTGGCTTCCATCGGGTCTGAGGACGAACAGAACATGGCATTTTCTCTTTTTTTCTTGCTACACAGAGATGCATAAAGTCTTTAAATGTGCACCAGTTAATTTCGGTTAAGTGAGCAGGGCAGATAAGTTGCGTCTAAAAAGAGCCACTGATTTCTTGTGTAGAAGAAAGAGCCAGTGTATCAGGATATTCTGATGAGAGGAAAAGCACATGGTTGGTTGGACTACAGTATCTGGCAATCAGAGACCCAAACAGAGGTCCACCCGACTGTTTTATGTGTGTTTTTCTTCAGATTCTTACAGCTGATTCGTCTAGGCCGAGAAAGAACAAAAGAAATGTTTCAGAAACAGCTAATCACAGTCTGAATTTAAAAGGAAGGAAAATTCTCCTGATGCGCAGAAAACAAAACCACAAAGACGTACTGCCAGGCACCAGAATCAACGATATGTGCTGACAAGTATCGAGGGCGTATGTGATAAGGAATGAGCTGAGAGTGAAACATGAGAGGTCGCGCTCCTGAGATGGGATAAGGGAAGGCGATAAGTTGAGACAATTTATTACCAAAGATGGAGGCAGAGTTACAGCAAAGAGAATTGGAGGAAGTTACCCAAATACACAAATCATACAAAATTATTATAAATAGTCACTGATTAAAAGGTGTACTTTGTACCTCTACAAAGTTTAGACTTCACTGGTTGACCTCCAGACAGACGAGGCATGTTTGGGTCTGCAAGGTCACAGATGTTCCCGGGGCAACGTCTAAGCAACAAGATACCTTTCTAATGTTGATTTTGACTAGAGGAAGAAAGAAAAAGGTTTAAACTTTTAAACATAACAGCGCTTTAACACTAACTAGCGGTTAGACTACTATCATGTAGGGCTGGGGAATGCGGACAGAAAAAAATATATATATAAAGTGATCAACTAAAAAGTAAAGACTACTTTAGGTGTTCATAGAAATAAAGTGCAATCCTAACTTTAAGACTTTTTTTATTCTGAAAATGATAAGGTATACAAATAAGCACATGTAAGAAATCAAGCATAATAATAAACAAAATCATGACTGGGGTTACCGTGACCCTGTACAGGATTAAACAGGTATAGAAAATAAATGGATGGATGGATGGATGGATGGATGGATGGATGGATGGATGGATGGATGGATGGATGGATGGATGGACGGATGGATGGATGGGTTTCATTGTGTTCATCATGTGGGTGAACACTGCAACTATATATAGACACTATATTTTTAGGGATATGAATCACTGCTGCATTTGCGATATGGTTCCACCAGGTCTTTTGCTTCCAGTGTTGCCTGCCTGTTTTAAGGGTGTTGTTGTCTTGTGCTAAAATAAATTAAATATTGAAAGTCATTGGACATCGCCAACACAAACGAGTCTTAGGTGACTGAAGAAAGAATGCCTGTTTTGGGTAAAAATAATGACTTTTAACAGTATATGTGGCTACATTGTGTCCTACTGTGATGCATGTTGCAAGGGCCACAACAGAGGCTGCCATGGACTACATTACTAGATGAATGTGGGAGCAACCATATACAGCGTGATGAAGGCACAAGGATAAGCCTATAAATAAACCGAAACTGAAAACTGCTCAATGTGCCTCTAACTTTTGCCAAGTGTGTTTAGAGATAGCACATCAGAAATCTACAGATCAAGAATCAAGTGTGTGTGTGAGAAAAAGAGTTAGAATGAGATCGCTAGATCAGGAAAGGGAGAAAGAAGAGTGCATTAAAGTAAAAGAGTGGGAATATTAAGTGCATAACTGCTTTTGGCTTGTAACAGAATTTTCCATCATCTTGTCAGACTTTCAGAAGTAAAAATATTACTTTGTGTGTGCAGGTTTGGCACAAGTATCTCAAACCTGTACTTCTGCATGTGTGTTTATATGCATGTGTGTGTGGCAGCAAGACCATCTTGGCCTCGGCACTACAATGCTGGAATTTCCTCCAGCTCTGTCGCCAGGGCAAGATGGCTACCATATGCCAGCTATTTACACACACACACACACACACACACACACACACACACACACACACACACACACACACACACACACACACACACACACACACACACACGTATATACACACAGCTGAATGAAGGCCGCAACCCTGCGAGTGCACAACTTTGTAACACCAAAGCCAAGCTAACATATAAATAAACACACAGCAAGATGCATAACGGGGGTGAAGGTGGAGTAAATACAAACGCACTTGCCTGCACACAGTTTTACATAAAAAACGCCCTTCTCTCGGTTTTGAACATTTGTGAATGTACGATTGGATGGGAGAGGTAAGTCATACAGAATAGATACCACCACACATGATGCAGCCAGTAAAGCTGATACGGGTTCGCTTCGTAACTATCAACTAGATGTTTCACATTGTCCAGTGAGACGACAACTCAACAATATAGCAAAAATGTCAGAGTAAGTAATCAACATGAAGCTTAACTATAACTGCTAACTGCTCCTGCCCAAAAAAAAAAAAAAAAAAAAAATCAAGTTTCCTCTTGCTCTTATGACTCTTATTCTTATGATTCGCTCTTATTGTAATTTATCTGCTTTTTGCAGGCGATGTAATGCTGGCTTTATCAAGCCATCATCTTCATATTTTTTTGTTGTGGTTCTCAGCTGACTGTGAAATGGCAGTGATAATAATCAGCACCTCTAAACCTCCTGGAGATAGTGTGAGAAGTTTATTAAACCCTTGGAGGAGCTGGAGGAGGTGGCCCGGGAGAGGGAGGACTGGGCTTTATCCATTTGGGTACCTGCCCAAAAAAACCTGAATTTGGATAAATGGACATTAAAGTGTGAACAGATGGATGAAAAGCAAAGCTCAAAGTCTGAAAAAAATGGTTACTGATTAGTTAATTTTTATGAAAACAATCTAAAATATAATAAATAATATGACAACCTTCTGTTTTCAGCTTCTCAATATGACGTCAGTGCTACACAAGAATATAATTTTAACCAACAGAATACTACTCTGAAGATGGAGTGATGGAGGCATTTCAAGTTTTTGTCAAAGCGGCCTGGTAAATGCTGTCATTTTCTATTTAAAGTCTGTACTAATTGGCAAAGGTGTGGTGCAAAAAGAGGACTATTGTTTTTGGCTGTGAAGCACAGTGGAGCTGAAATGGGTTTAAATGGATGCATTTCATCACTTTCACTCTTAAAAATAAATGGATTGGCAAATCCAGGTATGTTCTTGGATTCATGTAGTGCGTTTTAGTGACACTAGAAGATTAATAGTGTTTAAATGAACTCTACCTAAATTGAGCCACAAGTAAAAGAAGAACCAGACACAGAAAATCTCTGTGAAGAACAGATAAAAGGAACAAATTAATCTCGAACTTCAATTTGTTATAAAGAGACTACTTACTAACATTTGAAAACTACAAAATATTCCAAAATATAAACAACATTCACTCAATACCTTCCATCATCTTTTAACTTAAAGTATTATCCAATGAAGTAGCATCTATTCGAGACAGTTAATTCAATGTTGCGGAGAAAACAAACCTCAAAATGAAACAAACCTTTTATTTGCCTGGATGAGCAAAGAAACAAGGAAGAAAAAAGAACTCCTTTGGCCTTTAGCAATCAATAACTAACACAGATTGTGTTGATGCCAGGTGTGCTAAGCCAAGCCTGTTGGTGGGACTTCAGCTGAATTTTTTTCAGTCACTGTTATAATGGAGAAGGAAATATAAAACTATGTTTTACTAAATGATAGCTTCTTAACTTGAAGCAAAGACAACCATCAATTTTGTGCATGCAGGTGTTAACTGTTATGTTGCCCTGCTTAAGTGGGATGTGAAATAACCATGTCCTAACAGTCAGTGCCGCAGTAAACATCAACATGTGCTGATCCTAACCACAGTCGAGAGTGATAACGGTTGAGCCTCCTGTGACAAAAGACTTAGTGGAGCTGAAAAAGGAAGATCCAAGGAGGTTTTGATGATTCAGAGTGAGCGCAAGACTGGTGAAGTCACAATACTCACATGTGATACTGATGTGATACTAAACTGTGATATGTTTGGAGTATGAGTCTTTTGCCCCTAGTCTATGTCCCCTTGTAACATGGGACATGTTTTATCCAACATGAGATGCTGCATTCAGAGAAGAAGAGTCAATATGTTCTTTACCAACACTGTCATTGTTCGTTTGATCCATAAACTTCACTCAAGAATCAAGACTTTTCCTTCAAGGTAGTGAGAATTAGAAACCTGAGACTTTGCAAATTACAGACCAACGCTTTGTTTGTTTTATTGATTCATCTCGAGGAGTAAAAAGAAAACTATTCGTGTGTCCCAGCGAGTTATCCAACTTCCCGTTTGCTTAGTAACAAGCTTCGGTAAGTCTGCATTTATCACTTATTTAAAATTTTGTTCCCGTTAAACACCTCTGACACTCTCCTGTACGCAAACTAAACAACCAAAATGTCGATGGCCAAGTCCATGTTGTCCGTTAAAACATCTGTGGCTTCCACCTGTTTTAATGTCACTTATACATCAAACAGCCTTAAATAAAAGTGGTTTTCTCACAGTCAAACAGTTTAAAAAGGGACATTAATGAAACATCAACTCATGGTCTTTTTAAAAGGCTAAAGTAAAGTCAATCAGAAATTACAATGTTAAGTAAACCACTTTTTAATAAAATTGTAAATATACTTGATGAACTTAACAATATACAAAAAGGTGACAAACAAAACTTTACAACAAATTAAATAGGCTGTGGATGTGATCTCACCACTCAATATGTTTATCTGTGTTTAACGATGCTTAACTGTTTGGACTGTATTCAACTGAAATCAACGATTTTACCGTAAACCACAACATTTTATTGCTGCGGTTCGGAAAATTCCACAGCAATAGTGTCGTTCTTGTCATAGGACCAGACGTCCGTACGCCGACCTAAACATCTGTCAGTGCATCTCCCGCTACTCTTGACGAATCTCTTGTCCTAACAGCGTGCAGCTGTATTAATGCGCTTTGTATGTTCCTGCATAGTGAGTTTGGTTTATGTTGTTTGGTTCAGCGTGTGAAATGTAGCAGAACAGTCTGAGTCAGTACTGCTCAGGGATGATGTTGGTCCAACACTCATCTGCTCTGTGTGAACCAATGACAAGCTCTTTAAACATATACTCACTTACCCACCCACATCTCCTCTACGCTATCCAACACACACACACACACACACACGTACAGGCACAGGTGTATACACAAACACGTGTACTATACAATCTGCTGTGTGATCAATCACAAGCCCTGTACTCCATCATCAGACGCATGAGTGCAAACTGTAACAGTATAATATAATCAAGTAATTCAATTCAATAATGCGCTTATTGTTTTACTAAAACAGCTGCTTTTGCGTGCTGTGATCACCTAAAAATAGTCGATTTTAATCATAACAGGCAGATCAATAATGGGTTATTTGAGCTTTTTCTTGTAGATGCCTGAGAAAAATAAATCAAATAAATGAACGCATTAACACATCAACACTTGCACACATATGCTGCTGATGACAGCTGTGTCAAACTCAGTCCAAACCCAAGTTACCTCTGCCCAGTTCTGCTTTGCCACATTTATGTGATGAACTGCTGTGTAAGCGGCGAGTTTCTGAATGTGAGTGTGTGTGTGTGTGTGTGTGTGTGTGTGTGTGTGTGTGTGTGTGTGTGTGTGTGTGTGTGTGCGTGTGTGCGCGCGCATCCAAGTACATTTGACTGGCGCCATTCTACTGCTGGCAGCAATTATGAAGACATGAAACAGATACTCTGAGATTATCGTTTCATACAACACTGAGAAACAGACATGTGCAAAGTATGGTATGTACACAAAATATAATAAAGTACTCTGTTTGCACTTAAGAAATAAAGTCATTTGTTGATGGTGAAATTATATAATTACAATGAGAACAATAATGGAAGAAGTGTTCCTGAGGGTATGCTCATAAACCCGAAATGCCAGGTCCATTCTTGCCCCCAGTATGCCACATGCCAATATTTAGTCAGAGCCCTTTGGCATCTGACTCCGACATGTGGAGTACCCTTCAATTTATTTTTCCAAAGTGCATGAATACTGTCTTGAAGTGTGCATTTTGACCTTTTCCTAACACTAACAAAGTAGTTTCTGTGCCTAAACCTGCAGGAACACTAGTGAGAACTAAACCACCTCCACTGGATTTGACAAAACACACTGAGACTGAGTACAAACACAAAACAGCTTAGTCTGAAAATAAAAGATCCCTAAATATTCCATAATAACTGTTGTGTTACAAGTGCTATGATTTTGTGAAAGAGACCGTTTTAGACTGGTGCAGCGGATGATGTTATCTTTCAACATACTTCACTGTTGTCAGTCAACTGTGTGGTTTCTTTCCTATTTCTTTGGTTTATGTCATGTGAAAGAAACAGTCACTACATTAGATAATACTAATTAAAACATACTGTGGGAAATTTCAAATCCTATTTATTTATATATAAAGAGTTTTTGGTTGCATGCCAAACGCTATTTTCAAGCATCCTATTGCTCTAGTGACTAAAATGAATAATATTATTAGGAAGTATAAGCTCCACGGGACTGTAGCCAACTTCCCAGGACATGGTTTGGAGAGGGTGGTAGTGCAGGCAGTGGACAGGGAGCCAAGGAAAAAATGTAACGAACTTCAAGGTCAAGGTACGTCCCTGACTGTCTCCACCATCAACGGCTTTATGAACAGTAATGTGCCATATGAACTGCACTATTAAAGAGGAAAAAATATATATTAAAAAAAAATCCAGATTAAATTAGCTAACATTGTGAATGTTCAGCAATGTTTTACAACTGCTTATCTGCACCTGAGCTGCTAGGGTTTGATGTGCAGGGCAGAATGAAGTCTCAAGACTAAAAACTCGCTGCCTGGTGAGAGGAAGTTCAGCCTCAGTTGAAGGTCATTGGCCCAACAACAGGATAATGACCCAAAACACACAGCTGAAAGCACCCAGGAATGATTGAAAAAAAAAACAAAAAACACTAGACTTTTCGCGAATAGCCCACTATGAGCCCTGATTTTAATCTTTTACAAATATGTGGGCAAAATCTGTGAAAATATGTGAATAATGCAGTTTGTGGGAGGCGCCCTTCAAACCTGAGACAGCTGGACTCAGTCAAAATACCTGTTGACAGATGTTGAAGGTTCACAGAGGGCTGCGTAGAGTTTTGGCAGTATTTGAAACAAAAGGCAAGATTAAGTTAAAGGTACATAGTTTAATGCTCTTGTGTGTGCTATTATCATTTATTTTATCATTTAGGTTGACTCAAAAATCAAGAGGAACGTCTATTTTGTATTAAATATAGAATAAATAATGATATACATTATTAACTTTTGTTTATGTATTGTGTCTGTGTGTGTGTGTGTGTTTTAATTAATTAAAGGGTACCACCAAATTTGTCCAAGTCTGTATACCTAAGTACTACAGAAAGGCACAAACCCCAGAAAAAAAGAAAAACCACACTTGGACCTTCACAAGTCTAAATATGCAAATTAGTGTCCCGTTAAAGATTAGAGACATGGCTCTGACAACAGAGCTGTCAGATGAAACAAAGCAACGGACTAGTGACGTCCTACAAGGTGGTATTTCTTCAAGACGTGTGGCAAAAGAAGGTTACCGCTCCCAGGCAGTTGTTGATAAAATTTAATATTAAAAGAACAGGGAAAATGGGAAGATTACAGAGAAGACATATGCAGGTTGAGATAGGAAAACATCAATGGCTAAGTAAATAAAACTCAAAGTAATATAACAACATAAACAGTAAAAGTGAAACAGCAGAAGTGAAAAAGAAATGACCAGAACCAGAGGTGAGTAAAAGTAAAGTAACTACAAGAAATTAGGTGGAATGCCAAAAACACAAATAAGAAGCAGTCGTGGACGTGGATGTGGATGAATGTGATATTCATTGATGCACAACAGATGAACCCATAACATGCCACGAATGTGAAAGTACGGTTCTGTTTGTTTGAACCTTTTTGTTGTTTGGCCTTTCTGTGCTGCCTCTTGGCCAGGTTGTCATCGTAAATGAGAACTGGTTCTCAATTGACTAACCTGGATCAATAAATGTTAAATACAAAATGTAAAATACACAAGTAAACATTCGCTTGGTCCAGATCCAATGAAGCGTCAAAATGCCAACCTGAAGAAAACGGTATTCCAGGTGACAGGGATGCTTCGGTAAATTAATCTTATTATATCATACAATTAGTTTTTGTTGATCATGTAGTTATTTTTCAAGGATGGGAAAGAATAGTGCCACTCTGAAACCTTTCTTTAGAATATCATCTCAATGATATGGCCAGAAAACAATCCAGAGAAAAACAAAAACTGTCAGAAAGAAAGCTGCAACTTGATTTATGAAAAAGTTTTTCCTCTCTTCCTCGAAGGGAAGACTAAAACACAAAAATTCAAGCTGTCCTAAAACCCAGAGGAGGTGCCACAAAGCACTAATTGTGTGTCTCTGTCTGTGTGTGTTTAAAGGGTAGGATGAGGGGGGAGCTGGGGGTCGTGATTTCATAATTTTGGAATGAAGATTTCATCTTTTTGCCAAGGGCAAAAAATTATGCTGAAAAATTTTCAATGAGAAAGTTCAAGTACAGATGAATGTGTGTGCGCGCTCTACTTTCCACCACCGATGACCTTTACACCGCCAGCAGAGAGAGCAGGGAGCTTTCACCTCGTGTCCAGCAGGAAGGAAAACATGAGAAACCTATACACCCAGATCACACAAACATCCTAGGGCATACAAATGCACATGCACGCACATCATAGATATCCTCCACCTACCACCCACACACTCTGACCGTCCAACACACTCACATGCACACATGCGCACACCCACCCACCCACACACACACACACACACACGACCCCAGCTCACTAGAATGATGAGTCACTCTGCTGGGAACCCCATGCTTTCCCCATTACTACAGACGGGATAACTGACGGCAAAACATGCTGAGAAAGACATCTAGAGAGTTAGGTTGATAACAGAAATCGGGATGAGGGAACCGGATAAAACAGAGAAAAAAGAAAGACTCACTGAGGGAAAAAAATTAGAGAAGGAGTAGTCAGAAAGTGTGGGGACATAGTAAGAGAAGAAGAGATGGAGTGAAGTCACTCTGCGTTGAACCTCGGTGGTTGTTCTGCGGCACATCAGGCAACACAAAACCGTACGTTTAACCTCCAGTCACGGCACAATATCAATCAGAAGAAAAGAAAGAAAAAAAAAATCCCAAGAGTATAGATATGAGAAAGTCACGCTTTCTTGATTACTACTGGCTGACTATCCTTCCAAAAATGCTGCTGGAAAACAGACAAAGAAAAAGAAAGCTACTCGAGAGGTTCGGAGTAATCTTAATGTGTTCCACATTTCATATAATTAATTCCTGTTCTGCTTTTATCAACTTCACCGAATACAACGCCAACTATATACACTTATACAGTGTAGCACTAGGTACAAATCGTGATTCGGCTTTCATGGACAAAATCTAACGTAAACAGGAAGGGAAGAGCTCTTTACAAAATAAAGGGGGAAAAAATCTGTTTCATTTGAAGGAACATTGTATTAATGTTAGTTAGTGTCATCTATCTCTTGGGGTCTCTTGTCCCTGCTATCAGCAAAAACCACCCACAGTAAATCTGGGCCATCTTGACACAACTGCTTATCGTTTTGCAACACGATGTCACACATCAACACCGATATCAACATACAGTACAGACAGATATTGGTCTTCACTCTCCATAAAATGAATCCAGTCCTCCTCCTTCTCAATATTCATCTTAAATATAAGTAGGCCATCAAGTTCCCGGTGCGGAATAACACTACATCATAGGAAAGCTGCTAAATTCCTAACAAAATTCATCACTGAATACTGAATGTGTTGTTCTGTTCATAACTGTAATTTTTTTGTTTGTTTTGTTTTTGTTATGTTAACCCAAAAATAAATGGCAGCATGAAGACCACCAGGAAGTTTAAACCGTTGCAGACTGGAGTTCTATGGAATCGACACTGAGCAGAAGAGTGGAGAAGAAGAGGAGCGTGAAAGAGAGGCAGATGGAGAGAAGGAGAAGGGAAGGCAAAAGAAGTAGAAATAAGAGATGGAAATGGAAAGAAAAAGGAGCTGCAGGGGAAAAAGATAAAATTCTGTGCAGTGAAAGGGATGACCGCCTTAAATACATTTAACAAGATAAACAGAAGAAGTGTTTAAAAAGATGCCTGCTTTCTAGTAAAAAAAAAAAAAAATCATACTGAGAAAACATGTGAGGTCACAAGTAAGGTTCAGATACGGCGGGAGCAAAAAGTATTACACAAACTACAGACAGGAGGTTACTTTAGGGCATCTTGAATGACTCTAAATTGCCAAGAAAATCCAAAAACTTATTTTTGTGTTCTGTTTAGTATTTTGGCAAAGATGAATGAAACTGTCTCTAAATCAAACAGAAAAAAAAAATCAAACTACAAAGCAAACAACCCCTATACACCATATAACCACAGTCAAAACACACCCACAAACATGAACACACACAGTTGAGCTGCAGTACTCGCCAGAGGATCTACAGAGAAGCCATTCAGTTCAGGTAAACACTCACTCCAAACAAAAACATTCCAAGAAAAGGGAATACTTCAATAATAATAATTATAATCAGAATCAGAACAGCTGCATTTAAAGATTCAGACAAAACCAAACAACAGAGCGAACGTGCAGCACGTGACCTCTTTCAGCAGGTTGCATTTAGGTTTATCTTTTCACTGGAACACAATCAGAAATAATTAACAAGCTCAATGACTGTCTGATTAACTTGCTATAAGGAGGATGCAGCAAACGGTTATTAAAAAATAAAAAAAAAGATAAACTTTTTCCATAAGAGTAAATGAGTGACCAATAAAGGGACAAGCCCTTGTTAGACTAGCCCTGAGCACATTCCCGGTTCACAGACATCAGATTATCCAACCAGTTAGCTGGAGATAGCAAATCGGATAAAAAGGCCGATTTACAGAGCGCCACTACGATTTGGTTTCAAAGTTTGTTGATTTTGAGACACTCTGTGTGTGCTTGTGCTTGTGTGTGTGTGTGTGCGTGTGTGTGTTGCTGTGATTCAGGAGACAGATTAGAGGGGCTGTTCAAGATCAAAGGCAGCAGCAGATGGAGGGAGGTTTCCAGAGTTCAAACCTGTTAAACCTGAGAACTTAACATGAACACACAAGGTAGCAGCCCTGCTCTCTGATGGACACCTCGACAAAAAACACCATTTTTACCACAAATACTGTCACAGCACATAACAAAGAAGAAATACACCTGGTGACAGTTGCACCATCTCCCTCTTTAACTAAAACATTAACCAAATGTTGACCTAAGGAAAAGGCACTATTTAGAAATCACTCAACCAAACAGGGTCCATATGCTCATCAAACAAGCTTATCTAAACCAGGTACAGAGGCATGTTTCTCCTCGTTGACATTTTGATCCAGTAAACAATTATTGTGAATGTTTTCACAATTTTGTTTAACATTTCTGTTTCCAGTAGCTGTGTCTGTAACTTTATACCCCAACCTAATAATCCCATTTGGTGCTTTAAAGGTGGTTTTAATATTTAACAGGTGAATCCCTGGGTTTTATCCTGCTGCTGAGTCTGTGGCTGTGATGGAAGCTGCTCGCTGCTCCCGTTGTGTTTCAATTGGTGATGGACAAAGGTGCGCTTACATGGTAATAACACAAAGATAGATCGGTATGACTTCTGCATATTGTCATGCTGGCACCATCATTTCACTCTAATCTAAAATCAGCCGTAATCTGATGTGTTTGGCACCACCTATTTGGCAAAATAAAACAACTGCTCAGTTATCACTGCTATCTTCTGTAAATTTAAGATTCTCTCCCTCTTTTTTTTTCTCATCCAGCTTTTTCCCCCCAAACCCACTTTTTTTAAAAGTGCTAAGCAGCGCTGCTGAAATGCGAGGACGGTCGGTTCGGGTCACTGCAATCGACGCTAACATCTGCTGTCAGCAGCAGCTGCGTCTGATGAAGCCACCTCCGACGAAGTGTGTCAGACTTCATCCAAACCCGTTGTAATTGGCAGCAAATTTGAGCCATTTCACCAGTCCTTCACAAACAGTTCAATGTGTTAAAGTTTCAAGAATGTTACATATAATCCTCTGAGTGATATTTATTATCCTTTTAACAGATGGAGAGCATTTAGTCTTTATGCACTGCTTGTCCCATCAAGATAAACAATAAACTAACCACTCAAATGCCTTATACACCATCTATAATGCAACAAAACCCCATTGTTGAAAGAATGATTATGGAAAATGCATCAGAAACTTAAGATAAATGAATATATGCAAACAGCTTGACCAAAACGCAAATTGGAACATATATGAACTTACGATAAACCACATTTATTGTCTCATAAAATGTATTCTTATAAGTTTGAATGTAACGAATGTTTGAATGTTACCGCGCGAATACTCGGTCATACTACTCACTGCTGTTTACATCCCCCCCAGCCCCTCCACCAACACCAGGAGAGAGGCGCTGACCGAGCTGTACCAGCGGATCAGCGAGCAGCAGACAGCCCACCCTGAGGCCTTCCTCATCCTGGCGGGGGACTTCAACCACGCAGACCCAAGGACCATCTTTTCAAATCTTCACCACCACATCAAGTTCCCCACGCGAGGAGACAACATTCTGGACCAAGTCTACACCAACAACAAGACAGCCTACAAAGCCCACCCCCTCCCCCACCTCGGTGCCTCAGACCACATCACTGTCATGCTACTGCCAGCATACAGGCCACTGGTTAAAGTTGTCAGACCAGTCTGGAAGCAGGTCCGGGTGTGGCCAGAGGGGTCCACAGAGGCACTTCGAGACTGCTTCAACACCACAGACTGGAGCATGTTCAGAGAAGCTGCCACCATCAACACCACAGACCTCCAGGAGTACACAGAGTCTGTTACCGCCTACATCGCCAAGTGCATCGATGATGTAACAGACTCCAGAACCATCAAAGTCAGAGCCAACCAGAAGCCGTGGATGACAAAGGTAGTCCACAGACTCCTGAGGGCTCGGAATGCTGCCTTCAGAGCTGGAGACAAAGTGGGTCTAAAGACAGCTACGACCAACCTGTCCCATGGCATCAGGGAGGCTAAGAGACGGTACTCCAGGAGGATAGCCCGCCGTTTCAGCAACAGCAGGGACACACGGAGCCTGTGGCGAGGGATTCAGACCATTACGGACTACAAGCCCCCACCGCAGACCTGTGAGAGCAGCACATCCCTGCTGAATGAGCTGAACACATTCTTCGCCCGCTTCGAGGCACACAACACCATCGCCGCACAGAAAGCACCACCCCCTCCCGGCGACCAGGTGCTGACGCTGTCACCGGACATTGTGAGGAGATCCCTCAGCAGGATCAACGCCCGCAAAGCTCCGGGTCCTGACAACATACCTGGTCGTGTACTGAGAGACTGTGCAGGAGAACTCACGGATGTCTTCACAGACATCTTTAACATGTCACTGAGTCAGGCGGTGGTTCCCACGTGCTTCAAAGCCACCAGCATCCGTCCGGTCCCAAAACGGTCATCTCCCTCCTGCTCCAACGACTACCGTCCAGTCGCACTGACTCCCATCATCATGAAGTGCTTTGAACGGCTAGTCATGCATCACATCAAGGCTGCTCTCCCCCCCTCTCTGGACCCCTACCAGTTCGCATATCGCTCCAACCGGTCCACTGACGACGCCATCTCCACTGCCCTCCACACAGCCCTCACACATATGGACACCAGAAACGCTTATGTAAGAATGCTTTTCATCGACTTCAGTTCAGCATTCAACACCATCATCCCCCAGCAGCTCGTTCGCAAACTGGACCAGCTGGGGATCAGCACCTCAATGTGCAACTGGCTGTTGGACTTCCTGACTGGGAGACCACAGGCAGTACGGGTCGGCAGCAACACATCCAGCACCATCACACTGAGCACAGGGGCCCCCCAGGGATGTGTGCTGAGCCCCCTCCTCTTCACCCTGCTGACCCACGACTGCACACCGATTCACAGCTCCAACCTCTTCGTAAAGTTTGCGGACGACACGACTGTGGTGGGTCTCATCAACAACAACGATGAGTCAAACTACAGAAGCGAAGTGAGCCGCCTGGCTGAGTGGTGCAGCGACAACAATCTCTCCCTGAACGTGGAGAAGACCAAGGAGATTGTTGTTGACTTCAGGAGACAACACACCCAGCATGCTCCTCTGACCATCAACGGTGCTGCTGTGGAGAGGGTGAGCAGCACCAAGTTCCTGGGTGTCCACATCTCAGAGGACCTCTCCTGGACTGTTAACACCGCATCACTCGCCAAGAAGGCACAGCAGCGCCTCTACTTCCTCCGCAAACTGCGAAGAGCCAGAGCCCCGGCCCCCATCAGGTACACCTTCTACAGAGGCACCATCGAGAGCATCCTGACCAGCTGCATCACCGTGTGGTACGGATCCTGCACCGCAACCTGCCGCAAATCTCTCCAACGCGTCGTGAGAGCAGCTGAGAAGATCGTTGGTGTCTCTCTCCCCTCACTTCAGGACATTTACAGCAGCCGTCTGACTCGCAAAGCCCTCAGCATTGTGAGAGACCCCACCCACCCGTCACACAGCCTCTTCAGTCTGCTGCCTTCAGGGAGGAGGCTGCGGACCCTCCGAGCCAGAACCAGCCGACTGAAGGACAGCTTCGTCCACCAGGCTGTCAGGACACTTAACACTCTCCCTTCTCTTCCACCGTTTCCCGCCTTGCCCCCCCCTCACTCACTCTGATCTCAGTATCTGTATTTTGGCAGAACTGGACCGCTTGCTTTGCACCATGTCACTTTAAACAAACCGAAAAACTGTTGTTGTCATGTCACAACTTGTTTCTTGTCTCTTTTTAACCTGCACTTTGTGTTTAAAATGTATTTATTGTGTAGCACCGAGGGTTTGAGGGTAACGCAATTTCGATTCTCTGTATGTATCTCACATGTGGTAGAATTGACAATAAACTTGACTCTGACTCTGACTCTGTAAGACTAGTTATATTATACTGAAAGCACCTGCCATCCTCTTAAAATGCACCAAAGGAGAGTGATAATGAGCATTTGTGATTGCAGATGCATTACTGTGATGTTGCAGAGGGTTGATACAAACCAAAAAGGTTCAGTTCCAGTATCTTTACTCTTCTTTAGAGAAAGAAACATGTTGTTTAACCCAGTAATAGAGTGCACGGAGTCCTAACGTGCAGCAGAACTACATCTGACATTAGTTCAGTTTCCACAATGTACATATCAGACCAATTCAACGATCAGCGCCAGTCAAGCACTGATAAACCCTCAAAAAGACAAAGACCACATCTTCAATTCTATTCTAAATCAATCATTATGCAAAAAAAAAAGATAGTTTTAATCAATATTCAAAAATAGTAGCAAGTAAATATAGTATAGTAGATTAATAATAGTAGTAATACCAGTAATTCAATAGTCCAAATAGTCATTAGCAGTCCAACATTTAGACTGGAAACTTGTCCAGGATCTATCCCGTGTCTCCTCTGATGGATGGCAGCTGGGGTAGGTTGTCAACGACAGCCCGACTCAAATGAAACAGACTTAGAAAATGGATTTGTGGACTTGAGGAGACTTGTCGTCCAAGTCTGTGTTGATAACAAGGTCAAAACAAACATAATTACACACACAAAATTATGTGGACAATTTTACCTGCAGTCTGAACTTCTAAAGTCTAAAAAAAGCACCGCTTGCGTAGTCGTAGCTTCGTTTTCATTTGTTTCTGTCACCTGCCAGCCAAATCAGATATGATTACCATGCTCGATAACATCCATTTATCCTTCTTTAAGACTGCAAACACTCCATGAAGACAACAAACAGAGCAGAAACAGGAAGGGGGGGCAGACGGATGCACGGAGAAAATAAAATTATGTAAGGCAAAGGTACAGAGTCTCACTTTGGAGATGGAAAGAGTGAGCAATATTGCAGGTCGGGGAATAAAACTAAAAGAAGAGAAGAATAAACATAGAGAAAGAAAAACAGATGTGTGTTACACACTGAAGCAAGTCTTTGCTAATTTGCCATAGAGATTTAAACTGATGTATGTCCACACACTCACTACACCGCTGACACATTTTGACTGTCACTTAATGTGAACAGACATGTCCATCAATTAAATATGACCGGACAAGTAAAAATAGTCACTTCCTCGCTAGAAAAAAGCTCTGAAGGTGATGTGGGCAAACACTTTCTACTGAACGACATCATGTTCTTTGCTGTCCTTTATATTTGCACATTTTCTTAAAACTGGTGGATTCTTTTATCAAAAAGGTTTAGCTGGTGACATTTTCAAACACGAGGGCCTCTTCATGACATAGATGGATTTTCAGCTGCAAGACTTGTCCCCGGTTACATAAATGAATGTTTTTCACATGTACTCTAGGCTCGCATGTTCCTTTTGGTACCTGCACTTAGTCACGATTGCCAAACAGGATGAACATAAACTGCCAGAAACAAGACAATTGCCAAACCTAGTACATTCGTCTGGATAAACAAGAAGAGTCAATTCAATTTTTGCAAATGTTTGCTGAGTTTTTGCCTGTCCACACATGATGTGCTCTTCATTCCTTCCAAAGACCTAAAGACAGAAAATAAGATAAATAACTGCAAACTTTTTTTTTCCCTTAACAGTAATAGCATTTACACAGAGTGCTGTGTAACTGAGCAATTTTAAGCAATTCAAAAACAGTCAAATCAAGTTAATTGTATGTTGCAATAACGTTGACCTTGCACACAGAAACTGAGTAGAAAAAAAAGTCTTAAAATGAAGAAAAACAGAAGAAAAGCAATGCCACCTATGAATTAAATCATCTATGCAATGTAAAAATGTGTTGCTTTAGGAAACAGTCCAAAGTCCAAACATATCCAGGTTATAATCATACATAACAGGAAAAAAGGTGTTCATATTTAAGGGGCTGGAACTGATCAAATTCGAAGCGTTTGGCTTGAAATCTTTAAATAAAACAATTAAAGGCATTCCAATCGCTTTTGTTCTCATGCAAATTTCAATACAAATAAATATATTATAGCTACCAAAGGAAAAAATATTCAAATCAGTGTTTCCTCTTCAGCACAGCGGTGGCAAAGATCCCAAAGACACGCTCACATTGTTCACACTAGGAAATACCACTTGAACACTTACGCAAGAGGTGAGGATTTGACCTTAAAACTGAACCGCTGCCGAGACCCCAGTGTCGCCTCCCTGTATGGTATACTGGTGCAGGCACACTTAAACTTTTCTAATAACAGAGAACCAATAACACGACAGCTTTTATTCTGCTTGGCGCTTTTTGGATTACAGCCAGGGTTGCACTTTTCAGGGTCTTGATGTCTACGAGTGAAGCTTAAAGGATTATCAATCACTGTTTCCAAAATAACTTCCCTTAAGTACGGTAGAGGTAACTGCTTCAACAGTCAATACAAGGAGATTCGATGTTGCACTAGACTTTCTAGTAGTAATAAACACTGACACAAAGCCTGACACAAATTTACATTCACATTTCTGAAATGCCACACTAAGGTGTATTACTTTTGTGAACGTCTCTACGGATACCGCATAACATTTCACCAGTTCAACCATACATTGGCCAATGCCTGCTAGTAAATAAATGATCAAAGATGACTCAAAACATTGGCTAATTCAAGAATTACAGTTGCCCCAAACTGGGCAAGAAGGCCGAGACGTTATTGACAAAGTTGCTGTGAATTACATAATGTTAAGATACATCACCACTGCCTTCTTATCTTGTTAGGTTTTAAAGTGTACACTTTGATCGCATCTTGATGTTTTTATTGCAAGTCCACTGTAGTGATCTATGGAGGCTAAATCATGAAAACTCATTTTTATTGTAGAAATACGTCTGAGCACATATGAAATTGCTGTGCAAAAGACTTTTCTGTTCACATCTTAAACAGACTGGAAAGTAAAGATGGATGTCATTAAAACTTTGAAAAAAAAAAGAAAAAAAAAAAAGACTAGGGGCTGTAAGGACTTCTGCATGGTAGTGTACATCACATGCACACACACGTGACATCAACCCTGCCCCTCCTCCCCGCTCTGCCTTGTTGCAGTGCCACAATGATTGTAATATGAGCATGCTCCAAAGATGTGGCTGCTGAATACTTGACCATATGTCTGTACAGTAAATGGTAAAACGAAGAAAATCACAACTTTCAAGGATATGACTGTGAGTGAGACAGCAAAATAAAATGTGAATATTAACAATAAGTAAATGGGCAAAACAAATGCCGTCCATCCTATTTTCAGAACGCCACAACTATAATCTTATTGTGTTGGAAACACTGCAGTCCACTACATCCTCAATGATGGTTTGGCAAGTAATCACCCGAAATGTGGAGGTCGAATTTTACACACAAAAAAAAAAAAAAACAATCAAAAGAGTATTTTTCCAGCACTGACAGGCACTCTGTCGAGCTTGAATAATCTCGCTGGTTAGCTCAATTTTCAAAGTCAACACGGCACTGCAGAGAATAGTTACAGCTTTTACAACTAACCTAAATGATGTCCATTTCTCTGGCAGGACGGCAGCAGTATGTCAAGTCACCAGAAAGTCTTTCACCGATTTTGGTAATTACTTGTTGAGATACTCTGATCCAGCTCAACATACATACAAACCTCAAACAGACTCTTTTCATTATTTAAGATGATAAAATGGTAAAAGCACTTCAGCAACCTCACATTTATCTTATTTTTTTTTAATTAAGACCATTAGAAAAATAGTTTTTTCAGGGCAGAAGTCTCTATAAGCCTAGAGCATACAACATATTTGTATGAGATATAAGCACATTGTTTAACATTAATCCTCCACGGTATAAACCTGACAATCAAGAGACAGCTAAAAGAGAATAGAAAAGATTAGACTGAGAGGATTAAAGTGATACAGTAATGATTACTAACATATATAAGACAATGTTGTTTACAGCTATTTTATATCTTTCACATAATTAAGCAACAGCAAAGATAAACATCATTTATGTTTTTGCAGATATAAATGTGCCTTGGCAATCTCCAAACCGGTGCATTGAAACAATACGAAGTTCATGTGTTCATCATCATTATATTGGATCTAATACTTTCAACTGTTCAACCAAGAAAACTCTTAACATCTATGAACCAAAAGTGCAAACTGAATTCTTGTAAGCTTGGCCATCTGCTACATCAACGATCACACTACTGTAAAGCATGTTGTCCAACTATTATTTATAAAGATTAACTAAAAACAGCGAGAACATGGGCAGAATAATTCAGAGACAAGTATGAACTCACCACTGACCTATTACACAAATGCCGTTTGAAACTTTATGCTCCTCCTGCGGCTTCATGCCTTCCAGCTGCTGTTATGCCATGTAAAGTTAAACACAAAGATCTAAAACAAGGTCATAAAAACTAGCGTCCAATCGATGCTGAATTTTTGGACCAATGCTGGCAAATATTTTTTTATTTGGTGTTTTAGATTTGGCTGTTAATGTTCAGGGAGTTTTCTCGCATGTGGAACATGTCAGAATATCACTGAAATGGAAAAAGTGTTGGTTTATTTTTAATCAACCTTCAAATTGTGTATTTCACAGTGAATTGGCAACTTCATGTGAGGACCCTGCTCTAGCCTGACATTAAAGATGATAAAAGGGTCCAAAAAACGCTAAATATAAATACAGCAAAAACTAATTTTGGTTAGAATAATGCCATAAAAAGTGTGCAGAGTTTAAACTTTCGCGTCCTATTTATCCCCCTATGACTATATGTTTCCTCAACAGCTGCAATGCATTCATCAGTGGTATATGGACTTGTTTATTACACAAAATGCACATGGAAAGTGTCTTATTTTATGACTGGAAAACCACTCAGAACCTTAAAAGAAAAAAAAGAAGAAAAAAAGTGTATATATATATATATATATATATATATATATATATATATATATATATATATATATATATATATATATATATATATATATATATATATATATATATATATATATATAAACACCATGATTACTCATATCGGTTAGAGGCGGACCAACTCCTCCACACCACCAGGTTCAAAACCACTTATGGAGCAGCACATTGTGGCTTAGAGTTGTGGTGACTGTTGCCAATTATTAAGTATGCAGATGAACAATTCTGGTTTTGTCTTACAAACCAACTCTGGAAATTCACAACTGAACAGAGCTCCTAGGTTGGCTATGAGCAAGAAGAGGTTAAACTTCATGAAGAGCAGGGCGGAGGAGTACAAATACCCAAATCTAGGCCCCTTGAAGTTGGTTTAATATCAAGGCCTGGCTCTTTCTGCTTCTTTCATGCACACACACACACACACACACACACACACACACACACACACACACACACACACACACACACACACACACACACACACACACACACACACACACACACACACACACACACACACACACACACACACACACACACACACCAAGAAGACTGTGGCCTCAGACCTGGCAAGCTGCTCTCAAGTTCTTGGAGCAGCTTTCTCTCTAATTTAGAGTTGATTGCTGTGGGCCCTCTGTGTGTGACAAGTGAAATATGAGTGTGGAGAAGAGTATGGAGCCTTGGACGTCGTTTAACTCCGTATGCATTTGATTATACGAGTGTGCATGCACAGAGGCGCTGGACTGTTTGAGACATGAGTCTGCACATGTATGTGTGCATGTGCGAGTCTGTGTGCACATTTTTGGCCAGACGTGGTGCAGAGATCGAGAGAAGCCGTCTGCAGAAATCCAGGCAAAGCAAAAAGTCAAGTTGAACAACTTTACCTTTCTCAATTAAGGAGTGAGATGTTTGGGGTTGAGCTGAATTTAATTGAGGTGTTTGAAAATGAACTCAAGTAGAGTAAGTTACATTTAGAGTTCCAGTTCTCTCCTGCTGAGAAAATGTTTATAGAAATTTCAGCAAAGAACTGAATTTGAACTTGTAAATAACAGATATGCAGATGAAAAATTCCAATTGAGGACTTTTTTTATTGCTCTGGAGTTTTATTTGTTTAATGTTGTCCTTATTCAAGAGCCGGATCTTAACATGTAACAAAACACTTAACTAAAAGGAATTACGTTGTGAGTTGTAACGGATAACTGTTCGCTCACCAGCGTCATCTTAACAGCAATCATCTGGATTTTGGTGAGTTCAATTTTCCACATGACTACACAAACCTAATTTTATGTAAAAAGTCATTATTACAAAACCACACACAGCCAGAAGAGCAAATTAGGTCCCACTATTTGATACTTTTTTTTTTTTTTTAATATGTGTGTGTGTCAGTCGCTGACAAAAACAGCAGCAGACAAACCTCCCAGAGGTAAACAGAAAGGTGTGTGACGTCTCGTTTTTTTCTCACTCTGTGTACCTTCAGCTTCACTGAAATGGTCCAGAGATGTGCAACAGCTGATGTTCTGCCTGAATATTTCAAAAACCCAACTCCGAATGAGGCGGGATGGTATAGAAATGGAAATAATAATAAAAAGTAAATGCAACGTTACATTTACTTTGGCTTTCATTTCATTCCAGACAAATAGGAACCTATAAGATGGTTCTTGATTCAACTTCATTCAACTTATGATATCCACATATCCACTTTTGCATTTTAAGCCTTTAACACATTTGGTGTTGTGACCCACCCCTGACAAGACCCCTGGAAAGTTGACGCCACATCTGAAGAATATATAAAGCTTCCTTTTTCCACCGTAAACTTTCAACAGGCAACTGTAAACGCAATCCTTATTGTTCTGTTTGACAAAGGTTTCCCAGAGTAACCAGTCGTCCATGTGGTTTTAGCAGCTTGAGATGAATAATGGCTGTTGAAGCAGTGCCATCTGAGCAATTGGAGATTTTAGATCTCAAGTTTAGGCTTGCGCACTTCCCTTTCACACAATGAAATTTCCATTCCATCCATATTTCTTGAATAACCTCATGACATTCACATATTCGTTGACAAGCTGAAGAGCCTTCGCCGACCTCTGCAAAGAATCTGCTTTTCATGGATACTACTTTTGCACCAAATCATGATTACAGTCAGCCTTCCAACCTATAGTTTTCCACAAGTAGCATGTGTGCTCCAAAAAGAGAAAATGAAAAAATATCTCAAACACAAAGGTCCATTTCGTTCATTTTTTTTCCAGTGTTGCTCAATTACTGCTTTGTCACTGATGATTTACAAAAGTTACATTTTGATTTTTTTTTTTTTTTAATTTAAGCACAAAATTGTTTCCTTTCCACTGACGTGCTTTGAATCTGGACTCAGTTGGAATGAACTGGATTAACTGAATCACAATGAAGTGGACTGAACTGGACTGGAATTGGACGGAACCGGATTGTTCATAAATGGACTGCATTGCACTTGTTTTCTGTGTTAAGTTCCTGGAGATCACTTTTGTTTGAACTGGTGCTACACAAATCAGGTGTACACAGTGCTTTAAGAGAAACAAAATATGTACTAAACTACTAAATATGTACTATCTTTTTAGACATGAACACCAATTTTAATAGTCTATTTCAGAAATGACACCAGTTTTGTTTTTTTTGCAGGCCAAACTGTGTATTTACTGCCAAAGCGTTTATTATCAATGCAGCTAAAACTGTTATATAGAATATATTTAGTTGTATTTCAATGAAAGTTACACTACTAACACGTTCATGTCATTCTCAACGGACTCCACACACGTCATGTCTGAGTCAGATATTCACTCCATCCTTGCTTTTTCAAACGATTATATGATCGGAGTCTAAGCCTACAACTATGAGTAAGCTATTCCTTTACAATATGGACCGATTAGTCGACTTGTGCCATTTTAAGTGCTATGAGGAGGTACGCTACAGTGCATCTGTGTTTTCAAAGTTTATCCATCACATGTGCTGTGTTAGACTTGTGTAACAACAAGTGTAATTATCTTTTTTAATCCTTGCAATTAACCCTGAAATGTCTATGAACAAATAAAACAAAGTTTATATGGCAAAACATGAAATACCCTGCCTGAGTTCCACAATAATATAAGAATCTAATAAATGTAATACCGACTCTAAAAAACAACTAGTTCATGTTTTTTTATTGTGTATTTCCTAACGTATCCCAGAACTTTGTGATACAGGGTTGAAACTGAGAAATATCCTGACTGCATAACCCGAACCCGTAGGTGTAATCTAGTAACAACTGTTGTAATTGACACAAAGACCACAGGGTGTGGCCAGGTGTTTGGCTCCTCTTTCCACAAAAGCCGTAGTGATACTTGCAAAGGCAAAACAACTTCGCCACTATTGATGCACAGAATTACATAAATACATTTTACACCAAATAAATGAAGGGCAATCAGTTGTGGAACCACGATAAATCTGGAGCCAATTAACATGGCAAAGCTCGCTTAGGCGACTTTGCCCATGCTTTACTGCCACATGGGAGTACAGCAGGAAAATGAGCTCCCATTGGTCATCTGACTGCCAACAAACTACACCCTCCGTGTATGATCTCTTCTCTTTCATCTCTCAAGCAAAGGCTTACAGCAAGTCACTGCAAAAGGAGAAAAGTCAGCGATGGTTAAAAAAAAAAAAAGTAATGCGCTATTAGGGCCGATCTAAATCAAACAGACAGAAGAGATGGAACAAGTTAACACCTCAACCAGACTATGTTCTCAACAGAGTAAACTAATCTGGACACATTTTAGCACACTCGTGAAAATATTCCTTAGTAATTAGTGTGCGCTCAGTGCAGTGTTATTTCATTAATCATAATGTCATATTCATTCTCGTTGTGTTCTGAGTGCAAGTGTCTTCATTCTTCTTTCAAAACACTGTTCTTGAGAATAAGTGTACATCCGGAGTCGATATGAAGAAAAATCAAATACCGCTTTTGTGTAAACATATTTGGCAAATTATGCAGTTGACTCAGTTTCTCGCTTTATCATTTCTTTCAAGCATGACATATTTGCCTAACCACATATACACTGACGTCACATTACAGCATCTGTTGGTAAAGAAACATTTTTACCAGAAACAGATTAAAAAAAACACCAGTTTAGTGACTATACACTTCTTCTAAATTGATGATTTTTAACTTTCCTAATGTTCCGTAGAATTTTAAACTCTATTCCCATTGATCAAGCACCACAACAGAGCCGTTTTACTTTGACAGTGATTCAAAAACCTAAATCCACTATTTTCTCTGTGCTCTGGCGAACACCCCTTTAGGCCTGCCAATCTTCCACTGCCGTTTGCTATCTATGCTGTTATTGGTTACCTTCCTAAACTGATCAGAGACGTTACTGCTAGTCATATATCACAGCTGGGTTTCTTTTTAAACTGACTCATGTTTTGATGTATAAGCTGACATTTGCAATTAATAATTATGTAAGGAAGCGCCTACACATGAAGAAATTTTATTCAATGGTTGATCAATCATGCACCTCTTAAAATGGCAGCTGAAAACTTGGCGTTATGTCAGAAAAAGCAGAATTTAAGCTATATAAGAGTGGCCAGCCTCTGGTTAAGACTTTCATTTGCAGTGGACAGAACCAACGGAAACTCTGTCTCGACGCCATTGAACAGACATGCAACCAAGACATCCAAACTGGCACGCTGTGGAGTTGAAACGCCAGTGAATGGCTTTTGTCAGTTTTCCACCAAAACGCAGTGATTTACTGGCAATTCTGCCGCCATCCTGTTTGTTGCTGTAAGACAGTCTTGTATGAGTCATCACATAAAGCCCGCCCCCTGGCCTGTTGGGGCCGAGCTTGGTACAATCTGTACCAGCGAGAATGGCTGCGAATCAGATGAGTACCAGACCCATTTCATGAGAGAGAACTTTCTCAAACATATCATAAATAAAAAACAATTTTCTTTCTAGGATTAATTATGGTCCCTTGTCTCTCAGATGGATGGATGGATGAATTAATTGTGGTGAAATTAATTGGCTGGAAAGGCCAATAGAAGTGTGATGTCAAACCATGAACTTTAACCCCCAAACCCCTTTCATTGGGTTGACTGGGAGAAACTGCTTAGTTTCGTCTGCTTCTTCTCCCACATCTCCATGCTCCTACTCTTGAGATGCCCCCAGGGTTCATCTTTGTGCTTAGTCTGTTTGCATTCCTGGTGAGCTCCATTTAAAGGCTTCATCAGTTCAATGGTTAAAGGAATGCACATCTGCAGCGAGACCCCGATCCAACTGTCTCCGTCTTTCTCTGCCTCTGTATTTGTTTCTAATCAAGTACAGTATCCACTGGCTTGCACTGCTGCCCTGCTAGAACTGCAATGGGGGAAATGAATAGGCAACAATAAAGAGCAGGATGAAGACTAATGCTGTTTATCATATCAACAAGTGCTTTAGGTTGATGTGATCTGAGCACTTCATTTATACTCTTCCAAGTGAGGATATGTACTTGAGAGCTGGAAGCAAAACAACTAAATGAGGTCCAGCGCAACAACAGCGCAACTTTTCTTTTTTTTCCAACCCTATATGTTACTGTTATCCCAGGAAAACCAACTATATACAGTGTGGCATACACATATAAACATACAGTCCAGAAACCACAGTCTTCACAAAAACAACACTGCAAACCAGACCAGAAATGTTATTTTTATGATCCCGTTAATCAAAAAAAAAAAAAAATCATCTAACATTTTAAAGAAAGCATGTTTTGTTAACATTTAAAATAATTTCAATTTCTCTTTTGAGAACCCACCACAAAAAGAAACAAACGCTACTACAACGTCACAGAAGAAAAACGGATTCCTGTAACAGTATCGGTAGTAATAATAATAATAATAATAATAATAATAATAATAATAGTAATAATAATAATAAATAATAATTGTTTTATTATTCGTTTGTGGAGTCTGAGGGTTAATACCAAGTCATGCTGCTTAACAACTACATGACACGAGTTTGGGAGGGTAAAGGGGGGCAACACTTAAACTACCATCCCGCGATCGGAACCCAGCGTCCGTGTCCCTCTGCTCCTGCTCCCTCCGGTCCGGTGTAGTGAAGCGGATAAACTTTTCTCACCACCGCAGCCGCAGCTGCCTAGCCGCTAATTCCCGCCTCCCCGGTTTGAAAACTATTTAAATAACCAAAGTTACCTTGGAAGATCTCCCCGAGTCAGACAGGTATTATTATATTGTCGTCTTCCATGGCTGGGACTTCATTGAGCTGGTCTTCGGTTTACCGAAGAGACTTGAGACGTACTCGCGGGACGTGAGAGCAACAAACTCGGACGGAGAGGACGGGGGGGAGGGGGCGAGCAGACGGGGCCAGACAGAGTCGGCTGCCCTCTCATTGGAGAGGGGGGCTGTCATTCACCCGGCGGAGTGGGCGGGTCCTGACTGTACAGGGATTATGGAGGCTGGCCTATCACAGTACTGATCCCAGTCCGAGGAATGTGGGACATGGAAAAGCAGCGTGAAGTCAACAGCAGCGGGGTTATCATGGTTTTAATTTGTATTTAGATCTACGTATTACAATAAAACACTTTAATTTATAACGCTTAAATACATTTTTAATGACATTACATCATTCATCTGTATTGGTTTAATGTAGACTTGTATGCACGAGGAGACTCATAAAATGTGTTATCCTGCAGTAGTTGTAGACACAAAGTGTGTCAGTCACTGATAACACTGCAATACACAAATACCGAGTTCCTGTACTTATAGCTCATGACTGGATCTCAATTACCTGAAAGATGTCATAAAACAGACTTGAAGAACAAAAGTAGGTCTTCCATGTTTTACTTGGCTATCTGTCTAAAATGTTGATTCTGTTTTGTGATACATTACCTTGATTTATTTTGCTTATTTGCTTTACGTGTTATGTGATTAGTGCACAAACTAATTAACTCCATTAAGTGTCCCATTGCCCTATGCTCTAGCAGACAATAAATGGAATGGCATCCACATCTCATTATCGGAAGCAGTGACCTTTTATCCTCTCATGACTGTAAATGGAGGTAGAAAACACATCCGTCTGCTTCATGTAAACTAATAAAATGTAATTGTCTTTTCAAACCTATAGGACCATATTCATTAGATTCCATCATACAATACTGGTCAATCCAGTAATCAGGTTAAAGAATAATGTTTGCAGTCACGAAGCATCATAGCAAATAAAGACCACTTTCATTATGTGATTGTTCCGTTTATATATTGTAAATGTAGTGGCAAAAATGATACAAGAAAAATACTTTAAAATTGAAATGTTCTTCCTTTTACCCACAGTAGCAAGCTGTTGTACAAGACATTTGTACAAGACCATTCTTGTCAGTGTGGACATCGTGAATTGACTCTGAACTCCTCTTTTAGTGCAAACGCAACCAATCACTTCTCTTCTCACAGAGTTTTATGATAAGCAGATGGAACTACAAGCACCTGAAACTTTGGAATCTGGATTCCAGTCCACTCATGAGACAAAGAAGACTGACACAAATCATTCCACTGAAAAGGGGATTTCCAGTTTCTGGCAAATCCAGCAGCCCCCCCCCCCCCCCCCCCCCCCCCCCCCCCCCCCCCTCCTCACTAACCCTGACCTATTCATTGCAGTTTGCAAGTAATTGAATAAAACGTCTCATTTGGAGCCCAATGATTACCAGCCGGGTAGGTTTTCCACATATTGCTATATGTACAGAAAAGAGACAACTTAAAAAAAAAAATCATAATGATAAAAAAAAAATAAATAAATAATGACAGCTTCAGCAATGTAACTTAGTGTCCTAAATACTAGTGGAGTAGCACAAAATGCCTAAAACACCTTTATTTAACTTGCGCTGTTCTTCTTTTGTTTAACATATGCCATAGTGTGTGTTAATTAAGATCTTTATCCAACCATCTATCCATCTGTGTGAGTTGTCTTTCATGAATCTGTCTGTTAGTCCATCTGCATATGAACAACGGTCAGTTGGTTCCCATCTGCCTGTGTCTGGACTCATCAGTGTTTCTGTGTGCTTCCTTTGAAAAAGCCTTTCTCTTTTTAAACATCAGGGTCAGTATGAAAGGTTCTTTTGCATTTATACATGTCGTCATATGTCAAACAGGAGGCAACCTTTCTTTTTATTTCATATTTTTCTGGCTGCTGATTAGATCATTTGATTGAGAAGGAATCCCATACAGTCATGCAGCCGTGTCAGGTTTGATTCCTCGCCCACGGCCCTCTGCTGTCTGCTCTTCCACGCTTTCGCTACCCTCTTTTCCTGTTACACCACTTTCAATAAAGCCTACTAGGGACACAAACTATTAAACAAAACAAAAAAAGGAAAAAAACAATAACAACAACAAAAAGACACTATATTACAATTGTAAGTGTTTTGTGATAACTGAGTTTAATATAAATGTTTAAATATGTTTTGCTACCTGTGTTTTACCAGTTTACTAGATGAAAGTCTGTATAGTGTATTTGCTTAAATCATGATCATAAATACATAAGATACATGACATCAAATAGTTGGGACTTAGTGTGCTGTGCAAAAACACCAAAACCAATCAGAGAGTAGAAAAATTTTTTAGAATAACTTTTTGTGCAACATTTGATTTACTCACCAGGGGAAAGTGACTTTTCACTAAATGTTACTTACCTGATCTTAAAAATGATTTCCACTGAGTTTAAGGGCATTTAAATCACTTGTTAGCGCTGTCCTGCATTGTTACACAGTGGTGTTGCTTCCATCTGCTGGCCATGTTTAGTCATTGCAGACAAGAAATTTGTTTCACTGACATCTGTGGTTTCCAACGTACATACGTACGTGCACGTGCTGCATACGTTCACATGTAAGTGCATTTTTATATTTAAAGTTTATATATTTCAAGTTTGAAACAATACACAATTGGATTTATAATTTCGCTGTAACTTCTAAAATCTATGAGGTATAAAAATATTTGTCAGCATTCAAACACCAACCCACGCACCCCACATCAAGACAAACCCACAGCCGGCCCAATCTGTAACCAGAGCACATGACATCACAGGACGAGGGGGAAAAAACCCCCAAAACAAAACAAACTAAATCAAAGCACAAACATCAAGAGGGATTTTAAAATAAATGGCATTAGCCACATCTTAGAAAACGTTGCAGTTTATCCAAGAGCGCTCCTTCAGTTTTAAATGTTTTTTTGGTAGTTATAAAAGTGGTGCAGTCTCCTGCCAAAACCAGTCATCAAGCGGACTTAGTGGGAAAAAGCCTCAAGTCGAAGTCAATGGATTTCATCCTTTGATGAGCAGAGATGTCTGCAAGAGGATTTGTGCCACTTACAGTAGTGCATGCATGAGGTATTTTAAATTAGTGGAAGCTTTAACCTGATGGTGGTGCTGGAGGAAAAGTTTATGGATCTCATATAAGCAAAAACATGTGTCTTTACCAAATTTCATGGATGATATTTTAATTACAACCACGAAGTCATGCAGCAAAGTGAAATATCAACAACTTGGAAAAACTTATGGGAGCAAAGTTAATTAAGCATTAAAAACAAAAAAGTAAAAAATAAAACAAAAAGGATAATGTATACAAACAAAAAAGAGCATCTGACTACAGTAGAGCTGGGTATTTTCAGTTCCCATCCCCGAGGTCCACTGTCCTGCATGCTTTAGATGTTTCCCTACTTTAAGACGTCCTGATAGAACTGACTGTGTCACTTGTGTAGACCTTGGCGACAAAGTGACGATGACCCTTTATTTTCCTTGGGTGTGTCTGGGTTGGAATGATTTCCAAAGAAACCCTGACAAACGATGTAGGAAAACATGATGAGGCTACATTTCAAATGCGTCAAGAACACACTCTTGAAGACGATTGTGTGTAACGTAAGAACCTTAGACAATATTCATACAACTAAAATAATATGAGACACTTTACAATTTCATTTAAAGAAGAGTTGCTTTACTTAAACTAGAAATGATTGCAATTCCTTTGAAAATGCAGGGTTGAACACTGATGAGCTGAACTTTGCTGAAAAAACAGCTGAACAGTTGAAAATGAAAGAAATTGCAAACGTCAGGTGAAAATGTGAAGAAAATGGCAAAATGTAGCTCAAACATTTGAAAACGTGATGAAGGAAGAACCGAGGAGTTTAACGTAGAAAGAGGCACTGAAAAAATGAATATTTGCTAAAGAGAAGAAGATGGGCTTACGACAGGAGACTAGTTGAAGAGAAGATGACATTGTTGTGGAAATTATTTCTGTTAAATAATTACGGTACAGGAGAGCTCCGTTTTGAAAAGTTTATTAAGTTGTACAGCTGAGAATCAAACAGTTGAAAACAGTCAGCAGAGTGAGTCTGCCTTGATTAATTACACACAGATCTTATACACTTGCATGTCCTTGTGCACAAACAGGGATTGTTCTCTCCCTGCAGAATTGTTCCCGCCTTACTCCTTATCTCCAGCAACTACCGGAGACTTATGATTACCTTCTGTGAGAACCATCCTCCACCAGTATGCAAGTGAGAAACCAGACAGAGTGAAAAGTACTGAATACACAATGAACAATGAACAGGCAACAGATAATAGCAAAAGACACTGTAATAACTAACTTAAGAAACTATATTTCTCAATTTCCCTTACAACATCAAAACAGTTAGAGTGAAGATCGGCTGAAGTGAAGATCAGCTGAAGCCAGGAAGATGAGCTAAAGTTGACCTTAAAAGAGGAATATCAGCTGAACAGAAGAATGAGAGGTGAAGACAGGAAGACAGGCTGAAGAAAAGAAGAATAACCATAAGGCAGGAAGATCAGTTGAAAACAAGAAGATGGGTTTTAGAGAATATATTTGAAATTTAAAAAGGGGAGGATAAGTTGAAGAATTAAGTAAAATCTCTAGCAGAATGATCGGCTGAAAGCCATAAAAGGAGGACTGATAGCTGAAGTAGTGCTGATTTTAGATAAAACTGTTGGAATGTAGATGAAATGAAGAAGGTGGAAAACCCTTTCAATTGCTACAGAACTTAAAAATTCATCCAAAAAAAAAAAAAAGATTAAGAGTAGGAAAAGGAGCAAGAAGGGAAAAGAGAGGGACGAAGAGGAGGAATTATAATGAAGCTAAGAAAAAGAAAGAAGAGGAAGGGGGGGTGGTTCTGGTTGTGTCTAGGGTGGTTCTGGTTGTGTTCATGGTGGTTTTGGTTTTGTCCAAAGGTGGTTCTGGTTGTGTTCAGGGTGATTCTGGTTGGTTTGGGGTTGTTTAGGTTCCTTTCTGGGGAGGTTCTGATTGTATTCGGGGTGGTTTGATTTCTGTTCGGTGTGGTTCTAATTCTGTTCAGGGTGGTTTTACTGAACTCTACTGAAAAACAAAAAACTTGCTGAAATCAGGTGAAGAAAATAGAAAATGATAAAACATAAAACATAAAACACTTGAAAACTCTTCAAATTATGGAAGAAGAGAAAGAGTAGTAGAAGATAGGAGAAGACAGTGAAAAGAGAAAGAATAGCTCAAAAGAAGAAAATCAGCTGAAGACATGAAGATGGGCTGACATATGATTTACTGAGATTGAGCAGAAAGTGTGGACAGTACAGAGGTTTGTTTCAGAATTTTAAAGATTATTCATCGAACCCAGAAGGTCAGAGTGGATGACGTCTTCGGCTAGAGTGGACAAGTGTGTGAAAAAAATCATAAAACCCCCATTTCTTAAAGACTGTAGGCTGCATGGACACAGGGATTCAATATGTTGTAGACCAAAGTGTCATGAATTGTTTACACTTTAAATGGTGTCTCTTTAAGAATTTGCAGTACCAAAAGTCGTTCCCGGACTCACCGGCAGGAGCTGAACGTTTTGATATCATGAATGGCTGAAATAGCAACATTCACATTCACAATGAAAATGAACACGTGAAGCCTGAGGAAAGAACAAATGTAACGAACAATCACTAGCAACATTAAATAAAAGTATTAATATCTAAAATAAATAACTTTCACAACCGGAGCCCAGCCTGGAATACTACATTATTGCTAGAGATGGAGACCAACAATCACATGTAAGAGACAGCAAAAACTCAAAGTACGTTAAATACAATTTCTCTAAAAATGTTGTTTTAGTCATTTACTGTCATATAACTGTATGTACATGTGTAAAATTCTCTTGATAAGTTAGTTTGAATTAGTTTTTTGATTCTATACACATAGTCTGATCTCTTCAAGCTTTTATTTTGGTATGTCCGGTTACTGGCAGTGCAAATTTGTGTATTAGCTAAATATTTAGTTTTAGCCTAAACAGAAACATTTAGATTTTACATTTAGATATAGATTTAATATTTAGATTTGCCTCTTTTTTTTATTTATATTTAACACTTTTAATATTTAAAACTTAACATTTAAATTTAACATTTATATTTATAGTTAATATTTAGATAACATTTTTATATTTAGATTAATATTTAACATGTAGATTTAATATTTATATTCAGCATTTAGATTTAACATTTAATATTAGGGTATAATATTTAATATTTACATATCACTATTTAGTATATTTCTACATTAACAAATATTGCTGTACATGTGCTAAAAAAGTGACTTACAAAAATTCCCACTACTTTTTCAAACATAATTTGGAGCTAAATGTGAGAAAATGTTGCTAAGTGTTTTTATTTTTAGCGTGAGACAATTCACAAACGAGTCTCATAAAAAGATTTTTCAAGAGTTATGTTTTGATCTTTAAAAGCAGAAAACATTGTTTGTAACCTGTGCCCAAATTTGAAGCTGTATTCACAAAGAAAAGTCTGATGGATGAAGGCTCTGCTTCCCTTTCGAGTCCTGGAAGTTCTCGCAACCTAAACTGCAATTCTGAGAAAGGACAGGTTTTGTGTGTTGATAGTGAACAATAGGATCCTTAATCAGAGACAAAGCACTGCTTTGAAGCCTAAAAGAATGATTCTTAAATGTAGTCAAACATTTTTAAAGACCCAGTGTTGTGATGCCAACACAGAAGATATAGTAACTCTCTTAGCAGTCACAGCTAGATCATCTGATGGATTTTCAGGAAATTATATGAAGATTTTAAAACAGTACAATAGAATTCTAGTCTAGATGTCATGAATGTATAAACCAGTTTTGCAGCATCAGTGTTTAAAAGGATTCTCCTGATTTCAGCACAACCACAGAGATTAAGGCTGTTCTAGAGACCAGTTTAATTAGACAAAAGACAAATCCTTTACTGCTCTCACTGTGAACATAAAGACTTCAGTATACTGCAAACAGTGTGTGGCATTTGAAAAGCTGTCTGTCTCAAGCGAAGAGGACTTTTTTCATCAGATAGTTAAAAGCGGAAAAGAAAGTGTTATGTTACCTGACGAAACTACCCAGAATAAACACGTATAAAGAAAACAAAATTATCCCCAATTTGGAACCCTGTGGAACTCCATAACTAATTCTGGTATATAAAGTGGACACATCATTTACATATACATTTACATTTACATTTGCATGTATAACCTAAATATAAGATGTGTGTGATTTAAAAGCAGCTCCAAAGTTGATCCTAATGTTTTGTCTAAGTCTTTGTAAATCAATACTGTAGTCAAATGCAGCACTGAGATCTATCAGGACCACTTCAGAAAAGAAACTATTGTCAGAACCTACTAGAATGTCATTTATAACTTTTGTAAAACGTTGTACTCCAAATCCAGTCTGCAGTCCTTCATACAAACCATTATTCTGTAAATAATCAAACAGTTATAAAAAAAGGATTGTTAGAAATAGATCTATAACTGGATAAAATATTGGGATCAAGAAAGGACGCTTTGATCAATTATTTAATTACAGTTTAAGTCCTTTGATACATATCCTACTTAACAGATATAAACTGATCTGATTGAGTATAGCATTGTTGATAAGGGGAATAATATCCTTAAATAATCCTTAAATAGTCTAGTTTGTCTAACAGACACGTTGATGGTTTGGCAACATGATTATTGAAATGAGCTCAGTGAGGTTTATCAGAGAAAAACAGTGCTCTGCCCTAAAAACTGGAAACAGCACTCCAGATACAAAATGATTTGAGCTGTGAAGCTAAAGAAGACGTAGCTAAAATGATTCAAACACCACTCCTTCAGTCAGCTGGTTAGTCATATTTTTCTGTACCCAGACTGTAATCCACAGAAAGAGGAAAGCTGGTGTGGCAATTCCTCTCACTTCCACTTGCTGACATTTGTGCCTCTTTTCACTGGTCTCATTGTTTATCTTTTCAGACAGGATGTTGATGTACCTAGAACTAATGTGTATAGTGGTTCTGCTTCGTGACTCACTCCCCTACTATCAGCTGGATGCCACCAGCTGAGTTTGAGTCAGGGCTGCACACATGGGACTCATTAGCTCGTGTAAAACAAAAGACCAAATGGAAATGTGACATCAGAATAACACACATGAGTGCAAAAACATAAAGACATGCACACACATTCACACAGTGCAAAGTTGCTGATGGTCGTCAAATACATGCACAATGTCACTGCCAGGCAGTAGGTGGGCGTGGTCTTCACTGACTGGCTAAACATACCAGAGCTTAAATGCTGAGCACTCGCAGACTTTACTAAATGCACCCTCTCCTCCTCCTTCACTCTTTCACTCGTCTCACTCTCGCTCAAGGCTGCTTCAGCAGTCACAAGGTGGGGCTCTGCATTTTGGATATCAAAAAAGGTAAATTATGTGTACCTTTTTCATTTTCCACCTAAGGATCTTATTTTGACACTTTTTATATGCTCCATAGCGTTTATAGTATCGCCAACATCTCTGTTTTAGGTTTACCGCTAAGTTGTGGACATTTCAGTTTGCTGCAAACACCGTTGGACATCTGACAAGCTGTCTGCTTCAAGTGAAGAGTCTTTTTTTGGATATCAGAAGCGTACAGGGTGGCAGAAAGTGAAGATGTTGCTGCCGTTGTTAACTCTGATCTGTCTGTCAGCTGTCCAGCTGTGCGTCGGAGATCAGCCAGTGGAGGAAATCATCCAAATTAGTGAGTAATGATATGGATAACAAATGTAAAAGACATTTGGAGTGACTGTGAGAGAGAGACTGTGTAAAAATGAGTAACATGCAAACACACCAGTATTGCTCTTTGACACCAGTTTATAGACATATTTCATCATATACTTGAAAATCATTTTTAGAATTTGAAGATTCAGTGGAAAGACATAATTAAATTTCTTTAAATGCTGGTAACCTGCACTTATACAGTTAATTAATTTAAATTAAATCACAAAGTGATGACCAATATCAGTTTTCTCCAAACAGAAAAAGATAGGAAAGCATCCCTTTAACCAATTAATGTTTTTTTTGTAACATCTGAGTTTAGCTCGAGAACATTCTCATTTTTTTCCTGAATCCAGAAAACAGCCTGACTCATTGCAGTTGCAACAGAAAATACAAATCAAACAGGACTTGCAAGAACGGATGTGTAGACTACTGTTCATGAACATGAACAAAACAAATCAACTAAACCGTATAACTCAGGATTGCAGCATAGATGTGCCAGAATCATGACTAACATTTGTCATTTTGATTTAGTGTTTATGTCATAACAGTGACCATGAGCTCAGCTAAAGAAAACCATGATCATGACTTATATAGTTAGTAGACAATAGTGTTCACTCACAAAGTGGATAAACCTTAAACTGTTTTAAACATCAGAACACTGAGGACATGAACGTATTGCTTCGACAGAGTGTTTCTTTGTGACTACATGGTTCAATAATTTGTGTGTTTATGTACTTAGTGTGTACACGGTGACGGCACACTGCAGTGTGGTCGGGATGTCTGAGTCAGACTGTTTGGCTCAGACACAGTCGGATGAATTCATCATGGATGAAGTGCTATTTAAAGTGGCAGAGTGGAGGTTGGCTTTTGGAATAAAAACGAATCCATCATGACCCTTCAGTCCGTTAATATGTAAGGAAACGGAGGGGGGGAAAGTGTGTTGTCAGGGTTTCTTGAGCTTTTTCCATTCATGTAGGCGTTGGATCGCTTTTCCAACATGCATTTAAAAGGTAACACCAGACTTTACAACTGCCAGTTGAAGCTTTTGCAGTTTTATTTTTATTATATACACATCATAAGAGCCTGAACTTAGGTTGCCTGTCCTAATTATCTGCATCTCATCAAGCATATCACTGTGATACCTTGAGTTTAATGATAACAGCAGGATGCAAGCACATAATGACAAAGCTGGAGTCATCTGTGTGGCAATCCATGTGATATCTACGAAGTCAGATGGGTTCATCCTCTTAAGATTAGTTGCAACAGTGTTACAGCTGCAGCCGAACAAAACAGAACTCAACTGTAGTCATTGATTGACAGGGCTACACTAGATGCAGGGCGAGAGCTGAATATTGCCAGTAAATTCGGCTTCTATTTACACTGGAAACTTTGGCCTGGTGTTCAGGGATTGATCTGAATGAGAGGTACAAACCAGACTTGTGATCTGCATTTATTTTCCTGGAGTTTGTGGATTTAAACAGTCAGGACACAACTGTAAAATTCTGATTGGAAGAGCTTTTACTTCACTTTGTGTCTAGATGGGACATTTCTTTGTCTCAGGCTGTCATTTTCAGTCATGCATGCAAGTTTACAACAGCCAAATAAACATTTACTGCATAATATATGAGTGTGTGTGTTTTATTTCCATGCAGAAAAGGTGCCTCTTCTCGGTGGCTGGACTGAGAGGGACCCGGAGTCGGCAGAAATTCAGGACGCAGCTCAGTACGCCGTTGAGATGTTCAACACACATTCAAAAGCCAAGAAAATGTTCAAACTGGTCTCAGTCACCAGTGCCAAAACTCAGGTTGGATTCCTCCTTTTGTAAACAAAGAAACTCATACTGCAGACATAAAATATTTATCTAACTGCTATGTCTTCTGGTCCTCTGTTCAGGTTACCAACAAGATCCAGTTTAAAATTGACACAATTGTTGGAAAAACAAAGTGTCTCAAGTCTGAAAATCATGACTTGCACAGCTGCAGTCTGGTGAAAAAGGTATATCTGCTCTTTGTGTATATCTTTAAACTTAATAATCATTTTATAAATTATTGCTTTTGATATATTGTAAGAAAATGCAACAAGAATTTGCTCTGACATCTGCAGAACAATAAGCATAGACTTCAAATTAAAAAATGGGTGATAGAAAAGGAAACAGCACACAACTGAATTTAAAGCGAAACGATCAATTTCATGTCTGTCTGTAATACTTTCTGTTGCTTTTACTTTCACAGCAACTGAAGTGCCATTTTGTGGTGACGTTCGACCCACGCAACAATGAGCACGAATTGCAGAGTCACAAGTGCAGTAAACTTATGGGGAAGATTTAACCTTTTTTCTTTTTTCACATTGGCTCAATGTTTTTAATGGCTTTTATAGCATTGACTACCGTCTACACATTTTTTCACATGCAATAAAAAAAAGCTTTATACACAGTTTGGATGTAAATGTTAGAGGATGTTTGAAAGAACATCAAAAAGAAATTCAAATAAAATGAGGAAAAAAAAGCTGTCTGAGAAAATATATTTGTATTGCTGAGATTATTTATTATTCTCGCTTGCAGTTGTATTGTTTATCCAAAACTAATTTCACACATGCACAAAGAAAACCTTACTTATGCTTTCATATGCAACAGTAAATCGACACCACTTACATAAACACTGTACTTCTAGCAAAACTACAATTAAACAGATATAATTTGGGAACTTTATCTCTCAGTAAGACAAGCAGTCGGGATTTAATATCACCCATTTACTCATAATATCAGAGGTAATTTAGACTCATTACCTGGTAAAAACCATTGTGTTTTTCACAAAGGAGTAGATTTATGCACCTTTCCAAAAAAAAGGAGACAAAAAACGGAAATGCTTTTAAAAAGTAAATTTGAATAAATGAACTTGTGATTACATCTGGGGACAAGAAAAATTATACATCTTGGGTTTAGTCAGAGAATTCTTGTCTGAACCAAAGAAATGACAAGATGATGAATCGAAATGCTTCATGACTTGATACCTTTAATGCCTGGATGCCTTTTGGGAAGGAATAGCAAAACTACCAAATGATAAAATATTCAGTGTACAGCATCTTTTAAACATAAGCGCAACTCAAAGTGCTTTAAAGAAAGACTAAAAATAACAGTAATAATAAAAAATACAATTAAGAAAAGCAGTAAAGACTATGAAAACCCATTTAAAAGCACAAACGCTTAAAAGTGCAGAATGTAAAAGAGTGGATCAAAAGAATTTGAGAGGAAAAAAAATCGAAGTGAATTGAAGTGAATTAAACTCTTTCAAAAAGGATTTTTAAAAATTGATTTTGAAGAAGCAAAACCACATGTTCTGGCACAAGCTGACACGCTCCAGCAGGCGGCCTCTGTGTCCACCTGTTTCCTGCTTACCTGTACGTCCTGTTTTATTTTAAAAAACAGATTTATTTGCTCTGCATCCATTCTCAGATGTACTTTACTGATGCAGCTACTCCACCGACCTTTGAATCACCAGGACCTGGTTTGTTTTTAGACGTTCAAAGCCAGTTAAAGGCAGAGTTCATGTTACACCACATTGAATGTTTTGGCAGAAATACCATGGAAACTTCATCCCTCAATGAAATAACCGGGTAGCATTTATTCTCACTTAGTCATTAATAATGTAGAAAATCAGACTAACTGTCTCGTAATGAAAGGCTGTCTGGGGAAGCAATTGGAAAAAAAACCCAACTAGATCATAATTTGATCATTAGGAACCAGATGCTTTTCCACATCCCTGCTGTGTCTCGTGAATTTATAAAATCTGATTCCTTTTTAATAATTTTGGCTTACAAATCCAAATCAGAAAAAAAACATTTGACAATATGGAAAAACAACAAAAAAAATAAATTGAACAGTCATGTGAACTGCTGACTCTGTGTGTGACAGAGACAACAGCTACTCTGAACACTGAAGCTTTTTGAATCTCTGATAATCAGACAAAGAGAAGCTATGGATTTTCAACCCAGTTCCTAACATCCAGATGTGGTCCTGAGTATGACTTATTGACAACCACAAACCAAGAAATGTTGGACAAAAAGGAAAATACATCAGGCCTATAACATAACAAAAAAGAAGAACCATCAAGACCAATTAGGCCTTCACTTGGTAATAAAACCACATGGTCATGGGAGAACTGCGGGAAACCTCAGTCAAGCACAATTTAAATCTACATCCATTGGTGCCACCTTCAACTTTATTGTGGGAAAACAAATTTTAAAATAATTTTAAACATTTAGTGGGACAGCCCATTAATGATTCCAGATCTGTGTTTGGAAAATGTTCTCTTTGTGGCGTGACCCAAAGATCAAAGTTGTATTGGTGCCGGTGGAAAAGGTAATTTATATGTCTGTGCATTAATGCAGAAAAGTAAAAATGAGATTTTAGAGAAGAATGCACTGCTTTTAAGATAATATCTTTCCCAGGGACATTCATGTATTTAAAAAAAATACAAAGCACACTGTGCTTTTGTCTGACCACAGTCTTTACCCATCTCCAATAGAGAACATACAGAGAGTCTTGAAACAAAGATTGTGACAATGACAACTGCAAACTGTTGAACAGCTGAAGATGTGCTAGAAGAATGAAATGGAACAACAAGGCAATGGTTTATTATTAGGAGGCCTTTCAAGTGCTGCAGGAGGGAAATGACAACATGACGATGTGGTATAAATGTTACTGTCACAGCTTTTTTTATAATAGGATGCAGAAATAGATGTATATTAAACAAAATCTGGATGACAGAAAAACAAAAAAAAATGTGAGGATTGTGTGTTGTTGATCTCAATTCAATTCAATTCAATTCAATTCAATTCAATTCAATTCAATTCATTTCAATTCAGTTCAGCTATCAAGCTGACTTGGGTTTATCTCGTCTGTTTTGTAACAAACTGAGACCTGAAGATCTAAAAACACAGATTCATTACATATAAAGCATTAACCCTATAATGTTGGATGTATTATATTTGATAAGGTGGTTTCTAAGACCTCTGCACTATCCTTCACAATAAAAGAAATAAATAACCTAATTTATTCATAATGATAAAAAAATATTTATAATTTAGAGCCTGCTAAGAACAAAGGGGTTTAGGGCCTTACTGTATGTTAGGAAGCCTTGAAGACAGGCTAAGATTAGGGAAATATGATCTCCCATCTGTAGCCTTCTCATCCTCGTCATATCCCTCGCTGCGTCTGTTTGGACCAGCTGGCAGCTGTTCAGGGTCACATTAGGACATCCTACTAACAAGAACTTACAGTCGTCCAATCTTAAAGAAGCAAGTACGCAGATTAGATTTTCTACATCACCTTGAGGTGGGCTTTTTTCCTTTTTTTTTAAATTGCTTTTACAATATTACTTAGGTGAAAGAAGGCTGTAGGACAAAATTGGATAGGTAAAAAACAAAACAAAAAAACTGAAACTGATGTGGGAGAGCATTCAAATATCAAAGTACCAAAGTATCAAAGAACCTGGATGTCTCTTCTAAACTAATAAAAGCTAAACATAAACTAATATAAATGTAAGCCACTAAGTTCACAAGCAGTGCATCAGGGTGCATCTCAAGGACCAGGGTTGAACACCAACGATCTAAAACATGCAGAACAGGGGTATTTGAGGACCAGGATTGAGAAACACTGGCATAGAGGAAGTAAAAATGACTTGACACAAAGCGAGAACAGTGATGAAATAGCACATAAATGTTTTGAACAGCGTTTCAATATTCCAGGAATCTGAGGAATTTCGGAATATAACAACCGGGGGCATATGTTTAAGTTGAACACTGATTTGATTTCTGATATAGGTGGTATAACCAGCTATATGGAGAAGGGATTTCTCTGGAAAACCTCTATCACATACTACATTATAGAGCTACAATCACTAATGGAATCTAAAACTTTCTTGTGCATAAAATAATGAAGGCTTATTTTAACCTTGTTCACTATAGTCCTGATGCCTCTGGGTTCAAATGCATTGTGGATGGTCCATCACACAGAGGAAATCTGCTTTGTGATTAGATATTGATAATTAACAGTCCATATTAGTTTGTCATGAAGGTCTCAACTACTGATATCCTTTGCTGTGTGCTGAAGCACGGCCGCATCTAAAACATGCAGGACAGGGGGCCCCGAGGACCAGGATTGGGAAACACTGGTTTAGAAGATTTTATCCTTTTCCATTTTACTCTGCAGAGTTTACCTTAGTTCATTTGTTTGGTGGCTTTCTTTACTTACTATGTTAAAAAAAGATATTTAACTAATTTTGACCAAACTTCCCCAAATGTATAATGAAATTATGAATGACTGTGTAATGCTTAGTCATGAATTAAGCTGATATGTAGTTTCATCTGTGCAGAAGTGTAGCCTCTGAATACTTCCTATACCACTATACTGTACACATATCAAATTACACACTTGACTTAAGATTACATGAAAAACACTCTTTATTACTAGTTTGTTTGTGGTTACTTTTTTACGTAACATTTTTTATTGAACCACACTGACTTTTACAATCAGCGGTCAGTTTATTTCTCTCGTAGCCAAGCTGTTAGTTTTACTTACATCATTTTATATCACAGATGTCATCTGGGGAAAGGCGGGGCAAACCCTAATCGCAGCTTATCTTTGAACAAATCTAGCGGTACACTTCACCTCTACTTAACGTCCATCCGCACAAACGGAAATGACAAAAACAAGAAGTAGTTATGCTGGTCCCTTTTTATTCACAGGCACACTGGTCCAAACATACTGACAAATAGGTATACATATGTGTTGTATTCATAGTTTACATTAAAAAAAAAAGAAGAAATTACTTAGTGGATAAAAGACATACTACCTTTGCACGACTTCAAAACACACTGTGTGTGTTAGCCATTTATTATCTGTAGTAATAACAGCGCATCATCAACTATGCTCCGAAGTATTGGCCTTAATGCTTCGCAACTGAAATTTAGTATTCAGAAATAAATTGGCCAAAATGTAAAAAAAATGCAGTAAACATACAGAACCTCCCAGAGACACTTTTCCACCTTGAAGGTGGCGCTGTCAGTTCTCCAGATCAGCAGCAGTCAGACACTGGTCTCGATGTGAGGGGACAGTTTAGAGTTAAGCATGTGGGACAGGAGTCTGTACTGGTGGTGGTACCTGACACACACACACACACACACACACACACACACACACACACACACACACACACACACACACACACACACACACACACACACACACACACACACACACACACACACAGGAAAGACAAAAAGGAGTAGAAACAGTCAGCCAGGAGCAAAGCAACTCAAAGTAATTTCCTATTTAGTAATTTGTAATTTGAGCTTTGTCGCCATCATGAGGCCAACACTTGTCCCTGCAGTTTAATTTTCTCGCCCTTTTCAAATTGTTTGTTTGTCAGCTGCAGGGGACAAAGAGTGCACGCAGTAGAAGTTAACTGCCAAAGTTATTGGCAGTTTTTATTTGACAGTAAACTTTCAAATAAATTCTGGGATCAAATTAACCTTTAAAAACATTTAAAAGCCTCTTTTAGAATACGCTCAGATACTAACTTGCTGATGACTTGTTGTATTTCTCTGCTCTCTTCGTCTTCCAACTGGAATAAAACCTGCTCAAGGATTGGAAGCTCCAAGTTCAGATACTGAGCAACCTGAGAAGAAAAGAAATGCAATTTTAGAGAAAAAGTGACATAATCACTGTCAAAGTTATGAACATATATATATATATATATATATATATATATATATATATATATATATATATATATATATATATATATATATATATATATATATCATTACATTATTACATGATTGCCTTAAGTTGTAATTCTCCGCTCACTGTATTTACAAGATTGTGGTGCCAAGATTAAGATATACAGGATGTCAGAGCCAAATGGGCCTATAGCCTGTCTGTTTCTTTAACTGATTACATTTGCATACAAGATGTCATGTGACTGCTTTGTCCTTCTGTGAATAAAAAGACCACAGCAAGGGGGGACGGGGGGTGGGGGGGGGGGTGGGGGGGGGTGGCCAGGAATCGCCATGGGTGATACACCTTTGGTGTCGGCCTTTCCCCCCCTTTGCAAAGGTACGAACAGACTACTGTCTCTGCAGGGTTTATTTCTAAAACTGAGAGGTTCAAATTAACCTTATCAATCACAAAGCAGATTTCCACTGTGTGATGGTCCATCCAAGACCCCTTTAAACCCAGAGACTTCAGCACTCTCTCTGAACAAGGTTAAAATAACTTCATATTTTTAGTGATTGTAGCTCTATAATGTAGTACGTGATAAAGGTTTCCCAGAGAAACCTTATCTCCGTTCAGCTGGTTATAACAGCTATAACAGAAATGGAATCAGTGTTCAACTTAAACATATGGCCCCGCCCTTTATACTCAGAAATTCCTCAGATTCCTGGAAATATTGAATTGGACTATACAAAGGAAAACTGCAAATCCCTTGAACTTAGTTTAGAAACATTGTTTTTACATATTTGTGCTCTTTGTATGCATTTATTGACAAAGTAGAGACCCTCTGCACTCCGAGCTTCCTCAAAGTCTCACCTTTTCATCCATCCATTTTCTATACCGCTCATCCCTTTGCAGGGTCACGTGAAATGATCAATAAACCTACCATGCATGTTTTTGGTCTGTGGAGGAAGCTGGACTAACTGGAGAGAACCTATGCAAACCTATGCACACAGAAAAACTCCTGCCCGGATGTCGAACCAGGAACCTTTTTGCTGTGATGCAACAGGGCTTGTGTATTGTTGCTTATGTTGTAATATTCTCATTACTAAATACAGACACATTTAAACATTACTGAAAGCCAGTGTGAGCTTTGACCAGTTGTGAGTCCACTTATGGGAGGTGAGCACACTCACGTCATTACTGACTTCCTCTTCATGCACGTCCATCAAAAATATCTTCATGATGTCGTCAGAGGGCCCTTGCAGTATACGCTCCCATAACGGGTGGTCTCTGTTACTCAGCTTTCTCTTTTCTGGATAAAAACATATGCATGCCGTATCATGTGTAGCATTGTCCTGTGTGACGCAGGATCTTGTTTCCTGCAGAGCGGATCAACCGTACCTCCACTCTGGTGAATGCAGTACAGTGCAAACTCCTGGGGGTCGTTTTCTATCTGGGAAAGAGTGAATAAACATCTTCTTCAATGCTTTTTACATGTTTGTTCATCATAAAAATGACTTTCAGGTTCATATCTTTGGTATGCGGTAATGTTTGACACCAAGTGCTTATGAAGAGATTTGCATATTTCTTAGATGCATTTCCACTTTTTTATTCTGGCTTAATGCTATTAAAAGGATTTGATTTCATGTGTGTTTTCACATCAATGTCTTTTATTTTAAAATGAACCACAAACTCACCTTGAACTTCTTCAGCAGCTGCTCAATGACTTGATCTGTGGTCATTTTGCTTAAGATGCGAACTTTAGTTGAAGTACCAAAGGACGGAGTAAAGATAGAGGTCTGCAGAAGATAGTTAGTTGCCAAAAGAAGGGATGGATGAGAAGATTTATGGATGAAAACATCAAACAGTAAGCCAGAAAACACGACACTCACTTTGTAGTTATAGAAGTGACCGTTGATGGAGAAGCGATGCTGTTTTTCTCTCTCTCTCTGTGCTGCTGACTTTCCTCTGCCCCGCCTCCTCTTCACCAGAGAGGCGTCGCTCATGCACCGAAACAGGTTGGACTCCACCTCCAGTTCTGGGTTTTTCTGCCTTACAGGGCGTAGGGTGCTGGTCTCATACACGGTAGGACCTTTGGGTCACAATGAACAGATGGTGCAGACAGAATCTTTGATTTTTGTTCGACGTATTTTATTGAAAAAAAAATTGGAAAAGAAATGCTGTAAAAAAAGACCACCGCTGGAAAAACATGATGGAGCTTAAGAAGTTAATTAAAATCAACCTGGTAATGGATTTTGAACTACAGTCTCTTGTGCTGTCTCAGCCATCTCATCTATGTGGTGAAGATCGTTATACTCTCCCCATCGTGACATCCCACTGCAGAGAAGAAAAAACACGTAAATAACACACAAAACCTTTCATCTCTATTGCAGTGTTTTTCAGTCCTGGTCCTCCAGTACCCCTGCTCGGCATGTTTCAGATGTTGCCCTGCACCAACACGTCTGATTCTAATTAACAGTTCATATTAGTTTGTCATAAAGGTCTGCACAACTCTGTTGATGACACAGCTACTTGTATCACGATGTGCTGAAGCAGGGTAGCATCTAAAACATGCAGGACTGCGGCCTTCAAGGACCGGAGTCTGACACCTGTGAGCAGGGGTGCTGGAGACCTCTGTGATAGGCTCATATGGACACCAGTCAATATTTCTAGCATTTTAAAATGTTTTATCTTAAAAGTAATCTGAAATTAACCTGTTTTGTCCCCGTGGGCTGTCTGGACTGGTGGGTTTGGGTGACATCAGAGAAGTGAAGGGAGGTATCTGTTTGTCATCCTGGATTTTCAGCCTGATGGGTCTGTGTACACCCCAGCAGATATTCAGAAAGCCCTCCACAATCACCTCTCCATCTGCCCCCTGATAAAGAGACAAACCCACAGGAACTCAGAAGATGTGTGACTGAAGTGAAAGACTTCATTTAGATTACATGTTGTGGCAACTAAACTCATCAGCTGTAAACCAGTGAAGCAATAACAAATGGGACCAAATAAAGGTAAAGTAATAAATCAGTTGAAACATTCTTGTTTACTTATACCTGAGAATAAGTGAGGTGCAGCTGAGTCTGATCCTTTAGGAAGCAGTTGTAAGTGTTCAGCAGTGAGAGAAACGCTGCTCTGAAACAAATAAGTACATAAAACATGTAGCATAACACATGCAAGTGAAACATTTCTGCATTGAAACATTGAACTTAGCTGGTTTTCCCTGTGTATTTAAGACACATTTAGTTACTTTTATTTTAACTGAATCCCCAGTTTACACAGACAGTGTCAGCAGCTATGACTATATGCAACTACAGAATATTTCCTAGATTATTAACAACTGCATGTAATGTGTTAGCTTCAGCTGCATAAACACTGAATCACCTGGACAGTGTCCTCTTGTCTCCTGCTCGGATCACTGGGAGCAGAAGTGCCTCACTCATGTCAGTTCAGCTCCTGTGCAGAAAAAGACAAAAGAACAAACATGTCCTGTAGCTGCATGTGGAGACTGAGCGCTGGCTGCTGCTCCAGCACATGCAGCTAAATAAAGACTCCTGGCCAACACCAAGCAAACGCTACTAAAAAATGATTTTATTACAGACAACAGCGGCTCAGGCCGTTAAAAAGAAATAACACAAAACAAAAAGCTGATCATTAGTCTTACCTCCTCTAACATGACGAATCAGAGCTCACGTTATGCTTCAGTTTCTTTTTCACTGTCGTCTTTGTGTGCTTGAAATATCTCTTTCCAGCTTCTGTCTCTCTGAAGTTTTTGTGCTATATTTATCCCTCCCTCTCTAGCTGTGCCTTTACTCTTTCACTTTTTTGTGTGTGTCTGTGTGTCTGTAAGAGATTTAATAACAGTACTCCACCCAGTAACCAGTGATGACAGCGTGGACCAAACCATTTGTTTATGCTTCAGTCACAGACGCTCAGTCCTGCGACTGTGAACTCAGATTGTTGGAATACCTGAGCTGCTTCCTTCTTGCTTTAAAAAAAAAAATGCATTTAACAATCTAGTCATTTACCTCTGTCTTTATGAATTTCTTTGACTGTACAGTTTGAAACAGAGGACCGTGTCTGTTTTTGTCTGTTTCTTTCACTCTCCCAAAGTGCTTGGAGCCTCGGTTTGCTTTGAGGAAATATCTCAGGTATTTAACGCTTGTCAGCACAGCCTCACCACTCCTCTTTCTGAATGACACTTCAGCCCTGCGGAAAAATTAAATGAACAACAAAAAACACAGTGAAAAAGAAAGTGTGATAAACATTGTCTCCAGTAGACCCATGTGACCCAATGCACGGGTGTCGGACTCCGGGCCGCTGTCCTGCATGTTTTCGATGTTTCCCTGTGTCAACACACCTGATTCTAATTAATGGTCGTCATCAGCTCGTCATCAAGTCTGTTAATGACACAGTTACTTACATCACAGTGAGCTGAAACAGGATAACAGCTAAAACATGCAGGACAGCGGTCCTCGAGGACTGGAGTCCCAAAACGCCCTGCAATATAGGATCAAGCGAGTATAAAAAATGAACGAATGAACGAATGAATAAACATTCCTCTCCTGAAACTCCAGTCACTGGTTTCCAGATTTTGGAGATGTTTAGGGATGGTAGTTAAAAGAAGAAGGGATGCTACACGTTGGTAAGCATCACCCTGGAGATTTGTTGCTGCCATCAAATTCAAAATGAGCTATTAATGTCCATGAAGTGGGCAGTTTCAATATCTGATATGTTGTTTATGTCCCACTGGAAATAAAATATCTCGATATTGTTTTGGAACTGGGGTTGAACATTTCAAATATTGTATTGTTTTAGAGACAACAGCTTATCGTGTATGTGTACATGTATCATGTATGTGGGTGTGTGTATATATATATATATATATATATATATATATATATATATACACACATACATATGCATTTCATGTCCACTGTACAGCTGCACAGCTTAAGAACTTCACAACTTCTCTCAGGAAGTAAATAAGAAGATCCAGAAATATGTTGCAGCCCTCTGTATCACAAAGATGGATTTATACTAAGAAGTGAGTTGAAGTGACAAGCAAAAGTTTGAAATATCTTGGATTATTATTGTCTTCAAAGACTTTTGAAGAACTGCATTTTTTTTCAATGCTGTTTTATATTTTTCTAATTTGTCTTTTATTTGAAGCTCAAAGGCACATAGAAAACAACATAACTTTTTATAATACCTTTGAATTAGAAAAAATAATAACCCAGATAATAAAGCTAAAATAGTCCTCAACAAGCTGTAGATAAGCTGTAGCTGTCTCCTGAGATAAGGCAAAGGGCATAACAACATTTCACCTCTTGTAAACAAGCTGTGAACTGTCCAGAAATGTTATCAGATCTTTACTGATCCCATAGGAAATGTTGGTGAAAATCCATTCAACAAGGTGTGTCTATCGTGGCATCGACAACTATTCCACATCTGCTTACAAAGACTTTGTAATGTTCACTGATTTCACTGGCAGAGTATTGGATGTGGAATATTGGAAGCCAGAGAAGCAGCACACATGCTGCCAGATCACTGGAGTTCATCCAGATGCAGAAACAGCTCCTCACATCATCCCTTTCTAAAAGTGCTGCCCTCAGTAATTTGACGTTTTGCAGCTCCAAAAACAAGAAAACCCAGAAATATGCCATGTAGAGCACTCCTGCATGGCCAAAAGGGGAATATGTTCAGATGTAACACCACTGTCATCACAAACGATTTGAATCATGAGTGACTGCAGTTACAATTATTTGGAAATTTTAAAACAAGCTTCCTTTCTTTTGTATGTAACTTACAGTTTCCAGTTATTGCTGTTAGGTGTCATTAGATGTAACATACCATGTTTAAGAATCACATTAAACTAGCACATGACACAGATCAGAGTGATCATGCATATTAAATCCAATGCCCCCCCCCCCCTTCCCCAGACTTCTCCAGCAGGGATCCAAAAGCAGCAGACACAGTGAAAGATGTCATCAAACCTCAACATTCCACTGCTGGCTCATGCATCAGGCTTGATCACGCATTTATTTGTAAATCCTTGCAGTAGAGGAAGATTCCCAGGTGTGCTTGTGTGTGTCTGAGCATGCAAAGTATGATGTGGGGAAGTGCAGTTGTGTTGGTTTGACAATGTTTAACAGAGGCTCAAAATAAGTAAGAAGGACTGGTTCAAACACAGAAGATGTAAAGTGATCGTGTCCAAAGTCTTTTCGTTTTCTTTCTTTAGTGTGAAGAGTAGGAATGGCAACATTAAAAAGCTTTAGTCTGAGCTTGCTTTGGCATGTGTTGCAAGCATAAAATGCAAAAAAAAAAAAAAAAAAAACAAAGACAGAAAGAAAGAAAAACTATGAACAAAACAAAAAGACACCAAAGAATATATATTAACCAATCAAATGAAGAGATAAACATCTCGGGTTCATACTGTCCACAACAAAATAAAACAAGAATATCCGCTCACTTTTCTTGATCTGAGGTTATAAATTTAAAAGCGAGGAAGAAGACATGTTTTACAAATCTGTGTCATGGGTAGTTCCCCTCGTCAGTAAAATGCAAATGATTTTCCTCACTTGGTGCTTGTTAGATTATCCAGAGTAGAAACATGTATACAGTAAACCTCAAGTGTTTATATTGATTCATGTGATCCTGAAATCCATAGCCAGAGGGTAAAGTACATAGTATTACTCTGATGCCTTCCTGAACACTCCCGTCTCTTCTCTGTCTCGTTTTCACTCACTCACTTGCATTTACTAACCTAATTACAGGTTGATTTTCATTTTGGTGCCCCTGTCTGCTAACTGTTTATTGTATTTGAGTTGAGTTGTGATACCCAATCAAAGCTATAAACAGGTTTACTCTATTGAAGCCATCACTAATCACTAGGCAACTTTTATCTTATTAATTCTGCTTTGTAAATATAACGTTCATCAATGTAGATCAGCAGAACTGAAGCTACTCAGTACGTGTAACGTGTAATTCATTTAACATAAAGCCTTTTCTAGAAAGTAAAATAGTTTCAGTATTGAATAGATTCAATAGATTCAGTATTGAATTGTACAAACCACACGATTCAAAAATGATCTCCTACCTGTCCAGACTGACTTTCTCCTAAGAAATGAAGTAGATCCACTCCATGTTAAAGGTCTTGTGTGTGAATCTGGGTGTGAGTATATTTGTTCTCCAGGGTTCAGAGTAGAGATTGTGTGGCAGCAGGTGAGCCAGTGCAGCTACAGGGCAGCTGCTGGTTAATAATTGCAGGACACGTTGAGACAGTGTTCAGAGGGAGTGGCTGACTGACACCAGATACGACTTGACTTCAGATCCAGTGCGTCTGTGTGAGTGAGTGTGGAGACCAGATGGAGGCAGACAGAGAGGAAAAGAGGGCGAATGTTGTCCACATCTACACTGCTTCGGCAGCTAAACAGTTCTTGACTAATTACTACGAATATGAAAGACATGGACTGGAACTTTGCTGAAGTTTAGCAGGTCATTAAAGCCTGATTTATACTTCTGTGTAGCTGCTACTCATGGCGCCCACGCCTTCTCCGTTGTTTGAACTTTAAACTTTTGCAATATTGTTTTCATTGCTCTGTAATTACGCCACCATCTACTAGATGGCAATGTAGGTTCTTTCTCTGCAGCACAGTTGCTGGCAGTTCCCAGTTTTCTTTGTTTACTGCCTGTATGCAGCTCAGACATAGCAACTGAGCAAATAAACAGGGGTCCAGATAACTGGTGCTCAGGGGCCGGTGACCTGGTGTTTTAGATCAGTGGTGTTTACAATGGTCCCTGTCCACCATGTTTTATTTATTTATTTATTTATTTCCCCCTTTGTTTGCATATATATTAATGATTAATACCAAGTTTGGTAAAACTGCATTTTATTCATGCAACAGAGGTGTTTTTTTTTTGTGTTGTTTTTTTTTTTTTTTTTTTTTGTGCACGCATGAGTGTGTGTGAGTGTGTTCCCTTATCATATTTTATTAATCCCAAGAGAAAAAAATCTGCCAAAGAGGAATAACGTCACCATGTGAAAGACTAAGAAAAAGTTGGACATGAAAGAGCAAGAAAGAAAAGACAAGACAGAGATGGGTGCGGTTTGGTGTCTGTGTGATTGTCGGTAGTGTGTGTGAATGACTTTATGGTGTTGTATTAGAATAAAAGTAGACATAGGACAACCAGGTATTTGCAAATGGAAGAGGACAGAGAAAAGGGAGAGGAGCATTCTGTTTACTGTTGTTTAATTTTGCTGTGTGAAGTGAGTGTGTAGTGTGTTTGAGATGCATGTAGGACTGTGAGCATATCTAAGTGTTGGGAGGGAGGCAGTATTGATATGTATTAAACACATATACACAATATACATAGAAGTATCTTTAAGTGCTTGTACATTAGAAAGTATACCAATATAAAGTCATATACATGCAGTCAACTGGTACATACACATCTATCTATCTATCTATCTATCTATCTATCTATCTATCTATCTATCTATCTATCTATCTATCTATCTATCTATCTATCTATCTATCTATCTATCTATCTATCTATCTATCTATCTATCTATCTATCTATCTATCTATCTATCTATCTATCTATCTATCTATCTATCTATCTATCTATCTATCTATCTATCTATCTATCTATCTATCTATCTATCTATCTATCTATCTATCTATACGCATCCACACCCATATACACATAGTATGTATATGTGCAATGGCAATATTTGTTGTATGCACCAATCCACAAACGATACTCATCCAGTTTTGCCTACGAATTTAGAAAATGTTTTTCACCTTTTTTGTGTTTTGTCTTAATCTTTGTTTAAGGGATGCTTAGGCACAGTCTGCAACACATTACATATGTGCTGCTTTTTACATTAGTTGAACTTGATCGTAGGTCTGGGTCGGTTTATAGAGGAATGAATGCGTGCTTACGCTTATGTCAACATAACAAAACCATATGTATGTATGCATTCATTAAAAAATAAATAAAAAAGGTAAAGCAGAATAGTGCTTTCAAAATTCAATAGAAAAAAAATGTCTCTCAAAGCAATAAATGACTTGTGACACAAAAAGAGTGTCTGAGCACATGTATCCAATGTTTAGCAGTTGAAGAACTATTTTTCTACTAGGCGTTCCAAGGATCACTCATACCTGTTTCTATTTGTATTGATGTTGGTGGTGTGGTGATTATGTAAACTTAAAAGGAGACGCCTCCTAGTGGAAAAATCCAATGTGTAAATTCAACAACAACAATGACTCCTACATAAACCACAAGGCTTTCACGGGTAGGAAAGACTTGAACCCCTTCAATTTTAAACACATGGACGTGGAATATCAGGCTCTCTGTCATGATGCCAGACAAGTCCTGGCCAAAGCTTTCCAACCATGATTTAATGACGGGCTCTCTGTCACAGAGTTTTACAATCTATGTACCACATCCCTCCCACATGCTGGGAAAGCACTGGCTGGCAATGACACTGGAAGAGGATGAAAAAGCCACCTTTTTCAATCCTTACAGTTTTCGTCTGGACTTTGCTTACTACCCACCCACCATCTTGACATTTTTGAAAGAACGTTCACAAACGATACCCTACCACAACCATAACCAAAGCCTGTCCCTTGTATGCAGTCAGCACTGTGTGTACTACCTCTGCCGGTGCACTTGCGGGTTATCTCTTGACCTAGTACTGTCTCTGTATCACCAGAATGCCTAAGAAAATTATCTGACCATATCTAATCTTGTGAAAAAATGTGTGTGTATTAGAAACTACAGTACAAAATACAGGATGCCACAGGACACACACAGGTTGTGCACAGGAATTTTTTACTGGAGGTTAACTCCTTGCAACTTCCTGGACAGGATTTGGGCACAGATACTCATTCATTGGATTTGTCTTGGGCGGATGAGGTGTCTGATGATGAGTCTAATGACTGTGATAAGGGTTTGGAGTTTTGCCTTGCGATAACAGTATTATGCATAGAGGTGTGGAGGTTGTGAACTGTCAAAGATTACCAACAAGGAGCCTGAAAGTATTACCAATGGTGCAATGGCAATCCAGTCTGAAAGGCTTTAAGTAGTGGAGGAGGATGATGTTGATGAGGGTTAGGTGTGCTGCTTTAGTGCTGGTGTGTAGACATGCCCCTTGGATCACAAAAGTACCCCCTCTAAACAGGAGCCACCCGGCAACGAAAACCACTCAGGCCAATGGCGGCAAAGGTCCCGGATCAGGGAGGCATCAAGGATGAAAATGCGGCCACGCCGCCACACGTCCAACAGGCGCCGGACAGAATACACAGGTTGACCAGTCACCAATTGGGCAGGAGGAGGCAGAACCAGGACACGAAAGGAGACAGGGGTATGCAGTGAGATGTGTAAAGTAGGATGCACCTTCATAGAAGGGAGAAGATGGAGCTGCACAGCTGTGGGGTTGATAACCTCCAGGATCTCAAAGGAATCCAGGTACAGGGGGGACAGCTTCCTCCACTGTGTCCGTAGGGGAATATGACCGGATTCATTCCAAACCCTATGGCCAGGGCTGTAGACAGGACAGTGGGCATCTGAAGAGCAGCGGCTGTGATCCTGGGCCAGAGAAGTGCAATTTGAGCCAGAGAAGTGCAATTTGGGCCAATCGCCACATAGCTGACAGCTGGGGATGTGGAGCTGCACTAAAGGGACGAGGATCACCTCCTCTTCCTAGGCCTGGAACAGCAGGGGCTGTTGCCGAAGGCACATTCGAAAGGGGACAAGCCTGTGCCAGAGCTGGTAATTATGCACATACTTGACCAAGTCAAGGTAGACACTTCATGCAGGGTGGTCTCCAGGTTCTGGTATGTTCTTCCTGGCCATTGGTCTCGGGACGGAACCCAGAGGACAGACTGACCGTGGCCCAGATGGAATAACAGAATGACTTCAAGATCTGGGACATGAACTAAGATCCCCTGTCAGAGGCAATGTCCACCAGGAAGATGTCGAAGAAACATGTCGAATAAGAAGGTTGACAGTTTCACAGCAGAAGGAAGCAGGAGCCACATAGTGCACAGATTTTGAAAAGCAGTCAACAACAGTGAGGATGACAGAGTTACCTAGGGATTCAGGGAGACCGGTGACTGTGTGCAGGTGGTACAGGTGAAAACATAATCCTGGACGGCCTTCTCTATGGAGGGCCACCAGAAGCAGCATTGCAACAGGGACAAGGTACAGACTCCTCCAGGGTGGCAGGCATGGCAAAATGTGTGGCCCCATTGAATGACCTGGGAATGGACACAGAATATGAAAACACGGGTATGTGGAATGCACATTTTGGGCTATTAGGCAGACATGTGGAATGAGTATTTGGAACTTGTTTTTGGAATCCAAATTTGGTGGTCATTAAATTAAGTGTTCATGCAGAGTGCGTCGCACACAGAAAATATCCACACTGGCTGTCATACTGGCTTGTCTCTTTCGCTGGTCGTGTTTACTGTTCCTAAACAAAGCCCCACACTGGTGTGTTGGTGGGGGGCCTTCTTGCCGCCACAAGTTCCCGGACAAAGCTTGCAAGGCTACCAATTTCTTCACCCTCTGCCTGTCATGTCACCTCTGTGGAGGGCCTGCCTATGATCCCACCAGAACCATATGCTTGTTAAACATTTCCCACCAGAACCATATACTTCTTCAGACATTTATCGACAGAAGTCTCAGGACATTTGTCTGGAACAGTGAAACTGCGATTGGCTCATTAAATCAGTTCTGGTTCCTTTTATGTGACTATCTGATCAAAGTAAATTGTGACAAAGTTTCTGTAGGTGAACCTACAGAAGAATCATGTTTGACTATAGCTTGTATGCCCTACGGTGTGACGACCGGGCCTGCCCAGGGTCTCTGCAACCCGTGTGTTGCACAGAGCTCTCATCCCTGCTGGAGGTAGTGGGAGCTGGGGAAACCGTTTTGTCCCAATCTAACCACTGTTTATGTAGGCATAGCAGCAAGTGGATTATGTTCCTTGCTGTCCATGTCTGTACCTACAACCTGACAGAGCTGATCGGTCTCTCCAGCTGTGTTGTTAGTGCTTTGTTGGAGTTGCTTATAGGTACAATCCCTCACTTTGCAATCAATAAGAGACAGCGGCATCTCTGCAGCTGGGGGTATCGCAGGCCGCTTCTGTTGCCTTTGTCCTCTGAAATGCAGACTGCTAGTATGATCTATGTGACAAGAGGGCCTGCCCAAGGCCTCTGAACCCCGTAGATCGCAGACAAGTGGTCTGCGATGATGTCGGCTGTCTACCAAACTCATCTTGAAACACAGACCTGACCTATTGCTGGTGTGGAGACATGCCTCTTGGATCAATACAAACAGTGAACAGGACTTGGTGCAGGACAGGGGTACTTGAAGACCAGGATTGAGAAACACTGCGCCAGACAATGCCAGAGAAAAGGGATTTGGTGACCATGTATGTGTGACAAAGAAACTGCATGTGACAGAGCTTTTCTTTGGTTTTGACTTGGCTGGTCATAGTCACCAAGGCCAAAAGCCAGATTGGATTAGTCTTGGTAAACACAGAAACTCACAAGTAGTCATTACATTTTTGTCTTATTTTTGTATCACATGGTTCTCTCTTCAATCTGATGCAACTTTAGATACAGACATATAGAGTTTGGTACATATAAGCAAATAACACAAGTGTGAGCATCTGAGATGTTTATTCCAATTAGATGTCCCATAAGGGAGATCTTCCTGGACTTTAAAATTCAACGACATACACAGACATCAAGAGAACATCAAATGTGGATTTGAAATAGAACAACGGTCAAACAAAAAGTTGAATTTACCATCTGTTGGTAAATTTAAAGCAAAAATGTTCCACTTCCTGTTCTTCTGTAATACTTTGTTTTTACTTTTACAGACACTGAAGTGCAATTTTGTGGTGATGCACGACCTCAACAGGAAGAAATACAAACTGAATAGTCACCAATGTACTTAATTTGACAAGAAGGCTGAACTTTTTCCATTAGTTCAACATTTTAATAGCTTTATAGCATTGACTACCTGCTTTGCCTATTTGGCCTGTAATAATACATTTGGACGTAAATGTTTGAAGGAACATCAATAAGAATTAAATAAAATGAGAAAAAAAAGAGTAGAAACAGTAAGCCAGGAACAAAGCTACTCAGTCATTTGAGCTATGTCGCCTTCATGTGGCCAAGACTTGTCCCTGCAGTTTAATTTTCTCGCCCTTATCTAATGCACGTTTGTCAGCTACACGGGACAGAGTGCACGCAGTAGAAGTAAACTGCATGCTGACAAATAAATTCTGAGATCAAATTCAATTATAAAAATATTTAAAAGCCTCTTTTAGAATAAGCTCAGGTACTAACTTGCTGATGACTTGTTGTATCTCTCTCTCTCTCTCTCTCTCTCTCTCTATATATATATATATATATATATATATATATATATATATATATATATATATATATATATATATATATATATATATATATATATATATATATATATATGCTCAGAGCAAACCTGGATCGCAAACAGACTTTACAATGAACTGGAAGAAACAAGAGCCCAGTTGGAAAGACAGAAATCCCTGACAGAAATGTTTATCAATAAGGGAATAGAAAAGAAGAGGGAGTTGGAGAGCCTGCAGAAGAGCACAGATCCAGAGACTCTTAGAATTGTTGAAACGGGTTTCGAGGCACACAATGAAATAAAACACAAGAACAAAAAGGTGCTGCATATAGATTATGATGAGCTAAAAACAGCACATATTGATGACCAACAAAAGTTTTCTAGCGATCTTCAGACTGAACTCCAGAAAAACAAGACTTTCCAAGAAGAGCTGGACAGAGCAAGGAAATCATATCAGGACCTGAAAGTAAAATATAAAACAAACATCCTTGCGGTGACGAAGAAGGCTGAGACACTTCAACAAGAACTTGAAACAGAAGTGAAGTCTCATGCAGACAAAATGGCCCAAGATAAACAGCTCATCAACCTCCTGAGAACTGAGCAAGACACAATCCGGCAGAAGATGAAACAGGACTCAACTCAAGTCTCCGAACACACCATCCCACAGAAGAGGACCAAGTCTCCTTTGGTTTGGACAAAGACACGTCACTTTCCGGGCTTGAAGAACCTGGAGAAATGGAAGACAAAGAGCATATCCAACAAAAGCACCTAAGATTATCTTCTCTTTCCTACTTATGCAATAGAAAATAACATTTTGTTATCTGTGGTTCTGCCGTGTCTGCTGGGTTTTCTCCGGGCGCTCCGGTTTCCTCCCATCTGTTAAATTTCATTTAAATAAAATTAATGTGTACGGTTGTACTAAATGTTGAATAAAATGTCAGTATAAATTGCATTTTCATGTCCTGAAATGTTATGTAATGACTTTACAGTCATGATTGAAATTTACACACAATCCAGCAGAAGATGAAACAGGAGATCGCCTCCCTGCAACAAACTTCAAAGGATGCGCAGATGTGCTTAAAGGTAGAGCTGGAACACATCAAACGTTCATACGGAGGTTTCAGCTATGAGTATGAAACTGATGTTCTCACACTTAGGAAACAGGCCGAATCTTATCAACAGCAGCTAGACACAGAAGTTCAAGCTCACGTGCAAACGGTGAAGAAGAACGTAGAATTATTCAACAACATGAAGGCTGAGCAAGCAGCTCTGAATCAAACAATGACTCAGGAAATTGCTAATTTAAGACAAACTTTCACCCAAAAAGAGAGAGTTTCTCAAACAGAAGTGGAGGGTCTAAAAACACAACTCAAGAGGCAAATCTCCCGAACTGATGAGCTCACATCTGAACTTCAGAACAGAGGTGAGTTAAGTCCTCCCAAAAGAAAAAGAGCCAGACGTTAGCAATCGTACCAGGATTAGGTGTTCGCCCCAGTGTTCTCTCCTAAGCCTGAAACCATGAAGAAGAATTAACTGTCTGCATAACCCGTCCCACAAGGAAACAATGAACCCCAACCTATGGATGTGACATAGGTAGTCTATAGACCTCATCCCAGAAACAAGCAACTTCAAACCTGAACCCATGAACACAACTGAAGTCTCTGAAGACACCATCCCACAGAAGAGGACCAAGTCTCCTTCGGTTTGGATAAAGATGGGTCACTTTCTGGGCTTGAAGAACCTGAAGAACCTGGAAAAATGGAAGACAAAGAAGAGCAGATCCAACAAAAGCACCTAAGATTATCTTCTCTTTCCCATTTATGTAAAAGAAAATAACATTTTAATGTTATCTGTGATCCTGCCGTGTCTGCGTGGGTTTTCTCCGGGCGCTCCGGTTTCCTCTCATCTGTTAAATTGCATTTAAATGAAATTAATGTGTACGGTTGTACTAAATAGTGAATAAAATGTCTAAATTGCATTTTCATGTCCTGAAATGTTATGTAATGACTTCACAGTCATGAATGAAATTTAAACAGTTAAAATGTTGACTTTTAATTCAGTCTGCATTTACTGTCATTTGGAGAAAAGACTAAGACTCATTTGATTTTATGTATATTAATGTACCCTAAAAAAACACACAAATATACAAACAGAAAAGAACAGGTTAAAAGAAAAAAAATTAACAAGATTTCATGCTGTCTTCAATTGAATTCAATTCAATTTATATAGAATCTATTACAACACAAGCTGTCTCTAGGCTTATATTATATATATATTACATAAACAATGGCAGGTAAAAAACTCCCCTATTGGGAGAAAAAACCTTAAGCCAAACAGTGGCAATATTCATATTATCCTTTTCTCATGGATGCGTCACTCCGCTTCCTTTATGTTATTTATTGAATTGTGTGTTTGTAGATTCTGAAGCTTCTGAAGATTAAGAACCTGATTGTAATTAACTGAAAACAATGTAAAATAACGTGAAAAAGAAATTAAACCCTCATAAAGTTTTGAGATTTTCAGATTTTTAGTTTTCAGGTGGGGAAGTTTCAGGTACCAGCACCAATCTTGTCGTCTATCATTCTTGAAATTCTTGTAGTCATTCATTATACAGAGACAAATAATATTAACAAGTGTGCCCTTAAGATAAGACAATATAATGCCCAGAGAAACATTTAAATACCCAAGCTACATCTAAGTTCTTCTTGCCGCCACAAGTTCCCGGATATAGCTTGCGAGACTATCGATTTCCTAAGGTCTGCACAACTCTGTTGATGACACAGCTATTTGTATCAAAGTGTTCTGAAGGTACTTGAGGACCAGAATTGAGAAACACTGCACCAGACAATGCCAGAGAGGAGGGATATGGTGACCTCGTATGTGTGAGGAAAGAACTGCACGTCAAAGAACTTTTCTTTGGTTTTGACTTACACACACGCTACTGCCATTTGTGCATCAAAAAAGCCAGCAGATATTTGTGGTCCATGTCCTTTTCCTGCATTCAGTACAACACAGAACACAATGCAGATCTTAATTGGATTAACAGACATGTATCAGAAACTCTTGAAACTGCAGCAAGCCCGATACATGCCTGTTACACTCGCTACGTTGGGGGATGCCGTACGGCTCTTCTGGGGTTGTTTGTGTCAATTTGGATTTTTCTTCCTTCTCTGTCCTCTGCTGCCATATATATATATATATATATATATATACATACACACATGTCCCCTGGTCCAAATAATGCAAGACAGCGGCCCTCAAGGACCAGGATTGCCCACTTCTGATATATATGACTTATAGCAGCTCCAAAGCAGATTTGAATACTATTCTTTAGTCTTTGTAATAAGATATTAAAGTCAAATGCAACACTAAAATCTCTCACTGAGGAGAACATGAAATTAAAGAGGTTATAAATGCTGATAACTGTCTCAGCTGTAGAGTTGTATGTCAGTTCAGTCAGTGGAGAAAGACATGTAAATTAGGGAGTAGTGATATGGATAATACATGCAAAAGGCGTTTAGAGTGATTCTACAAAGAGTCAAGTCATGTGAAGAGTGCTTTAAGACAGATAGAGACTGTTTAAAAATGTGTAACATGCAAATACACCAGTATTATTTTATGACACGTGTTGCAGTTAAAGATCACTTCATTGTTCTACAATTGCTGGTATCCTGCACTTATATTTCCATTAACTTATTAAAGTGAATCATAAAGTGATGACCAATATTCATTTTCCCCATAAAAAGAATAAAATAAACCATACACCCATAGAATCTGACATTTTATTCTTGTTTGTGATCTTGTTTGATTCCACATAGAGTCAGTTTAAGTGCTAAGTTAAGCTTTAAGTGCTTTAAGACAGATAGAGACTGTTTAAAAATGTATAAATTTCATTTGAGAACATTCTCATTTGTTTCCTTCATCTAGATGACAACCTGACATATTTGGGTATAGCTGCACCAGAACATGCAAATCAACCAAGACTTGCAAAGAGTGAGGGGTTAGACTACAACATGTACATTGAAAGAAGAACTAAACTTTAAAAAAACAAACCGTCTGTGAACCGCCAGCTTAGCGTGGTGAAGAGGTTTGTGTGCCCGAAGGATCCTAGGAGCTATGTTGTCGGGGGCATTACACCTCTGGTAGGGTCTCCCATGGCAAACAGGTCCTGGGTGACGGGCCAGACTAAGAGCGGTTCACTGATCCCTCATGAAAAATTTTACATCAAAACTCTAACAACGGGGACATGGAATGTCACCTCGTTGAGGGGGAAGGAGCCGGAGCTTGTGTGGGAGGTTGAGAAATACCGGCTAGAGATAGTTGGGCTCACCTCCACGCACAGCTTGGACTCTGGAACCCAGCTCCTTCAGAGGGGCTGGACGCTCCACTATTCTGGAGTTGCCCATGGTGAGCGGCGATGAGCTGGTGTAGGCCTGCTTATAGCCCCCGAGCTCAGCTACCATGTGTTGGAGTTTACCCCAGTAAACGACAGGGTTGCTTCCTTGTGCCTTTGGGTCAGGGAAAGGTCTCTTACTGCTTTTTGTGCCTACGGGCGGAACAGCAGTACAGAGTACCTGGCCTTCTTGGAGTCCGTGGAAGGGGTACTTGATAGTGCTCCAACTGGGGACTCCATTGTTCTACTGTGGGACTTCAATGCCCATGTGGGCAATGACAGTAAAACCTGGAGGGGGGTGATTGGAAGGAACGGCCTCCCTGATCTGAACCCAAGTGGTGTTCTGTTATTGGACTTCTGTACTAGTCACGGTCTGTCCATAACAAACACCATGTCTGAGCATGAGGGTGTTCATCAGTGCACGTGGCACCAGGACACCCTAGACCTGAGGCCAATGATCGACTTCGTTGTCGTTTCATCTGACCTGCGGCCGCATGTCTTGGACACTCGGGTGAAGAGAGGGGCTGAGCTGTCAACTGATCACTACCTGGTGGTGAGTTGGATACGCTGGCAGAGGAGGAAGCGGGACAGACCGGGCAGGCCCAAACGTATTATGAGGGTCTGTTGGAAACATCTGGCCGAGCCCTCGGTCAGAGGGGTCTTCAACTCCCACCTCCAGGAGAGCAAAACATGTACAGAGGGGAAAAAGAGGGGGCAGACCAGCACAACAAACTACAAGAACAATGGAAAACAATTATACTTGTGGGATACTGTTAATGAATAACTGAGGATTGAGCCGAAGAAGGGAAAGAGAAAGCAAAGGGAATCAGAGGAGGTGAGGGGCACCAGTCAGTGGATCATGTTGGGGTCCCCCTGCAGCGTAGGTCTACTGCAGCATATCTACACCGAAGCTGTTTAAGACCAGCTGCTCTAGTCTGGTCCTGTAGCTGCAGCTATGACTACTGGCCCTAACACATTAAGGTACCTACTATATGCTTTATTTAGGTGGTGTCAGCCTCCTTAACCCAAACTGGAAGTTGGTTCCATAGTGATGGATCCTGATAACAGAAACCCCGTCCTCCAAATCTACATTTGGATCCTCTAGGAACTACGAGTAAACCTGCACTCTGAGAATGGAGAGCTCTATTAGGAATGTAAGGTACTATGAGGTCTTGCAAATATCACGGCGCTAGGTTGTTTTGGACTTCATGCACAAGTAATAACATTTTTAATTGGATTCTAAATCAACTCTAGTTGATTCCTGTCAGCACTCGCACTGGTGCATTTTGGATCTGTTGGAGGATTTTCAGAGAATTACTTGGACATCCAGCCAACAACACATTACAGTAATCTAGTCTAGAAGATACGAACGAGTGAATTAGTTTTTCAGCATCCGTCTAGGAGAGGATGCTCCTAATCTTTGCGATATTACGTAGGTGGAAAAATGCAGTTTTACAAACCTGATTAATATGCTGTTTAAATGACAAATCCTGATCGAAAATAACACCAACGCTTCGCACAGTTTTACTGGAGGCCATCGCAACACCATCTAATCCCTTCCTAAGGTGTTTGGGACCTCTGTTGTTTGTTGTCCAAATTTGTGGACATCCAGACCTTGATGTCTTTAAGATATGCCTAAAGTTTGGCTAATGGTTCTGTTTCATCTAGCCTCATAGACAAATACAGCTGCGTATCATCAGCATAACCATGAAAATTAATGCAGTGGTTCCGGATAATACTTCCTAAGGTCTGCATGTAAACTGAACAGGATTGACCCTAGCACTGAACCCTGTGGGACACCAGAGCAGACCCTTGTCTGTACTGAAGAAACCTCATGAACATGAACAAACTGGAATCTATCAGACAGATATGATTTAAACCAACCTAGAGCTGTCCCTCTAATCCCAACAACATACTCTAGCCTGCAGTAAAATGCTGCGATCTATAGTATCAAAAGCAGCACATACGTCCAGCAAAACCAGTATGGACACTAACCCATTATCTGAGGCCATTAGAAGGTCATTCGAGACTCGAACCAGTGCTGTTTCTGTGCTATGATGCATTCTGAACCTTGACTGAAAAACTTCAAATAGATTAGAATAGATGATTTAGCTCTATTGACGACTGAGGTCAGCCCAGGGAGATCTATGGGAACAAAACAGTCTAGAGTCAGGTCAGACCCTAAGGGAGTTGCTGAAGCTGAAGAAATGCCCCCAGCCACTGCCGGGTGGGCCTGGCTGATTTCCTCTTCAATTCTGACAATTGTATTGCTAAAGAAGCTCATAAAGTCTTCACTACTGTGAGTTGCAGGGATGCACAGCTCAACAGATTTGTGGCTCTTTGTCAGCCTGGCTACAGTGCTGACAGAAAAAAAAAAGAAAACGTGCGTTATTTTCATTATACTCTATCAACACTGAATAATAGGCTGTTCTAGCTTTGGGAAGCCCTTTTTTATATACTATTAGACTATCTTTCTATGCACAATAAATATCTACAGACCTAGAAGAGTACCACTTTCCTTCCATTTTACGCACCTTCTGTTTTAACATACAAATATGCGAGTTATACCAGGGAGTTAAGCTCCTATGGTTAGAGACCCTCTTTCTCAAAAGAGCAACTGCAGCTAAAGCTGAGTGCAACAAATCTGCAGTGTTACTGACAAAGAAATCAACATCTGTAAAGGTAGAACCGAGGTCACAGCCCTCAACTGCTTCACTGTGTTCCACTGTAGGAAGATGAAGAACAATGGCCTCCTTACTGAGCTAATATCAACAAATCTTATCAGCAATTCTCACTCAGGACAGATCAGTTTATTTCTGTTAAGTAGGCTATATATCACAGGACTTTAGCTGCAATTAAATCATGGATTAAAAGCTTTCTCTTGATCTGATACCTAAGCCAGTTACAGATCTATTTCTAATCATCTGTTCTGAACATGCATAAAAAATGTGGAATTAAAAAGTGGAATTAAAAAGTGTTATCTCTGCACCAGTCTTTTACTGCTGCAAATCATTTTTTATTAAGCTCTTTGTTTTAGAAAGTTTGTACATTAGTATACTGTTTCCACCATAACTTTTTCTGTCCAAACATGTTTAATCGATGTCTTTGCGTCTGTTATGACATAAGCACAAAGTCAAGTTATCTAGTTATGATTCTGGCACGTCTGCACTGGACTCGTGGTTTTTTAGAGCTTAGTTCTTCTTTCAATGTACATGTTTGTCAGTCTTTGCAAGTCTTGCTTGATTTACATGTTCTGGTGCAGCTATACTCAAATATGTCACATTGTTATCTGGATAAAAGAAACAAATGAGAATGTTCTCAAATAACAGAAAAAAATGTTAGTGAGAGTTGTTGGGATCACAAACAAGAATAAAATTTCAGATTCTAAGGGTGTAGGGTTTATTTTATTCTTTTTATGGGGAAAATGAATATTGGTCATCACTTTATGATTCACTTTAATAAGTTAATGGAAATATAAGTGCAGGATACCAGCAGCTGTAGAACAATGACGTGATCTTTAACTGCAATACGTGTGATAAAATAATACTGGTGTATTTGTATGTTACACTTTTTTAAACAGTCTCTATCTGTCTTAAAGCACTCTTCACCTCACTTGACTCTTTGTAGAATCACTCTAAACGCCTTTTGCATGTATTATCCATATCACTACTCCCTAATTTACATGTCTTTCTCCACTGACTGATCTGACATACAACTCTACAGCTGAGACAATTATCAGCATTTATAAACTCTTTAATTTCTTGTTCTCTGCAGTTATTCAAAAAACATTCTGTACTTGAAACAAACAGAAGCCAAATTAAATTGTTGCTGCTTTTCATGATAGTTTAAGTTCTACATTGGTACTGAGAGATTTCAGTGTTGCATTTGACTTTAATATCTTATAACAAAGACTTAGGAATAGTATTCTGGTGTAACGACATGCCCCTTGGATCACAACAAACAGTGAATGGGACTTGTCACGTCTTTGGGATGGACCTGTTTTCTCAAACCTGGTCCTCAAGTACCCCTGTCCTGCGAGTTTTTGATGCTACTCTGCTTCAGAACACTGTGATACAAGTAGCTGTGTCATCAACAGAGTTGTGCAGAACATAATGAAAATTACTATTTGGATGTATAATTATTGGATGGATTATTTGCCGCCCCATGCCTGAAGACGAGTTGGTCAATAGGTCTGGTCTGTGTTTCAAGGTGTGCTGAGGCCTTGGATAGGGACAAAGGCAGCAGAAGCGGCCTGCACTTTACCTACAGCTGCACAGATGTGTGGGGCCGACTCCAACAAACTGCTAACAATACAGCCAGAGATGTTGATCAGCTCCAACGGGTTGCAGGTGCAGACGTGGGCAGCACAGAAACCAAAATCCACTGACTGCTCACAGCAAGCCATTATCCACTGGCCGCCACACCTACACAAGCAGGTGGCTGTCCAGGAACCTGTCCAGAGGCTCTGGACAGGTTCGCTCATCACACCGGATGGCATACAAGCTACTGTCAAACATGATCCCTCTGCAGGTTCACCTACAGAAACTTTGTTATGATTTACTTTGATCAGATAGTCAAATAATAGGAAACAGAACGGATTTAATGAGCCAATCGCAGTTTCACTGTACCAGCCAAATGTCCTGAGACTTCCGTGGATAAATGTCCTACAAGCATATGGTTCTGATGGGAAATGTTTGACAAGCGTATGGTTCTGGTGGGATCATAGGCAGGCTCTCCACAGAGATGACATGACAGGTGGAGGTGAGGAGATTGATAGCCTCGACAGCTACATCCGGGAACAGCAAGAAGGCCCCCCACCAACACATCAGTCTGGGGCTTTGCTTTAGGAACGGTAAAAACGACCAGAGAAAAAGGGTGTGGAACCGGGCTCTGTTTATGAGGTTCTGAGAAACTTAATGCTTTATGAAGAAACCACCTAAGAGGCCTGGCCTGGTCCAAGGCTCTGGATCTCCATACACACACACACACACACACACACACACTCTAACACCCAGCTTTGCCGGGTGTTTTAACATGTAAAATGTTAACTGAGATGCATCTTGGGTATTTAATTTTTTTTCTGAGCATTACATCGTCTTATCTTGAGGTGAACTTGTTATTATTATTTGTCTCTGTATCATAAATGGCTTCAAATAGTTTGGAAATGGCCCCAGAAGTTAACAGTGTGGTGCTGATGTCCTTCTTTCTCAGGATTATGTTAGCACACACTTGAATCTTCCCCACCTAAAAACTGAAAATCTCAGAACTTGATGAGGGTTTCATTTCTTTTTCACATTACTGTACATTGTTTTCAATTAATTGAGATCAGGTTCTTAATTGTCAGAAGCTCTTAAGCGCAATTTGTAATCTACAAACAGACAAGTCAATAAACAACATAAAGACTGCTGAGAGTTTGTTTCTGAAAGGAAGCGGAGTGACGCATCCATGAGAAAATTGCATGTAACTGCCTTTGTAAATAAAAAGAGATTCCTTCAAACCCTTAAAAAGGTCTACCTCTTTAAGAGAAACCTTCTTCAGCATACTTTCAAAGAAAAACACTGTTTAAAATTTAGACAAGTCACAACATATTAGGCCGCAACTAAATGACTCAGCTTCTTAAAATGTTTTTAGTTTTAACAACATCACAGTTCAGTATTGTGGATTTTTCACACCCTCTCTGAGTTTATAATGGCTCTCTAGGAATGGGCTTAGAGTGGAGGTCACATGACTTAGAGAAAGAGCAGAACTTAAGATTTCAAAGATCTTTTGGATCTTTTCAGCTTATTTTACTTCCTGCACATTTATGACCCAAATTTAAGCTATCCATCAGGTGATGCTAATGTTCTTTTTTAGTTCTGTATATGGGCCGCCATCAGCTACGTCATTTGCATGGATGACATCCGACTGTATGTATGTATGTATGTATGTATGTATGTATGTATGTATGTATGTATGTATGTATGTATGTATGTATGTATGTATGTATGTATGTATGTATGTATGTATGTATGCATGTATGCATGTATGCATGTATGCATGTATGCATGTATGCTGTATCCAAATGGACGGTAGAAATATGGCACAATGGTTACCAAGGAAGGGAAGGTGATACACACAGAGTGTGGCAGAAAAGCAGACATAGAGGAGAACTACAAGTGCCTGGGTTTACCACAGGCACATGGCAACCATGGGGAGGCCTTAAGGAAAGCAGACACAACCAAATACCTGCAAATAGTAAGGCAAGTCCTGAAATGTTAGCTAAATGGGAGAATCAAGGTTCGAGCAATCAACAGCTATGCCCTGCCAGTAATCAGATACCCTGCTGGGATGATTAATTAAGATGGAAAAAGGAGGACATTTAGTCCACTGATATAAGAAAGCAAAAGCTGCTGACCATGCATGGAGGGCTCCATTCCAAATCCAGCATCCAGAGGCTATAGGCAGAGGACTAGTGAGTGTCAGGGCCACTGTCCAAGATAAAACCTACAAAATATATGAATACATCAGAAAGATAGCTCCAAAGGATGAAGTGCTCAATAAGTGTCTCAAACAATGTAAAGTGCAGGAGAATGAGTTGGAGGAAGCACTGTGGGAAGAAAACCCACTGCATAGAATGTACCACCAACAGATAGCTGAAGTGGCTGATATAAACAAATCCTACCAATGGACAGAAAGGGCTGGACTGAAGCACAGTGGCACATAAGCAGGCCCTGAGCACCAGAGCAATAGTGGCCCAGATCTATCACACCAGACAAAATCCCCAGGTGCAAGCTGTTCAGAGTCCTCTGCGACAATCCAGCCCCTAACACCAGGATGTGACAAACTTTCATTTAGGTACATATTGTAATTTAATTATATAAAATGGTGCAGGTTACTTGATAATGTTTAGATACACCAAAGCATCCGGTTTACGATTCAGTTCTTAGTAAGCATGCCGGTCAGTGTAGCCGAGTTTAAAGGCGGAGGTTTAAAGGCCGATGAAACCTCCAGAGAAGTAACTGTTGGCTCGGTTTATCTGACGTGTATCAGCCCGTGATGTACTTTCACGTTCAAAAATGATCCTATATAGTAATCTTTAGAAGTAGGATTAATTTTTTTATTTGAAGGTTTTGATATCTTGTCAATAGAAAATGAGATATGTGGTACTGTTTACTTCATTCACACAGCATTTTAATATTTTTAATTAAATCATATTGTCTACAGTAATGTGGTGCTACTCAAGTTAGCAACATTGATCTTTGCAGGAGATGGCGGCAACAAGGCCACAGAGCGAAGAGAAACCCAAACAGGAGGCCAGTTATTATTGCTCCTTAGGTCAAGATAATGAAGGATTTGATATAAAGTATATTAATTCATTTAAAGGTGAGTTGTAATAATATTGTGCAAATGTTTTCAGAGTTTATTATGCATATATTGTTTTTTTTTTAACTTTTAAACTATTTTTAAACTGCACTTTAGGAGTATAGCTCATGTTCTATGATCAGAACATATTTCTTATTCCAAAGGTGACAAGTAACACTCAAATTAGAAGCTGTTATATTGGATCTTTTTTTTTTTCCCCTTTGGAAGATAATTAAATATCTAGATAGATACATATGAAACAAAATGTTCATGGATTTATCCACAGAAACAATTTGGTAGTGAAGGAGTCATTCCACCAATCAATTGACAAAAAATGTTTAAATCATCGCAGAAAGACATCAAATTAAACCAATTAACTGATTTTGAAAAAAGTAAATAATCTCAATTGCTAGTATTTGACACCTCTGCACTGTTCAAAGTATATTTGTTTATTAGGTGACCTTCAGGTCGTGGTGTGTTGTGCTGCCGGCGCTTTCAAAAAGGAGATTTCCTTATTGAGTACTGAGGGGAAGTCATAAGTAGAAAGGAACAAGAAAACCGATTTGTATCTAAACACAGAGATGCAAACATGTTCTGCCTCAACAACAGTAAAAGTACTTTAAGTTATGAAATGCAGAGCCAGATGAATATTTTGAGTTGGTGGAGGAATATTCTTCAAACATGCCAACACTAAATATGCAAAACCCTTTCCCTTACATTATGTTATTATTCTTAATGCATACTTGATGTTCCAGTGTTGATGTTGCCAGAGGGGATGGATGATTAGGAAGACTGGTAAATGTCGATGAGGTGAACCCAAACAGCAAAATGAAAATGACAAGAGTGGATGGAAGACCCCATCTCTGTTTATTTGCAATCAAAGATCACTTATCTTTATTATAATCACTTATAATTATGGGGATTCCGACTGGCCATTGAGAAGCAAGGTATTTACAAGTGTAACAATACTGTCACAAGTCATTCTATGAGCTTCGCAATTTTTAAGGGTATATCAAGTTGTAGTATGCAGATTTCAATATAGTCATTAACATAGGATGTGAAGAGTATAGTGTCAAAAAAGCAGAATTTGGAGAAAGAGACGTCACTATTTTTAACTTGTTCAGTTCAAAATGTTAGAAACTGTCCCATGTAAATAGATTTATGGTGACCTTATATTTATAAATATAAACTAATATGTGATATATTTTGGAGTGTCTACACACACAGGTCCTGTGTAATACTCAACTAGTAAGGTGCAGGAATAAGGAGGACTGAGTTTTGTACATTAGAAATTTAGTGAGTTCTTTATATTTCAGATCTCCAAAGAGATGCTGTGTCACGCTGCTGAAGATACGAGCACATCCCTTTCAGCCAAAACACCATATGATATGGACACAATGTGATATGGAAAGACTTTTTTACTGTATAAATGTGAATTCATATGAATTGTATTCAGCTGCGGATAGATTCACACCAATTTGTGTTTGCCACCCCTTATCCCCGTATATTCTGTATCAGTATCATTAAATGAGGAGATGTGGAGATGCTCTGTTCCCACTGCTGTTCTGCTTAGGCCCGAATATTTCTTGGGTCACTTTTTTGAAATGTGATTGTGAAGACATCCTGTGAAGTAGCCCACACACTTATGAGAAGAATCTTTTGTTGTTTTGCTATCTGTATAATGATAATATTCTTAATGGACATGCTCCATATGTCTAGGTTCTATACAATACCTTTATGTACTCTACCAGTCAAAAGTTTGGACCTACCTTCTCATTTTAATGAATGACAAGGCGGGTCCTCAGTGATTGTATGTTTTTGTTCTTTTTTTAATCGGTTAATATGTTCTGTTGAAAAACATGCTGTGTTGAGAGTTGTATAATGTTTCCTCTAAATGTTACATGGTAAAAAGTCATTAATACAGATATAAGGGTTATAATTATTAAGCTATATTAACACATACAAATGTCATATATGTTCAAAATGAGCCATTTATTGCTGCACTTACTTTTTAAGTACTTATCATGCTACCTTCCTTTATTAATTCTTAATTTTCTCTGTCTAGTTTGCAACCAGTCCTGGCACAAAAAGTGTTACGTTAAACACAACGTGGACATCACTGAACGTATGCAAGTGGTAAGTTGAATCATTTTTGGTGAAATGCTTTCCAAGTATACAAAATAAATGTTTTTTAATCATGATCAGGTCTGTACAGAACAAAGTTCAAGTGAGATGCATCATCAGAAGAGGAGTATGTTCCTGATTCTGTAGAAGATTCAAACAGCTTATGGGACAACAGATCAAAACCTTTAGAAATGAGTCACAAACAACTATAGAACTGTGAGGTCTCCGACAGCAAGTCTGCTTTCAAAAAGAAAAGACATGACCAAAAATGTTTTGAGGAGGAAGACAGGGAGTCAATTTCTTAAGCTGCAGGATCGTTATCTGGAGAAATGATCAGCACAAGTCGGCTTGAACGAGTAAAGCCAAAGTAGGAAACACTGATGGTGAAGGCTTAATTGTTGATGATGGCAGCGATGCTAGGGCTGAAAAAGTCTCAAACACATCCTCCTTGCTCAGAAATAAACCTTACTGCTATATTTGTGGAAAACTACAGACAAAGTTTACATGTCATTTAAAATACTTATGAGAAAACGCATGCATATGTTTCTCAAGTTTTAAGTCTTCCCAAGAGGTCCAAACAACGTATGAAAATATAAAGCTTTGCAACAAGGGAAACCACAGGCATAACTCAGAGGTCTTGGCGAGTGGAGTTGTATCACTAAAAAAAAGACACGCATCAACAAAAAGTACAATGCAAAAGACTACATTCACTGCATATACTGCCAGGCATTATATCTCTGGGGAGATCTGTGGCGACATGTTCGAAAATGTTCTTCAAAACCAGTAGAGAGTCAGCTCTGTGTCAGCAGATATCACCAGGTGTTTGATACATGTTAGCTGCTATGAAAGATGACGAGATAATTTCTGCTGTGCGGAGTGACTTATTCTTCAGCTGGCCCAGTCATTCTTTAACAAACATGGACAGGATCCCACCAATGACTATGACTACATTCGCCAGAGACTCAGAGAATCTGGAAGACTTCTGCTCACACTTCGCAAGGAATTCTCAATTCATACTCTTGAGGATGTTGTGAAACCGACAAATTTTGAAGTGGTTATCAAAGCGGTCAAGAATGTATCTGGGTATGATGAAGAAAAGCACTGCTACCGTACTCCAAGCCTTGCTCTAAAGTTAGGTAACTCACTGCAGAAAGTCAGTGATATTTTACATTGCAGAGCTCTTATAGCACAAGACAGTGCGCTGATAAAGTCAACCCAGAGTTTTAAAACTCTATCCTACAAAGTGGTCTGAACTCATCTTTAACTACGTTGAACGAGTGGCAGTTTAACAAGCCTTCCACTCTTCCTTTTACAGAAGATGTTCAACGTCTTCACAGACATCTGGAGAAGACTACAGAACAAGCATTGAAGCACTTGGAAGAACATAGTTCACCAAAATCATATAGTGAACTGTGTAAAGCCACCATGGCAAATGTAATACTTTTTAACAGGAGAAGACGGGGAGAAGTTTCAAAGATGATTATGAATGGCTTTCTGGAGAGAAACACAAGTGCCCTGCATAAGGACGTTGCATTTGGACTGACAGAATTTGAACTTCACCTTTGTCAACACTTCAGTCGTGTTGAATTAAAGGGAAAAAGAGGCCTGAAGGTTGCAGTGTTACTTTCACCAGACATGGTGAATGCCATAACAGGCCTAACAGAAAAAAGAAAAGACTGTGGTGTTCTGGCAGAAAACCTGTTTCTGTTTGCCAGACCTCATTGTCTGACCCCACTACGAGGACAGGACTGTTTTAGGCTTTATGCCAGTGAATGTGGGGCTGAAAACCCTGAGCTCCTCAGGTCAACGCAATTACCCAAACATGTTGGAAGTTTGTCTCAGATCTTGAACCTCAAGAATCACGAGTTGGACCAAGTTGCTAACTTCTTTGGCCATGATATTCACGTTCATCGTGAATATTATAGACTTCCTGAGGCTACTACCCCGTTGGCCAAGATATCAAAACTGCTACTTGCCATGGAGGAAGGGTCTCTAAGGAAGCCTTCAAGGCAAAACACTTGATGAGACTGAAATCAAAGGTAATGCCATTTAAAGTTGTTTATGTTAAAAATTATCTTTTTCTAGCAAATGAATGGTGGGAAAACACATTGTGTGTAGGCAACTTATGGCATTTTCATCTCATAATTAATTAAGGAAGTATAATTTTTTTTATTAGACGACCTACAATTGACCGATTCAGATGTTGACAGTGAGGTCGATGAAGGAAATCTCACATATCCACAGAATGGTAAGCACAGTGGGGTTTTTTTTTTTGCATTTGTTTTATTTATGAAACCACATGACTAATGTTAAACTTTATTACAGATGGTTAGACTTTTACCAGTATAACTTCATGCAATGTTGTATTCTTAACCCATTTTAATTTTACTATCTAGTCAGTAACTGAAATTTCGTACTATTTTCTAGTATTTTAGTCACATATTGAGGGGACGATAATTTGTATCTGAAATACTAGAAAACGGTAAGGGCCTGGATAATTCAGGTCCCAGATAGAATTTGTGCTCTCATGCAAACAGACTTCCACATTTGGTTTGAGTTCCACACGTGGACCTCTATGAAGTCACATACTGAGATGGCAAAAGGTGTACTATGCCATTTAGGTTTTTAAATGTTTCCTGGTTTATTCTGTGAAAAGTTTGGACAAAAGCAGACTGACTGCATGTGGCAAATGAAATCCAGTCCAAAGGAATTAAAATTTCAGTGGAAATGGCAAAGAATCATAAGATACAGTATCTAATAATAATAATAATGGTGATGAGAGTAAACATTTTCTTTGCACACAGCAAGTTAACCAAACTTCCTCTGTAATACTTCTACTCATCTTTTGTTATTTCTATGTATGTAATGAAGTATATTATATTTTATTACAGTTTCTGCAGGACTCTTGATGGCTAGGCAACCTGTCGAGGCATCTCCAGGCATGTCTGCGCCGTTATCACAAGGTAAGCCAATATCCTCAGTCTACTAACATGACACCCTTTTGATTGCTTTTAGGCTATGAAATAATGCACAGTGGATTTACGCTTTCTTTACTCGTTTTAAGTTTGTTGTCACGGCAACAATTCAGATAAATGGGAGGCATGTAGCTAAATCTCAAGTGATGTGAATGTAGAGTACAGTAGTAGTAGCTTTAACTGAAGACCAGGACACTCTTTTCAATCTATCAATTTACTCATTCAATACGTTACGATGCAACAATGAACAATGGCATGGCTGCTGCTTTTCAGTGAGCACGACAGCAACTACAGCAGCTCAGCTTGCAGTTCAAAATATAAACATTATATCAGTACATAATTTATAGCCAAGAAACATTTTTAGAACAAATATTATACCAAACACAAATTTGGATTTTTTGATTTGGTTTTCATAATTGATTTGTGTGTTTTTTTTTTTCTAGAAACTCTGGAAAGTGCTAGAAGCGCAAAGAAGCATCCCTGGTCTCCTATGGAAGTTGTCGCGGTCATAAGACATTTTGACGAGCACATCAAAAAAGGAAAACTGGCCACTATGAATGAATGCCAGAAATGCAAAAAGGCTGAAGATCCTGCTCTGGCTGCTCGCTCAATCCAAAACACTAGGGATTTTTACGGAATCGGGGGGGTAACAAGAACCAAAAATGCTGGGTAGAATATGGGAATATGATGAATTGTCCTCCAGCAATAGTATGAGGCTACATGGGATATAAAGGGGTTAGACCAGAAGTAATCTCTGTGTTCATCCATTATCTATACCCACTTAATCCGTTACCGGGTCACGGGGGTCCGTCGGAGCCTATCCCGACGCATGGTAGGCAAAAGGCAGGGGTACACCTGGACAGGTCGCCAGTCCGTCGCAGGGCCACATAGAAAGACAGACAAACATGCACACTCACATTCACACCTACGGGCAATTTAGTGTGATCAATTAACCTACCCTGCATGTTTTTGGACCGTGGGAGGAAGCCGGAGTACCCGGAGGGAACCCATGCAAGCACGGGGAGAACATGCAAACTCCACACAGAAAGACCCACCGGGCCGGGAATCGAGCCAGGAACCTTCTTGCTGTGAGGCAACAGTGCTAACCACTAAACCACCGTGCTGCCCTGTTCTTATATCCCTGGTGGACAATTTACATATTTTATCTTGTGGAGGCAGGCGGAGAGCTGACAGTGTTCCAGTTACATTGGAATACTAGTTAGCTGAACAGAATATACATTGTTCGGTTACTGTACTTTCACACAAACTGAGACGTTCACTCAATGTGTTTGTTTAATCTGGTTGCTAATTTAACAATAGACATTCGTTATTTCAATTTGTCTTTCTACATCTGCCATTATAAACTTAGAGAGGATGTGAAAAATCTACGATACTAAACTGTGATATTGTTAAAATAAAAAACATTTGAAGAAGGTGATTCATTTAGTTGTGGCCTAATATGTTGTGACTTGTCTTAAATTTTAAACAGTGTCTCTTAATTATTCAAAACTTGAAGGTACATGAATGATACATGAATTGCTGAAATAGCTTAATGTATTTGAAAGTCTAAATTTTTCTAAAAGTGGTGGAAGATACAAATATTTGAAATAATAAAACAGCATCTGACAGAGAAACAGAACCTTTGTTCCTCCCCTTATATATCTCCCGTGTGCTGCCAGGAGTGGGCGCCACAGAGCGTTTGTGGCAGTGAAGAAATACTTTTGTTTATATTTTATTTTTATACATTGTCCTACTTTTTTCTTAAGCTGTGTTAGTTTATTTGTAAAGATCCAGACAGTGTAAATAATAGTAGAAAACAGAGAACACTTTCATAAACAAAATTATATAGTAAAAGAAGTGAAAAATTAATATGGTGCCAGAGGTAAATAGACTGACCTGGCAGGGAGCGCTTTTGTATTTTTCAAAAATGTCTTATCTTTATTTACATTTGTCTGTGAATTTATCTTTTTTTTTTTTTTATGTATTTGGCAAAAAAATACTAACAGCAGAGCACCTGTGATATTTTATATTCAAAATGACTCGCAAATGTTTTAAAAATAGAACTGAAGTGTATTAGAGGATGCTTCATATTGTCCTGAATTTTTGTCATGGATGGGTCACTCCGCTTCCTCCGCAAAATGCGCTTAAGAGCTTCTGTCGATTAAGAGCCTGATTGTAATTGTAATTGTAATGAAAACAATGTACAGTAATGTATAAAAGAAATGAAACCCTCATCAAGTTCTGAGATTTTCAGATTTCAGGTGTGGAGGTTTCAGGTGTGAACTGATCAACCTCTCTGGCTGCATTGTTAGCGGTTTGTTGGAGGCGACCCTTTACTTTGCAATCAATCGGAGATGGTGACATCTGTGCAGCTGGGGGAGTCACAGATCGCTTCTACTGCAAGCAGCCCTTATTGGAGACCTCTATACACCTTGAAACACAGACCTGACCTATTGACTGACTCGTCTTCAGGCATGGGGCGGCAAATAATACACTTTGCATTTATGTTACCCAACACATTCTAACACACCTGATTCTAATTAAAGGTCCTCATTAGTTTTTCATTATGTTCTGCACAACTCTGTTGATGACACAGCTACTTGTATCACAGTGTTCTGAAGCAGAGTAGCATCAAAAACTCGCAGGACAGGGGTACTTGAGAACCAGGTTTGAGAAAACAGGTCCATCCCAAAGACGTGACAAGTCCCATTCACTGTTTGTTGTGATCCAAGGGGCATGTCGTTACACCAGAATACTATTCCTAAGTCTTTGTTATAAGATATTAAAGTCAAATGCAACACTGAAATCTCTCAGTACCAATGTAGAACTTAAACTATCATGAAAAGCAGCAACAATTTAACTTGGCTTCTGTTTGTTTCAAGTACAGAATGTTTTTTGAATAACTGCAGAGAACAAGAAATTAAAGAGGTTATAAATGCTGATAATTGTCTCAGCTGTAGAGTTGTATGTCAGATCAGTCAGTGGAGAAAGACATGTAAATTAGGGAGTAGTGATATGGATAATACATGCAAAAGGCGTTTAGAGTGATTCTACAAAGAGTCAAGTGAGGTGAAGAGTGCTTTAAGACAGATAGAGACTGTTTAAAAAAGTGTAACATACAAATACACCAGTATTATTTTATCACACGTATTGCAGTTAAAGATCACTTCATTGTTCTACAGCTGCTGGTATCCTGCACTTATATTTCCATTAACTTATTAAAGTGAATCATAAAGTGATGACCAATATTCATTTTCCCCATAAAAAGAATAAAATAAACCCAACACCCTTAGAATCTGAAATTTTATTCTTGTTTGTGATCTTGTTTGATTCTACAAAGAGTCAGTTTAAGTGCTTTAAGTGCTTTAAGACAGATAGAGACTGTTTAAAATGTGTAAATTTCATCTGAGAACATTCTCATTTCTTTTCTTCATTCAGATAACAACCTGACATATTTGGGTATAACTGCACCAGAACATGCAAATCAAGCAAGACTTGCAAAGAGTGAGATGTTAGACTACAACATGTACGTTGAAAGAAAAACTAAACTCTAAAAAACACGAGTCCAGTGTAGACGTGCCAGAATCATAACCAGACTTTGTGCTTATGTCATGATAGGCGCAAAAAACATTGATTAAACATGTTTGTAAGGTAAAATGCACATTTGTTTGTCAGCTGCACGGGAGAAAGTGTGTATGCAGTAGATGTAAACTGCACGCTGTCAAATAAATTCTGGGATCAAATTCACTTATAAAAGTATTTAAAAGTCTCTTTTAGAATAAGCTCAGATACTAACTTGCTGATGACTTGTATCGCTTTCTCTTGTAATGTACAAACTTTATAAAACAGAGAACTTAAAAAATGATTTGCAGCATGAAAAGACTGGTGCAAACAACACTTTTGCCAGAAAAACACCAAGAAGGTTATTAATAACAGTTTTAATGCATGTTCAGAACAGATGATTAGAAATAGATCTGTAACTGGCTTAGGTATCAGGATCAAGTGAAAGCTTTTGATCCATGATTTAATTGCAGCTGTGATACATACCCTGCTCAACAGACATAAACTGATCTGTCCTGAGTGAGAATTGCTGATAAGAAAAATAATATCCTTAAATAGTCTGCTTGGGTCTAACAGACATGTTGATGATAATGCATCGATGATTGTTGATATTAGCTCAGTAAGGTTTATGAGAGGAAACCGGTACCGGTCCGTGGATCAATCAATACCGGGCCACACAAGAGAGGGGAAAGGAGAGGGGAATAGAGAGTTTGTGAGTGTCGGGCACGCAAACATACAGGAGATTCATTCACGGGCGACCAGAGAGTTTGATGTTGTAATAGCGTTATATTGTTGGAGCAATGTGCTAATAAAGTTCTATATGAGCACACAGTGGATTGTAAATTGTCAAGCGTTGACCGGTCCGCAGTTAGAAAAAGGTTGGGGACCACTGATTTAAATGACAATAACATCGTTCCTTCAGTCAGCTGGTAAGTTGTCGTTTTCTGTAATCAGACTAATCCACAGAAAGAGGAAAGCTGGTGTGGTAAATCCTCTCACTTCACCTATTACCTTTTTTCTGAAATCATTGTTATGTGGTCTTTTGGGCATGTTTTTTATGTATCTAGAACTAATATGTATAGTGGGTTTCTTTTGTTACTCACAGCATCACTTCCAACCGAATGCCACCAGCTGAGTTTGAGTCGCATTGTAACTTGTGTAAAACAGAAGACTAAACTGAAATGCGACACAACAACACACGTGCAAACAGATATAGAGAAGCACACATGTACACACTGTACATGAAAGGTGCTGATAGTCATCAAATATATGCACAGTGTCAAAGATAGGCAGGAGGGGGAGTGTTCTTCGCCAACTGCCTCAACATCCCAGAGCTTAAATGCAGAAGAGTCACAGACTTCACTTACTTCTCCCTGATTCTTAACACCTGTTTCACTCTCTTCCACTCTACCTCACTGCTGCTTCAACATTCACAAGGTAGGACTCCGCACTTTGGATCACAAAAAGGTCAATTATATGTAGCTTCTTTTCCATTTGGTCTGTGGTGTTTGACATCTTCTTGAAATCTTTGATCTGAAAATCTGAAAGCTGTCCATTTTCAGTGAAGATTCAGACTGTGAAGATGTGGCTGCCATTGTTTATGCTGATATGTCTGTCAGCTGTCCAGCTGTGTGTGGCGCAGGACATCATCCAAGTTGGTGAGTAATGATATGGATCACAAATGTCAGAGCCATTTGGAGCAATACTAGAAATAACCCTGTTTTGGCAGAACTTTAAGGGGGAAACAGGGTTTTTAAATAAAAGCTTTTGATTATCATTATTATTAGCAAGATTATCACCATCAATTTGTGATAATCTTAACACGGAAAATGTGAACAAACTGGAAGAAAAAAAAAACATGCTCATGACAAGTGTGGTTTACTTCATTGTGTGTCTGGGTGTAATCTTTAATCAATCATGCAGCATAAAATGGATTTTTGCAGTTATGAGTGTGTTTGTTCTGATCCCACAAAGAAACTGTGAGTCCCCTCGGTGGCGAATCTGTAAAAAACCCAGATTTGCCTGAAGTTCAGAAGGCAGCTCAATATGCTGTGAGCGCGTACAGCAAGGCGTCACCATCCAAAAATCTCTTCAAACTTGTCTCAGTCAACAAGGCCACAGGCCAGGTTAGATTTGTCGTTTGGTAAACACAGAAGCTTACAAGTAGTCATGACACTTTTGTCTGATTTCTGTGTCTCACGATTTTTCTCTTCAGGTTACCAACAAACTCCATTACAAGATTGAAGCAATTATTGGAGAAACCAATTGTGCCAAGTCAAAATCAAAATCATCTGACTTGAGCAAATGTCAAGTCGTGGGCAAGGTACATCAGTTTTGTGTGTATACTAATACATTCAGCGATCATTTTACAAAGTATTGCTTTGATATTTTGTAAGGAAATATAACCACATCGAGCTCAGATTGATACAACACATTTACTTCTACAATTAAACACATGCTCAGATTAACATTAAGATACAGACATATAGATTTTTGTACATATAAGCAAAAAAAAGTGTGAGCACCTGATGTTTATTCCAATAAGATGTTCCATAAGGGAGATCTTCCTGCACTTTAAAATTCAACGACATACACAGACATCAACAGAACATCAGACGTGGATTTGAAATAGAACAACTGTCAAACAAATGTTAAATTTACCATCTGTTGGTAAACTTAAAGCAAAAATGTTCCACTTCCTGTTCTTCTGTAATACTTTGTTTTTAATTTCACAGATACTGAATTGCCATTTTGAGGTGACGCACGACCTCAACAAGAAGAACTACAAGCTGAATAGTCACCAATGTACTTAATTTGAGAAGAAGGCTGAACTTTTTCCATTAGTTCAACATTTTAATTTGCTTTATAGCATTGACTACCTGCTTTGCCTTTTTGGCCTGTAATAATACATTTGGACATAAATGTTTGAATGAACATCAATAAGAATTAAATAAAAAAAAAAAAAAAAGCTGACTGAGAAAAGATGATTTTTATTACTATATTCCAGAGGTTACTTATTATTATTGCTTGCAGCTGTATTGTCAAGAACCAATTTTATTGCATTAATTTCACAAACATGATGATCATGCATCCAACATTTGTGACTTTCAACCAGAAGGCAACAATAAAAAGATACCAGTGACATAAACATTCATTATATTGGGTCTTTTTTGGCAGAAATGGCAACCAGATCTCATCTCACCCAGTCACTCATAATGTCAGAGGATATTCAGACTCACTGTCAGACATGATCAAATAAAACATCTAGATCATTATTTAATCATGTTTTCCACATATGAGCAGTTTCTTGTGTCTTTCTGAGAGAGAGAGAGAGAGAGAGAGAGAGAGAGAGAAAGTTGGAATTTTATGGAAAATGCTTAAAAAAAGAAGGAACGTGTTACATCACACACACACGCACGCACACACACATGCACAGGAAAAACAGAACAGCTAATCAAAGCCATTTGAGCTTTGTCGCCATCATGGGGCCAACACTTGTCCCTGCAGTTTAATTTTCTCGTTCTTTTTGAAATGCACATTTGTTTGTCAGCTGCACAGGAGAAAGTGTGTATGCAGTAGAAGTAAACTGCACGCTGTCAAATAAATTCTGGGATCAGATTCACTTATAAAAATATTTAAAAGCCTCTTTTAGAATAAGCTCAGATACTAACTTGCTGATGACTTGTATCTCTTTCTCTTGCAACTTGAATAAAACCTGCTCAAGGATTGGAAACTCCAAATTCAGACAAAAAGTAAACAACCTTTGCTAAAACAAATATATTACTATGACTATAAATACAGAAATCTGAATCAACCATGGAGTCCTTTATTTTCTTCCTCTTCATGCACATCCATCAAAAATATCTTCATGATGTCGTCAGAGGGCCCTTGCAGTATACGCTCCCATAACGGGTGGTCTCTGTTACTCAGCTTTCTCTTTTCTGGATAAAAACATATGCATGCCGTATCATGTGTAGCATTGTCCTGTGTGACGCAGGATCTTGTTTCCTGCAGAGCGGATCAACCGTACCTCCACTCTGGTGAATGCAGTACAGTGCAAACTCCAGGTTGTTATGAACCTCTTCCAGAAATGCAAAATGAGCAGAGTAAGAGATGCATTCATTTGAAAAATCTGTTAAAAGAAAAAAATAAACAAGATTTCATGCTGTCTTGGATAAAGTGGATGACTGCTGTACAAGAAGAAGAAGCTGGGTCATTTAATAGTGGCCTAATATGTTGTGACTTATCTAAATTTTAAACAGTGTTTTTCCTTTAAATGTATGCTTAAGTAGTTTTCTTTTAAAGAGGAGGACATTTTCAAGGATTTGAAGAAGTCTCCATTTATTTGCAAGGGCATTGAAAAATAACTACAAAACAAAAAATTTGCACGTGAATCCTGAATTAGGAGATTTTTCTGATACATGAAGTGCTGAAACAGCTGAATGTATGTGGAAATTTTAATTCTTCCAAGAAATGGTGGAAGATACAAAAAGTCAGAATAATAAAACAGGATTCATGGAACTTGCGGACAAATCCATGTGGGACCCTTGTTGCAGTTAGCTTTTAGCTGATATTGGGCCCACATATACAACTCAAAATCCAAAAATGTTTAAAATGACACTGTTTAAAATGTAAAAACAAACGGATTGATATAATTTGCAGATTTCATAAATCCCAATTTTAATCCCAGTAGAACATAACAAAAAAAAAAAAACACTTGTCAGATGTCAAACATGAGACATTTTGCCATTTCATGGCATTTTGACTTTGATGGCAGCAATGCATCTCAAAATTGCAGCAACAGGGTGATGTTTACCATTGTTTGGTATCCCCTCTTCTTTCAACAACTGTCTGTAAATGTTTGGGATGTGAGGAGACTAGTTTGGGACACAACATTTCTGCATTGAAACATTGAACTTAGCTGGTTTTCCCTGTGTATTTAAGACACATTTAGTTACTTTTATTTTAACTGAATCCCCAGTTTACACAGACAGTGTCAGCAGCTATGACTATATGCAACTACAGAATATTTCCTAGATTATTAACAACTGCATGTAATGTGTTAGCTTCAGCTGCATAAACACTGAATCACCTGGACAGTGTCCTCTTGTCTCCTGCTCGGATCACTGGGAGCAGAAGTGCCTCACTCCTGTCAGTTCAGCTCCTGTGCAGAAAAAGACAAAAGAACAAACATGTCCTGTAGCTGCATGTGGAGACTGAGCGCTGGCTGCTGCTCCAGCACATGCAGCTAAATAAAGACTCCTGACCAACACCAAGCAAACGCTACTTAAAAATGATTTTATTACAGACAACGGCGGCTCAGGCCTTTAAAAAGAAATAACACAAAACAAAAAGCTGATCATTAGTCTTACCTCCTCTAACATGACGAATCAGAGCTCACGTTATGCTTCAGTTTCTTTTTCTCTGTCGTCTTTGTGTGCTTGAAATATCTCTTTCCAGCTTCTGTCTCTCTAAAGTTTTTGTGCTATATTTATCCCTCCCTCTCTAGCTGTGCCTTTACTCTTTCACTTTTTTGTGTGTATGTCTGTGTGTCTGTAAGAGATTTAATAACAGTACTCCACCCAGTAACCAGTGATGACAGCGTGGACCAAACCATTTGTTTGACGCTCAGTCCTGCGACTGTGAACTCAGATTGTTGGAATACCTGAGCTGCTTCCTTCTTGCTTTAAAGAACAATTTAACAATGCAATGGGTTTCCTCTGTTTTTATTCATTTCTGTGGTAACTTTTCAGTTGCAATAGAAATTATTAGACAATATACAACCCCAAATTAAAAAAATGGGATGGTATGGAAAATACAATTATAAAATTATGAACCTAAAGACTAGTATGAATCTAAGAGTATTTACTTTCCTCCCCACCCTGCCATCAATGTAATTTTTGCTATTCAGGCTTGCAAAACATTCCAAAATATGTTGGCATGAATTTCAAAACTGATATCATCATGTGAAGGATTTAGCACACAGTCACATCTATGTAAGTCTGATCTTGAAGATCAAAGATGGGAAAAGGAGTGCCGCTTTTTCAAACAATGTTTCAGAAAACTGCTAAAATAATAAAGCTCAAACTCAAAACTTTATTTATAAAATGCTTTAACATGCCAAGAGGCAACCAAAGTGCTGTACAGGTGAATAAACATACAACAAATAAAATCATAAGATACAAGTAAAAGCAACATCCCTAAAATAAACAAAAGACAACGACAGACCTCAAAAGGCTCTGCCAAGTTGAGTCCTGGGAACCACCAAGAGAATTACATCTTCAGATCTGAGGGCTCTAGATTTCTAATACATTTGGGAGAGTTAGAAAAATCCAAAGGGCCAACAGCACTGCTACATGCTGTGTTTTCCCAAACACAAAGACCTCTGTCTTATCTTCATTTAAGAGAAGGAAGTTCAGCTCCATCTGAACAATATTTCATTGTTGAGATGTAAAAACCATGATAACAATTAAAAAAAAAAAGGTCTCCTACCTGCCCAGCCTGTCTTTCTGTCTCCTAAGAAATTAAGTAGGTTCACCCCATGTTAAAGGTCTTGTGCGTGAATCTGGGTGTGAGTATATTTGTTTTCCAGGGTTCGGAGTAGAGATCGTGTGGCAGCAGATGAGCCTGTGCAGCTGCTGGTTCATTACTGCAGGACACGAGGAGACAGTGTTCAGAGTGAGTGGCTGACTGACACCAGATATGACTCGACTTTAGAGCGAGTGTGTCTGTGTGAGTGAGTGTGGAGACCAGAGGGAGGCAGACAGAGAGGAAAAGAGGGCGAGCACTGCACAAGGTTGATTCAGCAGCTGGACAGTTCTTAAGTCATGACAAAGCTTCCACGTATGCCTACAAATAAGAAGGAGATAAACTGGTGCTGGAGTGTAGCAGGTCGCATTCATTTACTCAAACATGCCCACTGAAGTAATGGTGACACATCTAGAAATATGTGAAGGATGTAAAGAATTGTTCCTCCATCCATCCGTCCGTCCGTCCATCCAGGTGCTGAAGCAAAGAGACCAGGACCTCCCTCTCCCTGACTACATAGCCCCTGTGTGACTCTGTCACAGAAACTAAACAACTTTCTATTTTCAAAGCAATATGACATAATTTAGTGCTGATAGTTTTGTAATAACAAAGGTTTATCCAGATATCTTTAAAAAATTACATGTGAAATTTAAGGACAACGAAATGTGGGTGTGTACTGTCTCAACGTTTTTAAGTTGAACCGATGAGTGTGGGAAAAAAAAAACCTTGAATTCTTCTTGTCAACATAAGGCGAGTAAGTGTATCATGTAATCATTTATAATTACTTGACACAATGTGTGCAATCCAAAAAATGTTAAAATGAAAAGCTCTTCCACACAAACCAGAGCCTAGTCAATATTTTCCCTCATCTTCCGTCTCAACTGGATCTAGTTTTGTTTCTGTCAGCAGAGGGAGTCAAAGGATCAGTACTCTCAAGAATTACACTGAATTAATCAGATATTTTTTGCACATAAATGTTTTCATACAATATTGTTCTTTTTTTTTTTTGTCCTGGAGCTGTTACCTTTCATCTGTATCTTAAATTTCTGTAGGCTCCTGTTTGGAGCAGATAACAGAAATGACGAATTTTATACAAGAAAGGAAGCTGGTTCAAAATATCCAGACAGCATCATCTAGTGGTTGACAACTGCATGTGCGTATAAAGGAGCATATTTGTTATCATATACCCAACGGAAGCAGATGATAGTCAAAGCATTAGTGAGGCATTTGAGCAGAAATGAAGAGGACGCCGGCAGCAACAGGGGACACCTGCCTATATGCAGGCCTTCTACACTAAAATCCTGTAGGAACAAAACCAAAACTAATGAATGAGAACACAGACGACTACAAGTTAGGTCATTGTTCTAGAGTACCAATTCCCGCCACAGACTGTGGCACAAAATCTGATTTAATATGTCCTCAAGAAACAGTAGTTAAACCTGTGCAAAACCAAAACAGACCCTGGTGACTGAAAGGTGATGTGTTTCTGCCGTTGGAGTACAATAGTCAAGTCCGTCTGAGTCAGAAAGGATGAGGAGCAAATGAAATGAAATGCCATTCCTTTCCTAAAATAAAACAGGACATACAGGCGGGTAGGCAACAGGTGGACACAAAAGGCTGCCTGCTGGATTGCATATCTGCGTGTGAGCATGTGACAGAATGTTAAGTAGTGAGCTCCTACTATGACCGGGTTTGTAAAAACGTAAAGTGCCCACACATCCCATGTATTGCACTCCTAATGTTGTTTCTCCGTGTAACGAATGGGACATTAATAACAAACAAAGCTATAGTTGAGTGTTTTTATGCTTTTACAGGTAATCTGTCCTGTTTTGAAATGGCAATATTTGAGACTTTTAATAGGCTTTCCTCAGGTTCAGCATTCCCAGCTGGAGACCATCAGGGATGTTTAGTACTTCTACTCTCCACCTCCTCAACCACAGGATGTGGTTTTGCATTATCTTGGTTTTGCATTCACGTTCGTGAAAAGGATATTGACTTGAAGGCTCTAAAATGTGCTTTTTTGTTTCTCTTTGCCAAGGTTATTGATAGATTCCCATACCATCACCAACCCTGACTTTTGGACTTCTAGACCACTTAGAACAGTCTGGATGCTGCTTTCCATCAGTGCTCTGCAGCACAGCCCAGAGACGTTGTAGACAAAATGAATATAAGATTTTTTTTTTTTTTTTTTGCACCTTTAAATACCAGCTTAGCCTTGCAAGAGTGCCCTTTATATAATACTATTCCTCCATAATCATTTTATGATATGAAACTTCCAAAATTTCTTTCAGGGTGATTGTTTTTTGTTTTTTTGTTTTTTGTTTTTTACTTTCTTCATTTTTTACACAATTGTTGACAAATTGGAGAGCCTCTGACCATCTCTGGTTTTTGAAAGCTCAGCCTCTCATAAATAAACATTACAATTACATATTGACAGCAGTTATTTGAAATAAAATCATTATTATTTTTCTTCCCCCTCCTTACTTGCCCTGCATTGGCCACATGAAAAGTTGGTCATACCACGTACAAAGAAATAAAAGTCAAAATAAATGTAAGAACCCCTTCATTTAGTTATTTAGTTTTCTTTTTTCTTTTGCATTTTTTTTTATATCATGACAGATTTGAGTTTGTACATCCAGCTTGTTGATGAATAAAGAGTATAGTGTCAGTGTTATTGACCGCTTATGCAAAGTGCTCTCCAGTACCAGAGCCTCTGGCGCATAGTTGCAAAACTTGAGCGACTGTACATGATGATGGTGAGCAGCTGCTTCTGTCCATCACAAAGTGAAAACACACACGCGGACACACACTCGTACTTACGCACACAGTGACTGAGCAGGTTTGTGTTGACCACCCAGAGCTCATGGTCGTCCCTGACTACGACACATGGACTGAAGAATCAGAAAAAGTGGACTAAGAAGAACCTCTCCTTACCTGCTATGGGAATCTAACCACACGTTTATGTTTGAATCTGTCCAGCTTTGTTCAGACTGATCAGTTTTTGAGCCACGATGAAGACTCTGCTAGACATACTAGTCTTTCTGTTGACTTTGGTCGCCACTTGTTACTGCGCACAGAAAGGTGAGTATGGCTCCCACGTTTTTTCTTTCATTCTTGAGACTGTGTGTTTTTTGATATCCAACAATAATTCTAATGTTATTATTACCAAATTTGGAGAGAAGAAAACTTAAACAACAACAAAAGTGTATGACAAAAGGGAAAGATGAAAAGTCAAAAATAGATAGAAAAGAAAAGGCAAAGATGATTATTTATTCTGGCATCTGTATTTTTTACATTCAGCCCCTCCTAAAGAGAGCACATCTCTGCAGCAGTGTGATCACCTGTTTACCACCAAACATCCTACCGGGAAAAAGGAGAAGGTGTTTATAGGCCAACTCAGTGTAAATCTGACTAAATCTATATCCTTCCGACACTTTGGCATATCCAATATGTGATAGAGGAAGTCGACACTCTCACTTTTATTTCACTTTATAATATGCTACATTTCAGTGTGATGGGGGTAGCTCCAGTGCAGCCATGCTTTCTAGCAGGGCTTGTAGTTGAACCAGTATGTTCAGCTGTGGATCGGGACATGCGATATGAGGAGCATATCAAGTTCTGGCACAGTTTTGCAGGCACAAACAGCTTACAAGCCTGGAGAGTGAAGCAAATACATAAATGTTTCGTGAGCTCAGATTAATGCTGCTACTCTGTGTCATGATTTATTTAACAATAAACTGAGCCAAAATGCAAAAACAATCTGAGAAAAACTAAGTTCAGCCAGCAATTCAATAGCTTTGAGAACCACTTTTAGCTGCAATAATTTAGGTAATACTTTTCTGTATCATGTTATCTGTCTTTCACATCATTGTGGAAGAATTTTGGGCCATTTGTCTTAAAAGGGTTTCTCAAAGTTAACAGGCATTTTTTTTTCCTTTCATAAATGGCTCTCTTAAGTTCCTGCAAAGGCATCTCCGTGGGGTTGAGGCCAGGACTTTGACTGGTTGCTGCAACATCTTGATTCATTTCCAATGATTCTTTAATCGATTTGCCACAGTTTCAACCAAGTATAAGATGACCTTACAGTTAACTTCAGAATACCGAGTACACAATCAAGTCAATGAATGCAGGTGGTTGACAAACAACCCAAATCACTATCACACTACCATCATGCTTGGGACTTGGTTTTATATATATATATATATATATATATATATATATATATATATATATATATATATATATCAATATACATGCATACATACATATAATATATATATGTATATATGTTATATATATCCTATTTAACATGAAAAGTCTATATCTATATACTATATATATACTACATATACTTCACACTACATACTCACACCCACACACAGTGCACCCCGAGAGCACCCAGACCCCCACCCAATCCCACTATGCTGCACCCCTGCTGGGGTGGGTTTGGGGTGTCCGCCCAACTCAACCCAGCACAGGCGGACCCTCGCCGGGAAGTGGAGTCATCCCGGATAGCATCCTGTCATTGCTTTTTATATTTCTGCAGTGGAGCATAGTGAAGCAGTTGAGGGCTGTGACCTCGGTTCTACCTCTGCAGATGTTGATGTCTGCGTCAGTAACACTGCAGATTTGTTTCACTCACCTTTAGATGCAGTTGCTAGTTTGAGAAAGACGGTCTCTAACCACATGAGCTTAACTCCCTGGTATAATTCGCATATTTGGATACTAAAACAAATTTGGTAAAATGGACAGAAAGTGGTACCCTTTTAGCTCTGTAGATATTTATTGTGCATGGAAAGATAGTCTAATACTATATTTAAAATAAGCCCTTTGTAAAGCTAGAACAGCTTATTATTCATCGTTGAAAGAGGATAATAAAAATAACCCACGTTTTCTGTTCAGCACTGTAGCCAGGCTGACAATGCGTCACAACTCTGTTGAGCCGTCCATTGCTGCAGCTATCAGTATCGACTTTATGAGCTTCTTTAGCAGTAAAATTGTCAGAAATAGAGAGGAAATCAACCAAGCCCATCCGGCAGTGGCTGGGGACATTTTTTCAGCTTCAGTGACTCCCTTAAGCTCTGACCTGATTCTAGACTGTTTTGTTCTTGTAGACCTCCCTGAGCTGACCTCAGTCGTCAATGGATCTAAATCATCCACGTGTCTGTTAGACCATATCACAACTCTTATAAGCATAAATGTGCTCCATTGTTCTTGTGGTTTGTTGTGCTGGTCTGCCCCCTCTTTTTTTCTTCCGTACATGTTTGCAGACCAGAGCCTCAGGAGCTGCTTGTTGCCCTTCAGTCCCACCTTCTGACCATCCCAGTGTTTGCTTTGATCTGACTGTATAGGCATCTGTTGGATACTTACTGACATCCTGACCTGCAGTCCCACCTTCTGACCACCCCAGTGTCTGCTGTTTACACCTGTTTATATAGTCGTCTCTAGTCCACCAACTAACCATGTATCAGTCATATATACGTAGAACTCTTAGTTCTGCTGCTGATGGATGTTAAACTTATGTATCTTGTGCTTTGTACCATTGATGGCATATCTGTGTCTTTCCTCTCTCTGTTCTTCATTCTCTCTTTCTGATCTCCTTTTTCATGCTCTACCCGGCTGTACTTCGGCCCCCTTATGAGCCATGTCCTGCTCAAGGTTTCTGACCTATTAAAGTGGAGTTTTTCCTTGCTGCTGTTTGGCTTAAAGTTTTTGTTCCAGTAGGGGAGTTTTCAGTTACCTGCCGTTGTTTATGTAATAATTGCTTAGGGGTCATGTTCTGGGTCTCTGGAAAGCGCCTAGAGACAACCATTCAGAGATTTATAAACCAGCAGCAGGATTTTAAGATGTATTCTGTGACAGACAGGAAGTCAGTGTAAAGATTTAAGAACTGGAGGCATATGGTGCATTCTGTTGGTCTTAGTGAGGATTCTGGCAGCAGCGTTCTGAACTAACTGCAGCTTTTTGATGAATATTTTAGGGAGACCCGTGAGAACAGCATTACAGTAGGCAAGTCTATCGTAAATAAAAGCATGGACAAGTTTTTTTTATGTCCTGCTGAGACATCAGTCCTTTAATCATTGATATGTTCTTTATGTGTTGATAATAGGTTGACTATACTATCTTATTGTGACTCTTAAAATTTAGCTCTGAGCCCAGAACCACTACCAGATTTCTGGCTTAGCTATTGGTATTTAGCTTTACTGCTTAAGTGCTGATGTTTAATCAGCAATTAATGCTGATGTTTTCTTTATTGGGTCCAAACACTATAATTTCTGTTTGGTTTTCATTTAACTGATGAAAAATCTGGCACATCCATGCTTTAAATTGATCATTGCATTTGATCAATGTTTGAATTGGATTATAATCTCCTGGTGAGATAGTTATATAAATTTGTGTGTCATCTGCATAATTATAGTAACACATTTTGTTCTTTTTCATAATTTGAGCATATAGTGCCACATGTTACTTTTGTTAGCTTAGATTTGTAGTTACGTAAAGACACAAAATAGTCCCTGTATTTTAGATAGGTCTCTAACCAGGCAATACTGTGCCAGAAAGTCCCACTCAGTTCTTCAACCAGTCGATCAAGATGTTATGGTCGACCCTGAGAAATGCAGCTCTGAGATCCAGTAAGACCAAGATTTAAATGTTGCCACTACCTGTATTGGAACAGATATCGTTAAGGGTCTTTATTAGAGCTGTCTCAATGCTGTGTTGGAGCTGAAAACCTGAATGGAAGACATCAGAACAGTCATTTAGTGTTAGGAGGTCATACAACAGATTTTTCCAAGAAAGATGAGGTTTGATATGGGTCTGTAGCGGTTCATGAGTGACCTGTATAAACTATTCTTTTTTAAAAGTGACGGCTACTAACGGGTGTTTCTAGCCACTGAGGAAAGATATCTGAAAGCCGAGACGTGTTTACAATTTTAAGAAGATCTGAGGCTATATGATGTGCAACACTTAAAAAAAAAAACCCTGTTGGCAGAGTATCAAAGCAGCAAGTGGTGGAATTTAGCGGATATATGATGTCATCCATGACACACAATTGTGTCATGGATTTTTTGAGTGGATACAGAGACGGCACATATCCTGCATTTAGCTTCTTAGCACAGACTGACTGATTTTGGTCAGTAAAGAGGCAAACTCATAGAAGGAATGATTGGATATAAGTTCAGGGTCTACCAACTCAAGAAGGTTTGTTAGCCTGTCAACAGTAGTAAACAAAGTTTGTGCATTCTTGTTAGTATGAAAAATGTGTGGTCCCCTTGTAGACATCTGATCTCCAGACATACCATGAGAACAATGCTATTTTTGTGTTGGCTCTCTTTTGTCCAGAACAGAAGCCAAGTCAAGTCTGGTCCGCAGGAAAGCATCACAATTTGCATGAGTGTAAGAGACACCATCCAAGAGACTCAGAATACTGTTTACAGTTTGAGTCAGAGAATGGAAAAAACCCGGTGGGCAAACTGCGAATCAAAGCAAACACCAAAGGAACCCAAAATTATAAATTACAGACTAAAATAAAAGACAGCATTTATGGGAAGAATTTAACTTTGTAAAGGTTAAGATGGACTTGATGGATGCTGAATGAGATAAAATGGAAACGACACTAAAAGGAGAGACAATTATTTACACAGTGGGGTCTTAGTAATGAAATAACGATGGAAAACGTTGTAAAAGAGATTTTATGTGAGTGAAACTGGCTGCATGTCACCATTTATTTGTTGGTTTATCTAAGGACATTTAAATGCTTTGTTTCCACTCGGCTTTCGCAAGTCTGTATGAAATACAAAACATGGTCCCACGAAAGCACGACTCTTTACAGATGGCTAAACTAGATCTAATTAATAATAATAATCTAACTAATCCTAATGATTCTAACTTGACCACCATCAACTTATAATTTATGAACTTGTAAAGGTATGGACTCTCCTGGTGGCATGTGGGAGACATTATTTTAACAGCCTCTACTTGGAGTGTGTGCAGTCTCACAATATAATCAAAGAACTGAAAGAAGTGCTAGTTGTGCTAGTTATTCACGTTGTGCTCACTAACACTGGATGCTAGCTTCCTTCATCTTGAAATGCAATTAATCTTCCTCAAAATTATCAAATATATCATCAAAATTTCACCAACAATGCCTTCTAGCCTGGTTTTTCTCAGAAATTTCGCACCTCACAAAACTCTTCTGTGGAATATCACTGTCAGAAATTAAACATTGTTTTTCAAGGCGGTTTAAAACTAATATCTGAAATGTTATGTTTTTGACTAATCTAAAACTGTGTTAACTTGTGAGCAATTTTTGACACATTATAGTTTTCCAGTGCCCATAAAATAATTTAAACTTTTAATTAAGACTGTTTCTATCAAAAGCCATGTATCCTATTGCTCTTACGAGACATTAGTACCTAAATTTACTTCTAAATGGTATTAACGATATATCTAACAAAAAACTGTAATAACGGACATATTTGCTAAATATTTCAAACTCAAAGAAAAGTTACTCCACAGGGGAAAATTCTTCTGGAGATTTTAGATTTAGAATACTGACAGGCGTAAAACCTGGCTTCTACCCATTAATCACTGTATCTCTAATAAAGCAAGATAAATTACCTGTTAATTCTATACAATCCAAATACATATAGATCAAAAATGTTATTTTTGTGGGGGACAAAGAAGAATTATATCTATATATTATAAGAAGTGTATCTATTTCTTGAATGTGAGAAGACCAAAATATTTCTAACACAACTAGAAGATTTACTTTTTAATATTTTTAATTAAACTTACTTACTACACAATATCTTATTTGATTATGTAAATTAAAAAATAATTAAGCACTTGAACATGTTACAAATTTTCAATCCTAAATACTAAATGCTTTAATCATAAACAAAGATACCTACTCTTTTTTAAATCTTTTTTTTTAAACTGAGTTATATATCTTTTTAAATTGCTCACTTATCAAAAATAACAAAAACAATGACGGACTGCTAAATTTTTGCACAGATATATTTAAGGAAACATTTTCTTTCTATTTTGTTTATTTCTTCCTAATATATACAAAATGAATACATAAAAAAACAACTGTCACCACCTTTTATAAAATAGTAAGAGTAAGAGAGCAGTTCATTTAACTGAGTTCACATTTAGATGAATTCAAGTTCAACAAGTACTTACTTTTTAATCTTTTTAGTATTATGATAGTCTTATAGACACAAAGAAAGATGTCTTTTTGGTTCACTTCAAAAAAATGTCATTACAGCTCATCAAATCAAAACCAAGTCACCTCTTAGTCACCTCTTAAGTCACTTTTTGAGAGAAAGTGACCAAGTTTAGTCCAGTGTAAAAAATGTCCTGCTCAGTTCAGTTCACCATATCCAAGCCACTAATCTGTTATTATCCATTTACAAACTAATTTAGTATGATTCATATTCATATGATAGTAAAACAGGCTGTTTCAGAAGCCCAACACATTACATCAGATCTTGACTTTGATGCAATCATCAATGAAAATGATGAAAAGATTTATAAAAATACTAATTGAAAACTATTAAAACTATTAAAGGGAGCGACTTTCAACAGAACCTGGCTCATAAATGTTGGCCCTCTGCCTCAACTGGTTGGGGCAGAGAGACAAAACAAAAGGCTTAGAATTATAATAAGTAAAACTTGCGACCATGTGAGATTGTCTCACAGGCTTAACAAGGTTTATAAAGTGTACAGTCCAAAAGATAGATATGACCACAGTAAGCCATCTACTCCTCTGGCCCGAACAGCACTGTGTCAACATCCAGCAAGATTTCCTAAACATGAACCTCCAACAAGGTCAAATGTGACGAAGACTCTGGTTTATCCAAATAAAGAATCACGGGGCCTTGGATGTTACCCATCAGTGCAGACATAACAGTGCTACTCAGAAGAAACCCACACTCTGGAACCCACTCCAAAACTAAGCCCACGGTGGAACATGATGTACTACAAATCTAAAATAAATGAAATTACTGTAAAACATGTAGTAATATTACAGTTTAATAACACACTAAAAATAAGACTGCACACTTGGAGCTGTAACTTATAAAATATGTACAAGTACAAACTTTTTTTTTTCTTTAAGTTTTAGCATGATTTAGTCTTTTATTTCACTCAACTGGTCATAAGCAGAACATCTTGCAGTGAACTAAGATTGAGGGTGGGAATGTGGCTGGCTTTTCCAGCTGAGTTATTGTGAAATCTTTGTTTCACAAGACACGAAACAAGCATCATGTCCTATAAAACATTAATCCTTTCATGTTATTTTTCTCCTCTTCTATTCTGAGGTTCCTTCTCTCCTCCTCTGTTGCCCCCATTTCTTATCCCTGTATTTTGTTTTTTCTTTTTCTTTCTCCATAGAGTTTAAAGAAACCCTGATCTTATCCAAATCCACGTATAAACAAGTTCTTGACTCACCCTTGTGCTATCACCAGCTTCTTCCCACGTTTTTTGTCTCAGTATCTTTTCTATGTTTTTACCAGACTGTTGTTCAAGTTTTTTAATCATGAACGCATATTATACGGAGAAAGAAAATGATCACATGCTGCATTTCTTTAGTTTTTGTGTTTATGTAACAAAAGTATAGATTTATTGTATAAAATTTTTGCATTTATTTATACTCATATTCGACAATTTACCAATTTGTTTTTTTTTTCCGTCTTTTTTTTTTTTTTTTTTTTTTTTTGTTGGTAAGTATTCTGCTGAACGTGGCGATAAGGAGAACAGTGGGGTGCACTGGTGTCCATAAAAACTTAATGAAAATATTGGCCATGGCTGAATCTGCTTGATAAAATGGAAAAAACAATAACAGGACTTTAAGCTCAGCTCAAAACTTCTTTCCTTAATCACTTCACCTATCATTGAAGCCTAACACCCACCCCCCCCCCACACCCCCCCCCCCCCCCCCCCCCCCCCACACACACACACCACAACACACAAGGCAAAATTTCAGCACACTGTTCATTTAATAAACTTCTATCAATGTTTTAAAAATGTGTGTATTGTTAAGAGTTGGTTTTGTGCTCTAAACATGAATTACAGGGATTCAGCTTATAGGAATATTCACTGCAACCAGATGAAGAATCCTCAGCTCCTTCACTGCTCATTTTTAGTGGTTACAGAAAATCGAAAGGCTTAATGTGAACCATCTGTTAAAATCCTGTAACCATATTTCTATTTTCTTTGCATGCAGCTCCTCGTATCATCACCTTATTAGAGACAGTGGACGTTCTAGTGGATCATAATGCCACCTTCATCTGTGAGGTCGACTCATATCCCCCTGCTGCGGTAACCTGGACCAAGAATGACCACCCCATTATGTAAGTTTATAATTAAAATCTTTGACCTTTTGCAGTTAATACATGTCCGCACTCGTGACAAAAATACATTTTGGTGAGGTCATGCATAGCTTTTGCCTCTCATGTATGTCACATGTGAATGCACTTAAGTTTAAACGCCAGGTAGTATTACCTATTAATAAAGGCAACAGTTAAACGATAAAAAAAAAAAGAAAGAAAACTTTGACTCATGGCTGGACTCGCCTTTGCTCTGTTAATTTGTTTTTAAACGCATCAGGTACTATGACACCCGGTACCTAACGAAGGAGCAGGGTCAAATGCTCATCATCCCTAATGTGAGGGAGTCAGACAACGGAGAGTACTGCTGCCTCGCCAGCAATGGTGTTGGAGAGCCTGCAAAGAGCTGCGGAGCTCTTCAGCTAAAGATGAGTAAGTCTCTTTTTCTTCTACGAATGTAGAGAGAAACAGCCTGCATACAAAAGACGAAAGACTAAATCACTCATTTATCCCTTCTCTTCTTTCTCACAGAGCCACAGATCAAACGTCATCCCACTAATGTGACACTTCTGATCGAATCCAAAGCAGTGTTACCCTGTGTTACCCTTGGCAACCCCAAACCAGACATCACCTGGCTCAAAGATGATGAACTGATAAAAGTATGTCAGAAAGTGCATAAGAAACTACATGGTTAGAGGTCTTTTTTTTTTTTTTTGGTTGTATAAGCAGTTCTGATTTAGACTACCAAACAATACTTAGTAGATATTTTAAGTTTCTGTAAACCAGAACAGCAAAAAAAAAAAAAAAAAAGGAAAGTGAAGCTAAAAAATTGGTTGTAATCAATTTAAAAAAATTACAAGACCAAGTAAATCTAATATTGTCCAGAAATCCTTTTTAATTTTTAAACGAATCCCTTCAGGTCAATGATCGCGTTACCATTCTTGACTATGGGGCGCTGAAAATCCACAACATCCAGAAGGAGGATGCAGGACAGTACCGCTGCGTGGCCAGAAGAAACAGCTTTGGTTTAGCTTTTTTCGAAGCCTGTCACTATAGAAGTTCAAGGTATCTATTTCCATGTACAGCAGTCCCATATTTTATGCCGAATATACCAATGTGCTTTCATCATAATTCAAAATCTGTCACAAAACGGGTAACAGTGAAACTGTTAATATGTTTTCCATATTTATCTTTGTGTGTGGGTTGTCTGTCTGTCCAGCTCCAGCTAGAATCCTGAGGGTACCAAAGGAGAAAAGAGTACCGTTCGGCAGCCAGATATCACTGGAGTGTAACGCCACAGGAAATCCAACCCCCACCATCACATGGCTAGAAAATGGGAATACTGTGAGTGTCCAGGTTCAGCTTCAGTTTGCGCTGGGATGACCAAGAAAACCTCGGTCCAACATTTTATTTTTAGGTTCCTAAATCGTTTCTATTTGTAGGCTCTACACAGAGGAAGTTTAAAATATTAAATAGGAATACATACTTATTTATCCATAAAGCCCAGCTCCACTTTGGTCTCCCATAAATGGCCTGTGATCTTGCCAGTTCTTGTCTTCTCTGCAACAGTTATGTTTGGCTCGAATGCCACTAAACACTGCCAACATGAGGCGTTTTAGTATATACCTGAAATTGTGACACATAATCATCTGCAGGTCCCTGTATTAAGGAATTCAAGGACAGTAACCCTAACCCTAACCCTAACCCTAACCCTAACCCTAACCCTAGACCTAACCCTAACCCTAACCCTAACCCTAACCCTAACCCTAAACCCTAACCCTAACCCTAACCCTAACCCCTAACCCTAACCCTAACCCTAACCCTAACCCTAACCCTAACCCTAACCCTAACCCTAACCCTAACCCTAACCCTAACCCTAACCCTAACCCTAACCCTAACCCTAACCCTAACCCTAACCCTAACCCTAACCCTAACCCTAACCCTAACCCTAACCCTAACCCCTAACCCTAACCCTAACCTACCCTAACCCTAGACCTAACCCTAGACCCTAACACCTAACCCTAGCCCTAACCCTAACCCATAGACCTAACCCGAACCCTAGACCTAACCCTAACCCTAACCCTAACCCTAACCTAACCCCTAACCCTAACCCTAACCTATAACCCCAACCCTAACCTCTAATCCTAACCCGATACCCCTCAACTCCCAACCCCAACCCTAACCCTAACCCCTGGCTCTGAGTAATTATAATTCATATTTAATAATATTAAAATCTTTTAAAAACATATAAATATATCATGGTTAATGAATAAATTACATAAAAGTATAAATATATATTAAAATATATAATAAATAGTATACAGGGTTTAATTACAATTAAAAACGATATAATTGATATTAAAATTCATTAAATGGGGCTTTATAACTCATGGGATATAATTTTGGAGGGTTTTTAAAACATATACAATTCGTTTACAATGGGAGTTTTAAAACAAAATTGCAAAAGGCGATTGAAAAATAAAAAAGACGAACGGTTTTTAAAACATAACTTAACATACAAGGGTATAAAAGGGGAACAGTCACTTGCAGCCTTCAGTTCACTGCTGGCGCTTGACGGGGGTGAACATCTCAGAGCCTTCTCACGCAGTGCTTATTTGTGTGCTTGGTTTTGTTACTTTCTCTTGATTTTTTAATCTTTTGGACCTGAGGAAGACATATTAGGTCGATAACGTCGTCCAACCTTTTTCTTTTTTTCTTTTATTCCTTTTAAGCACACCTTCCTTAGTTCTTTATTACAAATTGGTATTTTTATAAAAACTCATTTTAATTTTGTTTTTGAAAAAAATAATAAAAAATAAATAAAATTGTTTATTGTTTCTGATACACCCAGTGATGGGTGATTCTGACTGGACAGTGGTCCAGGGACGCAGGGGACGCCGGAGGGCGCCCCAATTCCAACGGGACTGGGACAGGTCCGGATGGATGGCCCGTGCTCCTCCTGCCTTCTCTCATAGAAGGCAGGTTTACTTTTCTAATCCTAGCCGGCCAGCGCCTCCACCACGGACGTCCCACTATTATGGTCCCAACTCCGAATCTTTTGCATCAGTGGTACGTCAGGGGTACCGTGGACCTAATCAAAATAGGCCACGCCAGACAACGGATTCTACACAGGTCAGACGAGAACCCGCTGACCCTCAGTTTGGGGGCGTGGTCCGGAAGATACACGCACTTATTAAAATGGTGCACCACCTTCAAATGTGGCCCCAAAAGAGAACAAGCAACAACCCAAAATGATTGCTAGGATGGTCCAAACTCTGACTACCATGATAAGACCTGCTTCTCCACTGAGAAGACATTGGACCTAATTAAAGGGAATGCGGAGAACTGGGGTTACAATACCCTACTGATTCTCCAGGACCATTACGAAACGGGGCTGGAGACCTTGTTGGAGGAACTCTCCTCCATGTTGCCTCCTGATTGGAAGCCCCACTTCCAGGTAGCCATAAGATGGGCTAAAAGAAACATCCCACATGTCACACAGGAAGTGTTGGATCATGTGGAGGCACTCTTGACAGCAAGAAGTGATGTCCAACATCAGCCTGTCTCTGTGGGACAGACTCGGGGACCGCAACATTGTACGGCAACTGTTGCCACGATGACGGAGGGCGGTGATCCTGAGGTTGAGCAGGTTTCACCACCGAATGCTCAGCCGGACCAGGACCCCCTAGTGGTGGTAGAGTCTCCCCGTGAACAGCGCCAAGAGCGCTATAGGAGACAAGAGGTGTAGTTCTTACGAGGACCTCTTGTTGGAGATGATGCCTGACAATGAAGAGGCACCTCCAGAACCAGATTTTTTGGAAGAACAGTCTGAGAGGTCCTGGAATAAGGACCTGGAGGACTTGTTTGGCTCTGGACATTCCAGATATATGAGCTCTCCTGAGTTACTTACTCCAATGGGAGTGTCATTTACCCCAACATCAGATTCCTCAGGAGCTAGAAGACAAGTAGTCCAGGCTCAAGTTCTTTGTAACTTCTCAAATGAGGATTCCTCTGAGGCAGGTATCCAGGAGTCGAGTTTGGAGGACTCTAGTGGACAGATTTCAACTCCAGTGTCTGCAGGTCAGAGTGTGACCAGACACAAAAACTCGGAACGCAAAATGATTGATTGGGAGTTGTGTCACCAAGAAATGGCTCATAGTGGGTGATTCCAATTTATCCAAGATCCCCACTTATGATGTTCCGGATTTGCAAATAGAAAGCTATCCAGGTGCCAATTTTCGCCACGCTGAGGCCTTGATGAAAAAGGCGACAGATACAGTCACGGTCTTGAAGTCATTCTGTCTTTGG
>CM026215.1:17811790-17824290 GCA_014839995.1 Xenentodon cancila
AAATCTCAAAGACCTTTTAGTGAGGGCAAAATTACCAAGCCTCCAGACAATGAGCAGGCCTCAATTGCTGGACACTCAATTTTGCAGACTTAAATTTGTTAGACGGAGTTTCGATGGGATGATTGTTCAGATTCCCCAGGTGTTTACAACAAGGTCTGCAAATTGTGTGTATCTTTTGTTTTGTGCAAAATGTGGTATAAAGTACGTGGGTGAGACAAAAAATACACTTTCCACCCGTATGTACCAACATAGATATGTCTTCAGACATAGAAAAGATGTGGATAAGCTTTTAGTTCGACATTTTTTGAACCACGGTTTGGAATCTGTGAGAATGGCAGGACTACAGATGAACACCACTTGGACTGACCTTGAACGCAAGAAAATGGAGAGATATTGGATGCATGTATTGGGGACGAGAGAGCCATTTGGACTCAATGAAAAATTTGATAAAAATCAGGACTAGTTTTAACCCAAGGTAACTCCCCACCCAATTTTGTAATACCAAATTTGACCAATATTGTTAATCCAACCCTAACCCCAACCCTAACCTTAACCCCAACACTAACCCCAACACTAACCCCAACCCTAACCTCAACCCTAACCCCAACCCTAACCCCAACCCTAACCTCAACCCCAACCCTAACCCTAACCCCCAACCCTAACCTTAACCCCAACCCTAACCCTAACCTTAACCCCCAACCCTAACCTTAATCCTAACCCTAACCCCCAACCCTAACCTTAACCCCAACCCTAACCCTAACCCCTGGCTCTTATAATTATAATTCATATTTAATAATATTAAAATCTTTAAAAACATATAAATATATCATGGTTAATGAATAAATTACATAAAAAGTATAAATATATATAAATATATAATAAATAGTATACAGGGTTTAATTACAATTAAAAACGATATAATTGATATTAAAATTCATTAAAATGGGGCTTATAACTCATGGGATATAATTTTGGAGGGTTTAAACATATACAATTCGTTTACATGGGAGTTAAAACAAAATTGCAAAAGGCGATTGAAAAATAAAAAAGACGAACGGTTAAAACATAACTTAACATACAAGGGTATAAAAGGGGAACAGTCACTTGCAGCCTTCAGTTCACTGCTGGCGCTTGACGGGTGAACATCTCAGAGCCTTCTCACGCAGTGCTTATTTGTGTGCTTGGTTTTGTTACTTTCTTCTTTGATTTTTTTAATCTTTTGGACCTGAGGAAGACCATATTAGGTCGAAACGTCGTCCAACCTTTTTCTTTTTTTCTTTTATTCCTTTTAAAGCACACCTTCCTTAGTTCTTTATTACAAATTGGTATTTTTATAAAAACTCATTTTAATTTTGTTTTTGAAAAAAATAATAAAAAATAAATAAAATTGTTTATTGTTTCTGATACACCCAGTGATGGGTGATTCTGACTGGACAGTGGTCCAGGGACGCAGGGGACGCCGGAGGGCGCCCCAATTCCAACGGGACTGGGACAGGTCCGGATGGATGGCCCGTGCTCCTCCTGCCTTCTCTCATAGAAGGCAGGTTTACTTTTCTAATCCTAGCCGGCCAGCGCCTCCACCACGGACGTCCCACTATTATGGTCCCAACTCCGAATCTTTTGCATCAGTGGTACGTCAGGGGTACCGTGGACCTAATCAAAATAGGCCACGCCAGACAACGGATTCTACACAGGTCAGACGAGAACCCGCTGACCCTCAGTTTGGGGGCGTGGTCCGGAAGATACACGCACTTATTAAAATGGTGCACCACCTTCAAAATGTGGCCCCAAAAGAGAACAAGCAACAACCCAAAATGATTGCTAGGATGGTCCAAACTCTGACTACCATGATAAGACCTGCTTCTCCCACTGAGAAGACATTGGACCTAATTAAAGGGAATGCGGAGAACTGGGGTTACAATACCCTACTGATTCTCCAGGACCATTACGAAACGGGGCTGGAGACCTTGTTGGAGGAACTCTCCTCCATGTTGCCTCCTGATTGGAAGCCCCACTTCCAGGTAGCCATAAGATGGGCTAAAAGAAACATCCCACATGTCACACAGGAAGTGTTGGATCATGTGGAGGCACTCTTGACAGCAAGAAGTGATGTCCAACATCAGCCTGTCTCTGTGGGACAGACTCGGGGACCGCAACATTGTACGGCAACTGTTGCCACGATGACGGAGGGCGGTGATCCTGAGGTTGAGCAGGTTTCACCACCGAATGCTCAGCCGGACCAGGACCCCCTAGTGGTGGTAGAGTCTCCCCGTGAACAGCGCCAAGAGCGCTATAGGAGACAAAGAGGTGTAGTTCTTACCGAGGACCTCTTGTTGGAGATGATGCCTGACAATGAAGAGGCACCTCCAGAACCAGATTTTTTGGAAGAACAGTCTGAGAGGTCCTGGAATAAGGACCTGGAGGACTTGTTTGGCTCTGGACATTCCAGATATATGAGCTCTCCTGAGTTACTTACTCCAATGGGAGTGTCATTTACCCCAACATCAGATTCCTCAGGAGCTAGAAGACAAGTAGTCCAGGCTCAAGTTCTTTGTAACTTCTCAAATGAGGATTCCTCTGAGGTAGGTATCCAGGAGTCGAGTTTGGAGGACTCTAGTGGACAGATTTCAACTCCAGTGTCTGCAGGTCAGAGTGTGACCAGACACAAAAACTCGGAACGCAAAATGATTGATTGGGAGTTGTGTGTCACCAAGAAATGGCTCATAGTGGGTGATTCCAATTTATCCAAGATCCCCACTTATGATGTTCCGGATTTGCAAATAGAAAGCTATCCAGGTGCCAATTTTCGCCACGCTGAGGCCTTGATGAAAAAGGCGACAGATACAGTCACGGTCTTGAAGGTCATTCTGTCCTTTGGCTTGAATCACCGCAATCAGAAAGCCAGGGAAACCTCTGTTAAGCAATTGCAAGGAGCAGTGAGGGCAGCCAAAAGACGGTTTCCTTATGCTGAGATTTGGGTTCCTCAGATCAATTTCTCCTCGGCTCTCTCGGGGGGGGAGAAACAAACATTGAGGACACTAAATGCTCATATTGATAGGAATATACCTACCTTGCAAGCACTGTCAGAGGCAGATTTTCGCACAGAAAAAGACAACGTGCACTGGACTAAGAAGACAGCGATGGCTATGCTCAGGCATTGGGCCACTCAGTTAAACTTGGCTGCCCTCTAAGTCTTAGACCAGAGGGGCCTAAGGAGAGTTCTTCTCCAGTGGATAATGTCGTGGTCTTGGCTAAGGATTTTCATCTCTCAAGACCACAACGTGACCTCTTGAATAGAGGGTTGACTTTTGTACCATCCATTGACATAGGCAGGCATCATAAAACTCAATTTAAATTTGATTTACAGAACTATCATAGAAAGGTTAAATTGGCTTCGTACTTTAAGGACTCAGAGCAACGGGAAATTAAACCTTTTATGGGTACTTCGAATTGGACACCGCCAATGGACAAATTATTGCCGCAAGTAATTAATTTGATTGAACTTGATAGTTACATATTTGATCATTATTATAAACCAATTAACGAAATTCATAATTTGACAGCTGATGAAGTAAAAGCTCTTTGGGAGTTAAAAAGGTTAAAACAAATTGTGATTAAGCCCGCTGACAAAGGGTCAACGGTTGTCATATTGGACAGAGAACAGTACATACTTGAGGCTAAAAGACAATTAAATGATACAGCATATTATAAAAAAATTATCTGGACCTATTTATTTGGACACTGTTCCATTAATTGATGACATTTTGGGACGATTAAAAAAGAAAAAATATATCACTGAAAGACAACGGAAATATCTGAAAGGAAAACTGCAACCTAGGGAAAGACGGTTCTACATGTTACCTAAAATTCATAAAGATCCTAAAACTTGGACGGTTCCTTTCGAAGTACCGCCTGGGAGACCCATCGTGTCTGACTGTGGAAGTGAAACCTACTTCACAGCAGAATTCTTGGATTTTCATTTAAATCCACTTTCAATAAGCCATCCTGCCTATGTCAAGGACACTTACCATTTCATCGACATGATCAAGGACTTGCAGATTCCCCCAAATTCATACTTGTTTTCTATGGATGTGGATAGTTTGTACACTAACATTGATATCCAGAGAGGCATTGATTCAGTGAAAAAGATTTTTACAAAATTTCCAGATCCTAATAGGCCAGACGAGGAGCTATTGGAATTATTAGCCATAAATTTGAAGAGGAATGACTTTGTATTTGATGGACAATATTACCTGCAAATTAGAGGGACGGCGATGGGTAAAAAATTTGCTCCAGCCTATGCTAATATTTTTATGGCCAATTGGGAGGAAGAAGTTTTTTCCAAATGCCCACGGAAACCTTTCCAATACTTCCGATATCTTGACGATATCTGGGGTATTTGGACAGGCACTAAGCCAGAATTTCAGGAATTTGTTTGTACTCTTAATTCACATGACCCATGCATAAAATTAAAAACTGAAATACATGAGGACTCTATAGTCTTTCTGGATACAAGAACCTACAAAGGACCAAATTTCCACACAACACACAAATTAGACATCAAGGTATATTTCAAAGAAGTTGATACACATGCTTTGTTGTTTAGAAGCAGCTTCCACCCACAACATATGTTTAGGGGAATTGTCAAGTCTCAGATACTTAGATTTGATAGGATCTGTACTCGTAGGGAGGACTTTCTCGAGGCAATAACAATTCTTTTCAAGGCCTTGCGGGGCCGAGGCTACACAAGGCCTTTTCTCAGGAATTGTCTAAGGACTTTTAAGCTGAAGGGGAACAAGGCAAAGGAAGGCCTGATTCCTCTGATCACTTCCTACTCATCAATTAATATTCATTTGAATAGGAAGTTTAAGTCCAATTTTGACAGAATAATAGGCGATGCCGGAATTCTTTCGGATGCTCAAATTGTTCTAGCTTACAGACGGAATAAAAATCTCAAAGACCTTTTAGTGAGGGCAAAATTACCAAGCCTCCAGACAATGAGCAGGCCTCAATTGCTGGACACTCAATTTTGCAGACTTAAATTTGTTAGACGGAGTTTCGATGGGATGATTGTTCAGATTCCCCAGGTGTTTACAACAAGGTCTGCAAATTGTGTGTATCTTTTGTTTTGTGCAAAATGTGGTATAAAGTACGTGGGTGAGACAAAAAATACACTTTCCACCCGTATGTACCAACATAGATATGTCTTCAGACATAGAAAAGATGTGGATAAGCTTTTAGTTCGACATTTTTTGAACCACGGTTTGGAATCTGTGAGAATGGCAGGACTACAGATGAACACCACTTGGACTGACCTTGAACGCAAGAAAATGGAGAGATATTGGATGCATGTATTGGGGACGAGAGAGCCATTTGGACTCAATGAAAAATTTGATAAAAATCAGGACTAGTTTTAACCCAAGGTAACTCCCCACCCAATTTTGTAATACCAAATTTGACCAATATTGTTAATCCAACCCTAACCCCAACCCTAACCTTAACCCCAACACTAACCCCAACACTAACCCCAACCCTAACCCCAACCCTAACCTCAACCCCAACCCTAACCCCAACCCTAACCTCAACCCCAACCCTAACCCTAACCCCCAACCCTAACCTTAACCCCAACCCTAACCCTAACCTTAACCCCCAACCCTAACCTTAATCCTAACCCTAACCCCCAACCCCAACCCCAACCCTAACCCTAACCCCTGGCTCTTATAATTATAATTCATATTTAATAATATTAAAATCTTTAAAAACATATAAATATATCATGGTTAATGAATAAATTACATAAAAAGTATAAATATATATAAATATATAATAAATAGTATACAGGGTTTAATTACAATTAAAAACGATATAATTGATATTAAAATTCATTAAAATGGGGCTTATAACTCATGGGATATAATTTTGGAGGGTTTAAAACGAATACAATTCGTTTACATGGGAGTTAAAACAAAATTGCAAAAGGCGATTGAAAAATAAAAAAGACGAACGGTTAAAACATAACTTAACATACAAGGGTATAAAAGGGGAACAGTCACTTGCAGCCTTCAGTTCACTGCTGGCGCTTGACGGGTGAACATCTCAGAGCCTTCTCACGCAGTGCTTATTTGTGTGCTTGGTTTTGTTACTTTCTTCTTTGATTTTTTTAATCTTTTGGACCTGAGGAAGACCATATTAGGTCGAAACGTCGTCCAACCTTTTTCTTTTTTTCTTTTATTCCTTTTAAGCACACCTTCCTTAGTTCTTTATTACAAATTGGTATTTTTATAAAAACTCATTTTAATTTTGTTTTTGAAAAAAATAATAAAAAATAAATAAAATTGTTTATTGTTTCTGATACACCCAGTGATGGGTGATTCTGACTGGACAGTGGTCCAGGGACGCAGGGGACGCCGGAGGGCGCCCCAATTCCAACGGGACTGGGACAGGTCCGGATGGATGGCCCGTGCTCCTCCTGCCTTCTCTCATAGAAGGCAGGTTTACTTTTCTAATCCTAACCCTAGCCCTAACCCTAACCCTAAACCTAACCCTAACCATAGACCTAACCCTAGACCTAACCCTAACCCTAACCTTAGACCTAACCCTAGACCTAACCCTAACCCTAGACCTAGGCTATAAACTATCATTGCAGTCTTGATTAAATGATACTCACCCACCTCCAAAATGTGTGACTTTTCAAAGAAAGCAAACACTCAGTGCCTCAGTAAGGTGGTAGTCCACTTTGTCAGTTGGATAGTGGCTTGCTGCATCTCTCATCCATCCACTGATGGGATGGAGCACCGTTTCTCCAGCCTCTATGATGATGATGACTCATGTCCCATTGATAGAGACAATCTTGGAGAAGACAACTCCCTCCCAGAGTCAGAGTAAACTCAGGATGATTTCTCACTTTGAGCAACTTTCTACAGACTTCCAGTGGCTCTCTCCAAATGCCAAATGTCCTCCACAGCATAAAAGAGCCACCAGACGTCCTCACTGCAGGGGTCAAGGGTTAATGTTTTGGTTTGGTTAATGTGCTGCCTCTCTTTAGTTCACTTGAGGTAAAAGCATAAACCTAAAGTGAACACTTTGTATACAACTGAATGAAATCTCATTATGTTCTCCAGCTGCTCAAAGAAACATAATCATTTGTATGATAAAGGTGTAGACATTATCAGACGGTAATGTTTTACTTTGCAGTGTCAGTTTTACAACAGTTTCAAGTAATGCAGAACATGGGCATGGAGATACTTTAAGTGTGTTTGAAACAGCAATTTTACAGTTTTTGATCACAAGTAATTTTTTATTTTGATATATCTCCTCTTTTTGAACCCTGTAAAGACATACTCAGGTCTCCTATCCACAACACAGCCTCGGCTTTAAAAGTTCACAAGGAAATCTTTTCAAGAGCAATTAGTGCTCATCACACAGGTCATCAGTGAAAAGAGGGCAGAGAACAAAAAACTCACCTTGAAAAACAGATAATTGGAAAACGTGGTTTTTCATTGTGCTAACTCATGCTTCCTGGTGTGCGGTACTTCCTCTCCCCGAGGTCCAGAAAAACCCTACTGTCCACCATTGGAAACCTTCCAGTCCACTTAATGCACCTCAAGGAGAGAATGATTGACAGGAGGCCTGACGTCTGGTGGACCTTACAGGGAGGAAACGCAGGTGTATCCTGCACAGAGGTTGCCTCTCTGCCTCCATGTGTGGTGCAGAGTTTGATGTCAGTTGAAACTGTTGATTTCCTTTCGGCAGCTCGTGCTCCTCTGTCCTCCTCTGGCTTTGTGCTCGCTTTTTTTCTGGTCATATCCTCACTGGGTGGACCTGGGCTTGCATGTGTGAAAGTGGAAAGAGAGGAAATGTATTAATGTGATGAAAAGCTCCCAAGGTGCAAAAACAATCTAGCACGGAGTCAGGGGATCTAGTCGACGCGTAATAAAAGCATGTGACGCTGACACACAGGTGACACACATCAGGGCGGGGTCGTGCCATCACGACAGGATGTAATGTGATTGAAATGACGGTGGAGGTAAGACCAACTACATACAGCAGGATACTAAAGAGAAATTTAAACTATCTGAGCAAAGATGAGCTGGATGAAACCTCTTAACTGTCCATCTGTTCCAAAGGACAAATATAGGCAGCCAGACACTACTTAAGAAGAAGAATCTATTATACTGTAAAGCCTATAAAAGAAATTACCCTCCAATCTATTTCAGTCTGTCTGTCTGTCTGTCTACTTTACATATTCACACTAATGGGCTTAAAGATTGGCTGTGGGATCAGATATAAACAGCAGAGGAATTCCCATCATAGTCAGAAAGGATTTAAGAGATTGCCCCACGATTAACTACTAATAAACACTATTATCAGCTTTGATTGTGTTGTTCTTTTCTTTTTTAATGAGAGGATGATTTTGTTTTCCAAAAAAAAAAAAAATTGTGTATCAAGCAGCATCCTATAACTTATTTCAGTGACCAAAAACAAAATATGTGTAAAGTACAATGCACAGGAACAGTAAAAGGTTTTCAGCGAGGCGTCTGACATTTTTCATGTATGCGGTCACCTTCCACCACATAATGCCAGAGGTGCTTATCTATGGCCCACGATGCTTATAAATGCTCTGAGTGTGCTTGTTTGTGCGCTGATTGAAAAGACTATGGGAGCTGATTTTCTGGCAGCTCGCCCAGGTCATTAACTTCATCTCGGCCACGGCGAGCTTGTCCCTAAAAACAGGCCGTGTCAAGCACAGCTTCAAATACAAACACAGTCACGTGTCATCACCCAGTCTAACTCGCTCACACACATACTGGAGATCCTCACACAAGTCATTGTTGAATTTGTGTACGCGTCAATGCAGAAAGATTTTGTGTGAAAGGTCAGGAATGTTCCAGTCCTTTAATGATTAGATTTGATCCTATCGCTTAAGTTGAAGGTTTTACAAGTAAATCAGACACATAATTAGTGCATTTAAAGTTATTCACCCAACAATAACACTTTATTCAATCCTTATATATTATTTTAATTCAGTTGATAGTTAGGTAGTAGGAATTGTCATGATAAATTCAGTTAGTTCAACCAAAATCTGAGTACTTTCAAATGATCATTACAGAGGTAAAAAAAAAACACTGAAACCCCAGTTTTAATTTTGCACCCTTTTGAGATTGAAAGTACGATGCAGGGTTTAAAGAAATCTGACCTGATGTGTTCATCCTGGCATGTAAAAACTGTACGTATCACAGGATTGGAGTTATCTTTGAAAGAGTTTCCAAATCCATAAACACTCAGCTTGGAAAACCTGCTTTGTGTCCTTTTTCTCAGTCAAATCTTTGACAATAATAATCTCTAGTTACAAAGCATTTTTTTTAAAACACAGCAGAATAAAATGTTTCTTCAAACAAAAAGACCTATAACAGTACCTGGATAAATTAGGATTTCATAAAACAGTCGGCAGTGTACCGGTCAACCAATAAAATAAAAATAAAATAAGGAAATGCTCTCTAAAAAAAGACTTTTAAAAGAACATGTTAAAAAGAGGTCACCAACTCTGCTGAGCTGATTTTCTCTGGCAGCTCGTTCCGCAGTTTAAGGACTTTGACCGCAAACGCTCTGTCACCCCTGACCTTCCCCAGAACAAATAATAGTCCTCTGCCGGAGGATCTCAGTCTGTGCACAGGCTCATCTGCTACTAAAAGGTCAAATAAAAGATCTGAACTCTGATGCTCTGACTTGAGTGTTGGATGCTTTGTGGGACATTTTAACGAATATTTTAATCTGAGTTATTTATTTGTGCTTTCAGATCTCAGGTGCATCAGTGGAGGAGACGCTGGTGGGAGAGGTGATACTGTCTGTCCTAAAAGTGACGGTGAATAAACCAGCTCTGTACACGTGCCTGGCCTCCAACAGACACAACGCCGGAGCCAACACAGTCAAAGCAACCGCAAGGGTCACTGTTGCAGGTGATGCAGTTTCACGCTGTCAAAATCATCCTACTGACCACCACGTCACGCCTTGTTGTTGTTATACATAAACTGTACAGTACATTATAAAGTTGGAACAATATGGAAACTTGCAAGTAAAATCTATCTATCTATCTATCTATCTATCTATCTATCTATCTATCTATCTATCTATCTATCTATCTATCTATCTATCTATCTATCTATCTATCTATCTATCTATCTATCTATCTATCTATCTATCTATCTATCTATCTATCTATCTATCTATCTATCTATCTATCTATCTATCTATCTAGAAAAGATTTAAATACAACCTGAAGCACCTGAGCATGTCTTATATGTTTTACTGAATTGCAACATAACTAAATGATAAATGATCTACTGTGGTAATATTTTTTTATAAAGAATGGGTTGCAGGCCTGAAAGGAAAAAAAAACAAACTATTAAATAAAAAGAAGTTGATTTGAGAAAAAAGATGAAATCATCTTTATCATCTCATCATCTTTATGTTTCCTAATATTTTCCTGTCACACCTCTTTTGGGACCGGATTTGATGTCATTTGCTCCTCGCTCCCGGGTATGCCGCTGCTGGTGTCCTGCAGCTGCTGCGGTCTGTGTTGTGTCAGCTGCCACTGACTTACCTTGTCACCTCGGCTGTTTGTTGCCACCTTATTTGGCTCATCCGTAAACACAAGCCGAACGGCGTCACTTCAAAAACAACAACGAAACGACACCATTCAGACACACATGCACTCTCGCCTCCTCGTGCCTCTTGCTCGCTGACCACACACTTGGTTCCTCTAACTCCTCACAACTAGCTATGAGTTGCAGAGATAAGCATCATGGTTGTTTTTATCGACTTCCTTAAACTCCTTTTTATCTGTCTGCCTCTTCTCATCCTGCTTCTATCCGCGATCATTCAACCTGTGTCCTCCGGATATTGCAACTTCCCCATAGAGTGGAGGTAAGAAAAATGCTTTGTGCTTTATTTCTACACAGTGGTCCATGCTTCGTGTGTGTGTGCTTGCATTGAGGTTCTTAAAAATATGCTTTAACCTACTTGACCCACCTGAAGTCAGAATGGTTTCATTGTTCGTCGCATCCTCGCTTGGAGACCGCATCCTCAGCAGTATTCCATCCTTTCCTCCTTAAAACATTCAGCGTGGCTCTGCCAGTAAATTTGTCATGCCAAAGGGGAGCAGGTTGACTACAAACCCATATGGTTTGTTGACTTTGAACTTTTACGAACTGCAACACATCTGGACTTTGTAACAGCAGAGATGTACTGATAGATACGAGCAAGAGACAAAGACAGAGAGAAAGAGAGAGAGAGAGAGAGAGAGAATGAAAGAAAATGTTGGCCTTGTTTAACCCATGCAAAACAGCAGAATGCAACCCAGCCTATAACTATATCTAGACTTTCACAAAGTAGACTTTTTTTAAAGTAAAGGACAGACTTGTGACTGTGTAGCTCGATGAGAGGAGACCGTTGGAGTGTCCACGGTAACTGCTGCAGTAAAGCACGAAAGTCAGAATGAAAACAAGCTGTGTGAGAGATCTCCATGAGACAAATGGGGAAAAATATGAAGCGTATCCATGTTTGAGTAAAAACAGGCATCGGAGGAGGAAAAATTAGCAGGGAAACAGTGAGCAAAGCAGGATTACAGTAAGGGTGGAACATGAGGAGGTTGATACACACTGAGCTGTTCATTCTCGAGGCAGCAAGGAAGTCCAACAGACAGGATGTAATGCCACGCAAACACGTGGCCCCTTCCATGATCAACATCTGGATCATGTTAAATAAGATATTTCAGGTGAAAGAACGAATCTTATTACTTTTATCTTGTGAACCCGACTCATCCGTTTGCCAAAGGAATAAAATGAATAGCTCGTGGGCAAGTCGCTATTTATTTTGATCCTAGTTTTCTTTTTCACCAGTTCAAATACATGCGTTCTGTAGGCGTATGGGTGGATGAGAACAAAATAGAGCATGTATAAATTACAGCTGCAAGTTTAACAGTTATGACTACAGCAAATGGTCAGAGGCGTACCCTTCAGGTGATCACACGGCGCAGACAAATCACAGAGCATTTAGTTTTTCTTGCCAGTAATTCTTTCAAGTCGTGGACCATCTTTTTCAATATCCTGTGTCCTTTATACTGCCAGGAAAGATTGAACGAAAAGAAAAGCAGAATAACAGCCCATGGCTTAAGCGATCAAACGCCACTGCTGTAAGTTTAGATAATAATTTTATCTCTCCAACAGACTTTACAAAGGCATTGCAGGCTACTGCAGTGCATATCGCGGAGATGTTTGCCGCACAATTCTGCAAGAGGATTTGCTGGTTTTCTTCAACTCCTCCCTCCCGGACCCCGAGGACATGCAGGAGTACCTGGTTCAGAGCTGGTGGGCGGAGCTGGAAGACCTCAGTGGGCCATGCAGCCCCGCCGTGCGCTCCCTGCTGTGTCACTCCTCCTTTCCCGACTGCAACCCATCGGGGTTAGGACCTGCACCTAAACCGGTCTGCAGGTAGCTGCGTTG